>VXBW01004760.1:36312-53449 GCA_013400375.1 Thinocorus orbignyianus
TTTTTTAAAATTTTCTTTTTATTATTTATTATTTTTTATCATTTATATTTTTCATTAAAGTAGTTTAGTTTTTCCTAAACTCCTAAATCTCTTTAATCTCTTCTTCTCCTCTCTTTTCCTTAGAGGGGGAATACCATCACCTGATTTTCTGATTGGTCAGAACCACAACATCTTTTTACCAAGAAGTCAGAACTAGTAGGGCCAACTTCTCTTATCCTATGGAAGTTCTGAAACTCTCAGATATTTCAGAAGAGGTACAGCAATTTCCAAACCCAAAACATTGCTGGGTCCTCTTTCAAATTTCTAACCAAAGCACCCTCTGATAAATTCAAGCCAGAGTCTTACCCAGTCATACTCATTGACATCAACTCCACAGTCAAGCAGCATTTTGACAATATCAGTGTATCCTTTACTGCAAGCCAGTGACAGGGCACTTTCTCGCCCTTTCCCCAAAATCTGAGGATCTGCACCCTGAAAAAGTAATAATGATTTTTTAAAAATTATTATTATTTTTTTTAATGTGAGGATTGACACAGAACTTAACTTTAAAACTTTTACCCTCAAAGTGACATTGAAGAACTTAGTAAGGAAAACTGAACTAAAAAGTAAATACATTTAAAGTTAAGTGTGCTTCTTTCCTTACATTCTGGAGGAGAAATTCCACCACCGCTATCTGCCCATGAGCTGCAGCCCACATCAGAGGTGTAAATCCTTCTTCATCCTTATGATTGATTACATTTTCTGTTTAAAGGAAAATACGTAACTTAGTAACCCCTTTCACTATGGCATTGTATGAGCTGCTGAAATGCACCGACACATCCATGGTGAATCGACTGAGGTACCACCGTGTCCTGAAAGACATTCTCATCTTAACTTCAAACCCAACATTCTATCCCAGTGGTGGTGTGAGTATCTTAGTAAGAAATAAAAACCCAATCCAAATGACCAAAGTAAAATCTAAGATTCAGGTTTATTTATTTTTTAAGCATTATAAATCAAGCTCTGTGTATACTCAGAAATGTTCCAATTTGTAATCTGGGCTATATCTTTGGAAAGGTGAGAAGGGCTGCTTGAAAAATAAAGAGGTATATTCCGTATTATACTGCAGAAAATGGGTCTTTTCTCTCAATACAGTGAGCCATACATTCTTGTTAAGAAGTAGCTTCTAAAGCAATATAGATAGCATAATTCCATCCCCCTCTAAAGTTCAGGTAATCAATAAGGTGCTTTGTGGAAACAATTCAGGTCTACTTCTAGTGTAGCTGGAAAAAGTAAAAATAACTTTTGTTTAAGAACTGGCTGACTGAAACTGTTGATTTTTGTAATATCTAAGTACTTAAAAGGTCCCACACTTATCATAGCACCATAATATGCATTTTTAACTGTTACTGACAGTCCAGAATTGATTTGCTTTCCATATATGTGGCTTATTACAAAGCATATAGACTTGGCAACTTGTTACCTGCTTTCCAGTAAATATTTCAACAAAAATGCATCAAAAGTATGAATGATTACTAATAGTACAACAAGAATATACTATTAACAGTACTCAGTTCAATGTGTTATACAAAATTTCAACTCTACATATGTACTACAGATACACAAATGTCACACTGAAGACTATCACACAACTCAGAACGAGCAGCACTGTCATAATGAAGGTGTGAGCCATGGCTTAGAATACCAAAATATCACTTTTCCCATCAATCGATTAAACAGAACTGGGAAGCCACCGTTGACAGGAATGTTTTCTAAATTACAAAGATAATTTAAAAAAAATATTAACTCTTTTGATAGAACTAACAGATTCTCCCTTCTTGTTTCCATGGATTTTCCATGTATCTCGGGGGCAGGAAGAGGAAGTGACTTACCTACAACTCCTGTTAAAGCCAATGCTTAATGTAAAACTCAAATGAGCAATGAGTGAATAAAAAAACCTACATGAAACACTAGTCCACATCGGCAAATAACAGATACCGCAAATATCCTTCAATTCATACCAGAATTGAGGAGTCTTTTTTCTTAAACACAGCTTTGGAGGAAAAATCAAGCACAACAGAGTATAAAGGAAGGTATTTAACCTCCCCCTGTCTCACCTTGTTCAATACGCGTAGCCAGATACAACATTTCTCCCTGAGCCGCCAGCTGATGAACTGATAAAGCTGCAAAAAGGGAAGCAAAGGCACATGTTACACACACCAGTTTTCATTCATACAGCTTTGGAGCTAGGCATAACATGTCCATTGGCTTGAGCAGTACAGAACTTTGAGATTTGAGAGTACAGGTAGGTTTCACCTTATACTCTGAACTGGAACCATCATCTTAAAAATGGAAAAGTTTCCAAAGAGTTTCATAGCTTCAGGTAATTTTTTAAATTACTGTATAAATCATACAAGAAAGAAAAAATACTTTCTACACTGACTCTGGTACATGGTGACGTGCACTCTTTTCTGCTGCTTGGCCAGTAACCCAAGATCACATTAAGAACATTTATCAAATGACAATAAGCATCTTTTGACTAATTAAGGCTGTGTAGTTTAAAAACAACATCCAAGAGATCACACGTTATCAGGAGACTTCTCATGCTGCTCAGTAAAGCTCATAGCATAACTCTCACTCACTGCAATGTGGAATATATAGGCATTATATAGAAAACTATACATACCATGACATGTACAGCAGATTGTGGGGGTTTGGGTCTTTATTTTTAATAAAAAGTACCAAATATTAAAAGCAGAATAATTCCTAAGAGATTATCAAGAAAGAAATATCTCTGATCCCACAGTAAACACTGCACAGATGCATCGTTTGATAATTAGAACTTGGAGCAGGTTTGAAAGGTGCTCAGGAGAGAATATGTAATAAATTATCTGCATTATATAACAACAAAATTAGCTAATAGTTACATATGCAAACGTTCACTGTCTTCTTCCTGTTCACTACAGGAAAGCTTGACTTTTTTCCTAGAAAGACTGCATATTTTGGTCAGAGGCCTATGTTGCAGCTCTAGACCCATTTTTCCCATGCATGCAGCCTTTTTAACAATGGACTTAAAATTTATAGAGGAAATGATTTCTATATTAAGTAAATTACAGAGAAGTAATTTATAAAGAAAGTGCTCAACAACTAAGAATAACAAAACCCCATAAACATTACACCCTTCTTGACTTTCGAGACCCATGACAATCACCCAATTTTAATAAATTTTACAAGATGCAGTTTTGAAAACAAGGCTATGAAGCATATTAACCTAGAGCTTAGAAAGGATCAGAAAAGTCTTTACCTGTATTTTTTATACCAAAAATGGATCCTTTCTGGAAAACATGCTTCAGTCATGAATTCAAGACAGCACGTGGATTACTACTTTATGGTTGGAACCGTATGAAATAAGAGCAGGTGATGTCAATAATTTTTTCCTATACTAAAAGCTCATTGTAACACCAAAGAAAAGAATGGAAAGTCTGTCAAGCATCTAACATACGGTTTACAGAATAATTACAATAGTAAGGCAGGAGGATACTTACAGTTTACAAGCAGAGGTGTTGTAGAGACTTCATTTCCCCTGTGTTTGTTAGTTAGGGTAGTTGATTGTTTTATTGGTGAGAAATGCTTAGTAGTTGATGGAGTATAAACATGTCTTACTTGGATACCAGGGGAAGGAGAAGTGTGGATGTTGCATTCAGCTACAGTAAACAAAGAAAACAGACAGGATTTCAGTACTATGAAGAGAATTAAAAGCAAGCCATAAACTTTAATTCAGTCTACAAAGTACCATACCAGTCTCGTAAGGTCTTTAAAATCCATGTTAAGCAAGCTTTGTGATGTGCTTTTCCCACTGCACAGTATAAGACTTGAATAAAGGCCTCTATTCATATCTAGCAGAAAACAACGCTGCTACCCTACACGTTCAGGGACAAGGTGGTACCTAAATGAGGTAAGCTTTTGTCTAGACTTTTAATGCACTGACATGGGCTTATCAGGTAGGATGGCCCCACTTTTCCTGCCACATCCTTACTAACACTTTCCAATGCAAAAACATGATGCAGCTCTGGTCAGCCATGCAGCCAGGTAACTGCTCAGCTCATCCCTTTGCCTAGTCCCTGATCTGTGCACTGCATGAGTGGAGATGACCTTCCCCAATTTACTTCACCAGGGCTTTTCCCATTCCAGTTGGATAAAGTTGTAACTGCATTATGAATGCTTTATGAATACTTATCCAGCAGAAAGAGAGGTATTCCTCACTAACTTACATAAAATGCAACAGTGGGTCACCAAGACTACAAGAAGCCATTCAATGCTGCTGTGTTCATTTGTACTAACTTTTCTAGCTTTCCATTAGAAACTAAGAGCATTTTATTCCACGTGCATATATATAGATATATGTTATCTTGGCTTTACACTTTGAGAAGTAGCTGAGAAGCCAAATAATCTTTAAGAGGCTAACAGACGACATACTGAAGGATTAATCTTCATGATTGGCTAAACTGATTCAACACCAGTGTGCACTAGGAACTAATGACTGGAAGCCCAGTAACACTGATACTGAATTCACACCACAGAGAACTTCACGATCATAAACCCAAGCACAAATCTGGGGAGACAACCAATTAAGAGAAGTAGAGGGTAACAGGATGGCAAGGAAACTACATTTTGTTTACCAATCACATTGCTACAGCCAACATGATCAAATTAAGAGACCTACCAAGGGTTTTTGACCTGTGGTCCCTGTATCTGCAGGACTAATTCTAGGGGGTTCATAAGTGTTACCTAAAAAAACCCAACCCTATTGCTGATGGGTCTAAATTTGCCATTCAGGTCTGGAGCTCCACTGGTAAGCAGTTAGGGTCTGCAAATCCAGTTTGTAAATTACAATGGCCGAACTGCAGCCAAACAATACAAGTAAGAGAAACTATCAAAATCATCAATAGCTCTGTATTTGTTACAGGAAATGGGCAAAATTCAGTCTCTTGAAAAGATACATCACTAAGAGTCTGAAATACAACAGTGAGTACTGGAAACCACAACTGTTAAGGGGAAACAGATGGAAGTCCTAATTCTGTTCTCTATTGATATGCTCAGTCATGAAAATGCGTGCATCAATTCTGATGAAGCAGCCAAGCAATGCCTAGAGACAAGCTGCAGGGATCCAGAACTGGAGCAACATTCACCTTCAAACAGCTGAACTGGCAAACCAACCACAATCCTGCAACTACAGGATTTGTACAGCCATACTGATAACACAAAGTCAACCACATAACCAATGTTATTTTGTCATAGTGAAAAGATAAAATGTGCTGCAGAAAGCTACTGAAATTGAAATGATCATATAGTGCTTTCAGCAGTGTTCTGTAAACACACACATATTCAACAATGTGTAGCACATTGTAGCACATGCAACACAAAAGAAGTAAGCTTGTTTTCATAGCCAGCACCAGCTCATATTACATTACACTAGAGACTTTCTGTGTTGCTACTTTTTCAATAAAAAATGAAAAATTAAAAACTAGATTTTAAAAATAATGAGAGAAATTTATTTTACATTAATATTAAGCATATAATAAAAATGTCAAAGGAAGAAATCTTAGAAAATTATTACTGATAAACACGGATATAAGGCAAAAGCTTTTTTAAAAAACACAACAGCTTAATAGGATGACACAGTTCACATGTAACAATTTGTACCAAGAAGTTCAACCTTTAAATAAGACAGATGCCACTTCAAGGTCAGAGTTAACTTGGTCTTGAATATTTTTACTGTCCTCTTCATTCAAAGACTTCACAAATCGCGAGCAGACATTCATATCAAATCTGTTGGGTAAAATGAATTTCATTCCCATGGCGACACTCTGAGTTGGGCCTTCCTCTGTGATCGAGTCAAGCTGATTCTCCACTTTAATATCCGGCATGGGCGGAAGGCTGTAGCTAGTGGGACATTCTTCTACAATTAACTGGGCCCCAGTATCTAAGTTTGTTGAAGAAGCCATGGCTTCAGTCATGTAAAAGTTTTAAGCAAAATGTTTCTTCATAGCTTTCAGCCAAAAATGATTCTGGTCAACTAAAGTGTATCTGAAGAGATCTGAATGTCTGAAAGACCTGCAACTGAACACATGTAACATAGGTTAGCAAAGCTGTGGTGAAGAAATGCATAGAAACACCCCAAATTTGGCTTCATTTAAGCTTACAGTATTTGGTCTTGACAGTAAAAACCTCAGTGAGATATAACTTACTATTGACATAAGCTTATCAACCAAATCCTGTTTAAATTTTATCACGTGGCTATTTAAGCCAAATTTTATAAGGAAGCCAGCAGGAGATTCATCTAAGTAACATTTCGTATTATTAGCCTGGTTGCAACAAAAAAAAACCCCACCACAACCACCCAGAGTTATACCAGGAGAGGAGTAAGAATGACTTTATTTCTTAAAAGCATTACTCGAAGGAAAAAATTCAGCGAATTTACATCTTTTTATGACTCCGAGTTTTTTCAGAACGCGAGCAAACCAAACGGCTTCTGCCGTGCCTGGTGGAAAACGACAGAGAGTCATTTAGAACAACAACAGCCATACATCCCAGAACACCCGGGGCTTTTTGGCAGCGCTGAGGGAAACCTCAACGGTCGGGCCGGGCTCGGCAGCCGAGGCCTGGCAGCCAGAGAGGCCTAGGAACCCCGGGCGCTCCTGTAAGCTTCGGAATGCAGTACGGGCCGCCACCTTCGGGACGAAAGGCCCAAAAGAGAGCTAGAACTAGAGTCAGAACTAGAGCTGGAGCTAGAACTAGAATTAGAGCTGGAGTCAGAACTGAAGCTGCCGCTACAACCACCCCACCCGACCCNCCTCGAGCTCCTCCCGTCCCGCAGAGACACCAGCCTGTCACCCGAGCGGGGCTCGGGCAGCGGCTGCCGCCTCTCCCGGACTCACTCAGAAGGCGCCGCGCAGGCCTAGGCCTCGACCCTCCCCTTCCCCGTCCAGTGCCGGGCAGCCATGGCCACCTACAAACCCGTGGTGGTGCAGGTCGTCCCCAAGCTCGGGGAGAAGATCACACAGGACACGCTGTACTGGCGGGGATACAAGGTAGGAGGCAGGCCTGGCGTGGCGGGGGGGNCGTGGCGGGGGGCGCGGCGGTGTGGCCTGGTCACAGGGCAGGGGCTGTGAGCTCGGCTCCCCGCCTGCTCGGCCGGCTCCTGCGGCTTTCGCTGAGGAGCGGTTCTTTCCTGCCTCCCCGCAGCCTGTTAAGCAGCTTCCTAGGAAAATGGAGCCGGCTTCTGGCCCAGATTGGCCCGACAGACGTAGTTACTAACCTAAATGCTTTTCTTTTACTGCTTTCATGCAAAATCAAAGTATTTTTAAACGTGTGTAAGTGACTAAGATTGTTTTTTCCTCAAAACACATAATTAATGGGTCAACTGTAATGCACAGATTGCAAAAAATCGGTAAAAGCAGAAGTAGCCTGGCAGAAATTTTGTAATTAAAAAATAATTTAGTTCTAAATGGAGCCTTGAGCTCTGTAGGACAGGTTTGTTTTGCTGTTTCAGTTATTGATGGTGTGCTTATGTGTACTTAATGATCTTTATCACAATTGTTTTAGACACCTGTTCAGATAAAGGAATTTGGTGCAATAAATAAAATTGACTTCTCCCCAGTTTCTCCGTATAACTACGCCGTCACAGCCTCGTCAAGGGTAAGTGGCTTTTCTGAGGTCTTTGTGTTCTTGCCTTTCGGTTAGTGTCACATGAGCAAACTTAGTGTCTTTTTGTTTTGCTAGATCCATATATACGGTCGTTACTCTCAGGAGCCAGTCAAAACGTTTTCTCGCTTCAAAGATGCTGCTTATTGTGCCACGTACAGGGACGATGGCAATCTGCTTGTTGCTGGCAGCGAGGAAGGCAGCATTCGCCTCTTTGACCTTTGTGGCAAAGCACCGCTGAGACAATTTGATGGTCATACCAAGTAAGACTGTGTTGGTTTTATCTTTGCCTGCATGAGCTCGTTTGGTGCATTTACATGTATTTGCTTTGCATGTTGCTGAAAATCTGAGTAGTACTGATCTCTGTTGCTTGCAACTGTCTCATGTAGGTCTTACTGAAAAGTAGATTTTTAAATTGATTTCAAAATTGGAGTGATTTTTTTTTTTTAATTCTAAATACGAATTGAGTTTGTGGAAGAAGTATACGGTGAGGCACTGGAACTGGTTGCCCAGGGAAGCTGTTGATGCCCCATCCCTGGAAGTGTCTAAGGCCAGGCTGGATGGGGCTTTGAGCAACCTGCTCTAGGGAAAGGTGTCCCTGCCCATGGCAGGGGGGTTGGAACTTGATGATCTTTAAGGTCCCTTCCAACTCTAACCATTCTATGATTCTAAGAACAAATACATATTCTAATACAGGTAAGTGTCTGTTAATATATTGTGTTGACATTGTCTTGCGGCTTCATGGCACATTTTATTTGATGCTGGCAGGAACAGAGCTCTAAAAAGTGGCTGAACAAAAACAGTGAAGAAATACTCCAGGGAGAACAAGAATCCCTGAAAAACCTCCCAAAATCCAAAAGCCAACACCAGGAGAGGTGCATGGTGACAGGGTGCAGTTGGGGTGGGGAGGGAGCTAGGGGTTCTGATCTACCAATGGGGAAAAGACAACGATAATGCCGTGGAAGACCAGAATGTGTCTTATCTGTCTAGAACAACAGCAACAAACCTCCTTTCAGTGGAAAGCACACAGGCAGACCTTGAGAGTGTTTATATGTGAGGTCTGTGTGTGTACATTGGGTGTTGTCTTACGTCCTAGCCATTAAGGGAAATAGTACCAAGATTTAAAGTAGTAGACGCTTTGGACTTTTAAGTTAGAGAGAATACTTAAGTAAGCTCTTCATACAGGCAAACTTTTCTGAAAACAAGTTTATATTTTAACTTTGGATATTGTTTACTTTGATTTCTAGAGCTGCTCATGTAGTGGGCTTCCTGTCTGATAAATACCGAATATTTTCTGGTGGTGATGATTACTCATCGAATTTGTGGGATATTCCGAGCGGTGCAGAAATCGTCTCGTACAGTGAACATACTGACTATGTGAGGTGTGGCTGTGCAAGCAAAGTGATCACAGATGTCTTTGTAACAGGTTTGATTTTATTTTTTCTATATGCTTTTGGATTGAAGAAAAATGCAGAAATACAGTTTTTCATATGGAATGACAGAATTACAGAATTGTAGGGATTGGAAGGAATCTCTAGAGATGAAATATAGTCCAACCCCCGTTCCAAAGCAGGTTCAAGTACAGCAGGCTGGACAGGATTGTGTCTGGTGGGTTTTGAATATCTCCAGAGAAGGAGACTCCACAATCTCTCTGGGGAGCCTGTTCCGCTGCTCTGCCACCCTTAAAGTAAAGAAGTTTTTCCACATATTCACATGGAACTCCCTGTGTTCCAGTTTGTGCCCGTTGCCCCTTGTCCTGTCACCTGGCACCACTGAGAAGAGCTGGACTCCATCCTCCTGACACCTGCCCTTTAGATATTTATAAGCATTGATGAGATCCCCTTTTCAGACCTAGGTCTCTCAGCCTTTCCTCTTAAGAGGGGTGTTTCATTCCCTTGATCATCTTCATAGCCCACTGCTGGAGTCTCTTCAGTAGTTCCTTGTCTTTCTTGAACTGGAGAGCCCCAAACTGGACACAGCACTCCAGATGTGGCCTCACCAGGGTAGAGGGTGAGGATAACCACTGGTCTTCTTGTTCGTAAGGGCACATTGCTGCCTCATGGTCAATTTGCCGTCCACCAGGACTCGCAGGTCCCTCTCTGCAGAGCTGCTTTCCAGGAGGTCAGCCTGTAGCAGCGTATAGCCTTGTTCCTCCCTAGATGTAGGACCCTACACTTGCCCTTGTGGAATTTCATCAAGTTCCTCACCACCCCTACGATGTCCAGGTCTCACTGGGTGGCAGCACAGCCTTCTGGTAGGACAGAGCCACTCCTCCCAGTTTTGTGTCATTAGCAAGCTACGCTCTGTCCCCTTGTCCAGGTTGTTGATGAATATGTTGAGCAAGACCAGACCCAGTACTGACCCTGGGGGAACACTGCTAGTTACAGGCCTCAAACTGGACTCTCCACGGCTGATCACAATGAGCTCTGCCATTCAGCCAGTTCTCAATCCACCTCACTGTCCATTCATTTAACCAACAC
Organism: Thinocorus orbignyianus; assembly: GCA_013400375.1. NCBI lineage: Eukaryota > Metazoa > Chordata > Aves > Ciconiiformes > Thinocoridae > Thinocorus > Thinocorus orbignyianus. Next base: position 46,476 of record VXBW01004760.1, read on the forward strand.
TTCTAAAGCTTACCTGTGAGGTTGTTACAGGGGACAGTGTCAAAAGCTTTGCTAAAATTGAGGTGAACAACATCCACTGCTCTGTAGATAGAGAGGGTGCAGTGGGGTCTTAATGTTTTTTTAAACTTGGAGGGTCTGTATTCCTACTCAGAGCCTACTTTATTGTCAAGGATGTTTGTAGGGAAACTCTTAAACGAACAAATTTTTAACGTTTTGCTTTAGGCTGTTGGAGTTAATGGGACTGTTCTGACTGGCCTTTCAAAGTTTTAAGAAAGCCCTGTGAATGCATCCTTTAGTTAGGATTGACTGAAGTGTATTGTCAGGTTTGCAGAGGAGGACACTAGTTCCATTGTAGTTTGCACAGCCCAAAACTGTCAGACTCAAAAATGAAAAGTCATGTGAGGAGTTATTTGAAACCAATTGCTTTCTGTTTTCCTAGCAGTAGTTTTTGATTACTCTGGTAAATTGCTATGAAAAAACTACTCTCATGTGCCTCCTGAAGTAATGAATATTAGGTTTCGTCAGGTTGCCTGATATTTATTGTTATAAATACACTTGATTAATGGAAGTGAAATGAAATTAAGACTTAAAGCTACTTTTAAGGCCTGACACATTGCTAAGGTTAGAATTCAAAGGCTTATGTTGCCCAAAGGTTGTGAATTAACCAAGGTAAACAACAAGGTGTTCAAAGTGTATGGTTTAAGACTGTTCCCATTTGGCAGGAGCTCCTTTAGATTGTAGGATGTGCCTGTCTTAGTTCCTGAAATAATTTCAGTTATGAAACTGAAGCTATTTATGGTGGGTTTTGCAGGTTCCTATGATCACACTGTGAAACTGTTTGATACACGAACAAAAAGTAGTGTCATGACAATAGAACATGGTCAGCCTGTGGAGAGTGTGCTTCTCTTCCCTTCTGGCGGGCTCCTGGTATCTGCAGGTACTTACAAAATCAGTATCTTTTCTGTGGCCCTAATTTATGAGAAACACTTCAGCTCCTTCTTTCTTGTGTGGTGTTTTCGTTTGGTAATGAAGTTTTAAGTGATGTAACTGCTGGACTGCGAATCTGTATTGATCTGGAGGGTGAAGGTAGGGGTCTTCTTGTCTCTGATGTGATTTTCCTGTAGTTGGTCTAAAAAACCCAAAACCAACCAAAAAAAAAACCCAGGTCATTTCTAATGACAAGATACAGGTTCTAATTAGCCCAGTGCTAAAGTAAAGGCATGAATTTACTTAAGTTTTGGAAAGATGAGACTATCTTTCTCTTGATGATGAGAGAAAGATAGTCTGTTACCGCCATTGCATCCGAAGTCCTGTAATGCAGTGGTATCTGTATTTTTTTGTTTATATGTTTTCTTGATAAGGAGTGTGTTGAATCATTCAGCTCTGCCTGCTGAACGGCCTAAAAAATAGCTGGCTGGGGATGTGTCTTGTGCCAAGTGATAGCCATAATGGATGGGGATAGTGACAAGGGACAGAAAACTCTGTGTTATGGAGGAGGCACTGTAGCACTGTGAAAACTTCTACAGAGAAGTGTAAATGTGTATGTATGTCAAACTTTTTTGTGTGCTTCCTTTTCACAGGAGGCCGATATGTCAAAGTTTGGGATGTGCTAAGGGGCGGACAGTTACTAGTTTCACTTAAAAATCACCATAAAACTGTAACTTGTTTATGCCTGAATAGCTCTGGACAACGGTTGTTGTCTGGATCCCTGGACAGGTTAGTATATTTTGTGAATTTGTTGTGACTTAAATTCTTTAGGACATTTTTCTTTGAAAGTGTGCTTTTTGTTTTTTTGGCTTAAGCACTTTAATTGTTAGAGATGTAACTTACTTGAAAACATGTCCTGGGGCCAAGGGACATGCTGAAGTACACATTAACATTTTCCTCTTATTAGCTTGAGTGTTGATAGGGGTTTCATGTGCCATTTGGGAACGTGATAAGCATTCATTTTTCTGAATCTCTAAACTGACCTTTGCAGACTCCATAAAGTAAATGTTCTTAACTTCACTTCAACACAGTTTAAATAACTGGAAGTGTACTATTACTTGTGTCTCTCTGCTGTTGCTTTTTGTACCCAAGGTGTACAGGTGAAAGACACCCTCCTTGCATTTTTGTTTGTTTGGGTTGAGTTACTGAGTACCAGTACTCAGTCTGTTTGAGACTAAAAGTATGAAGTGGTCTGAAATGACTGGCCTTTTCTTTCCCCGCCTCCCTCCCACACTTCAGTGTTGTCATTCACTGCTCACAACAATGAAGTTTATACTTGTAAGATAATGTTTTACTTTCCCACTTGTTTAATATTTCTTACCTTCAACCAAGTCATTAAAGAGCAGCCAGGTATAAGCATATCTATGGATTTACTTCCAGAAATTGTCAATAGATCTCACTTTTAAAATTCAAGAACAAATATGAGGAAACACTAAGACAGTGTTTCTTCAACAGCGTTGCGAAAGTCACATAGTCACTATGTCTGCCTTCAGTTTCTTCTTCTGTCCTTGTCCTATTTTGCTTTCTTTTTTGCGTATGGGTATTCCTTTCTTGACTTTCACATATCTTTTAGAAGAACCACTCATTTGCAGGAGAGGTAATAATTAAGAAGCTCAGAGGCTTCAGCTTCAGACTGAAGAATGCTTTGTATAAATACTCATTTTTCTTAAATGATCTATAAAAGGGATGTGAGAGTGATGAAATCACTGTAAAATGTCTACAATAAGGCATTAGTAGTGCAGTTTTAATCATTATTCTTCCATATAGGCATGTGAAGATTTACAGTACTACTTCCTACAAAGTAGTCCACAGCTTTAATTATGCAACATCCATCCTCAGTCTTGCATTATCAGTAAGTATGGTAGAAATCTTTCTGTGTAAGGTAATTACTGATACCTTTAAAGTCACTGAAGTAGTTAATAATTACTTTCATTGCTATGCTTCTGCTATACAGAAAAGCATAACAGAATATACTCCTTCCAAGTAAAAAATGCATTAAGATGATCTAAATGTAATACATTCAGATGTCAGATGCTACTTGATTAAATCTGTACTAAACAGTTTTTAATAAGGACAATATATATCATAGGGAAAGTATTCAGTTTAGAAGGCAAGTCTTTTGACTTTAAGAAGATTATACTCACCTTTTGCATTTCAGGAATGGTGTGAGTCCTCTTGTGTGCTAGTGTTGAAAGAAAAAAAGGAGTTCATATGTTGAGAAATTTTGATTAGGGTAAATTTATCTTAAAAGTTACTGGTGTCAGGTTGATCTGAGGAAAAGAGGAGGGGGCATGAGGTATGAGCATGAACAAATTTGTTTGCTAAGACATACATCTCACTGCCTAGGAAACATAAGGACTCTAATTTCTCTGAAACATTTGAGTTCCAATGGGTAAGTGATTTGCTGGGCAGAAATTTGGAGGCTAATACCACTTTTTGTCTTGTAGTCTCTCTGTCTCTCTAGGTGTTTGTTGAAGGTTTATTAGATGGGTAATGTTGCTTATAGTCATAGCATGGAAGCTGTCCATATTTTGAACAAGTTATTTCACTACAGGATCTCATAGACATGCCTTCCAATTCAAGTTACTCTATGTCACTGTGATTAGAGCCTTATAACTAAGAATATACATTTACAAATCTGCATGGCAGAGCATACATCATCAAATAAAACACTAGGTTCCTGACTGCAATTTCTTCATTTTAGCCTGAAGATGAAACCATAGTTGTAGGCATGACCAATGGGGTGCTGAATGTTAAACACAGAAAGCCTGAAGAAAGGAAAGAAGATTCTCAAAAGAAGAGAAAACCAACATATAGAACCTTCGTGAAAGGAAGAACTTACATGCCTAAACAGGTATAGGGGGTGAGAAAAAGCATACTGAAGCATTCCTCAAATTTTTTTTTTTTTTTTTTTTTTTTTTTTGAGTGTGCTAAGTTAAAGAAAGGGAAGGGAAGGGAAAGAAGACACATGTAAGAATTTTGGTAATGCATCTAATTCATTGTGTCCATGTCTGTCTTACTCTGAATTGGTCTTTAAATTATAGGAAGATTTCTGTGTCAGTAAACCTGTGAAACGTGTTTTGAGGAAATATGACAAGCTGCTGAGGAGCTTTCAATCTTCCAAGGCCCTTGATGCAGTACTGGAGGTAAGTCACTGGGTTTTGTCTCACCAGAGTTGTGTGCTATCATCTAACCTACATGTTTTCTTTATGTCAAACTAATTTTATTTCAGCATATAACTGAAAAGGAATCAAAATTCTGTGGGTTCTGGTTGGGTTTTGCTGATATCAGGCCTGTTTTGTGTCTAAAGATGTTGCTTTGGTACTAAACTCCTGTATGTGTCCAGCCACCCATCAGGCTTTATACTCCTGAAGTTACGGTTGCAGTCATGCAAGAGCTGCATCGCAGAGGCACACTGAGGAGCGCGCTTGCAGGCCGAGATGAGAAGCAAGTTCATCTCCTTCTTACCTTTGTGGCAAGGTATTATTTTAACCTGAGTTCTCTCTGACTATTTTGAGACCTGTATTCTTTAATAGCTTATGCCAAAGTCTCAACAGACTGGTACTGGAAAACTAGTGCTCTTGACATCTCATGCCTCTGCTTTCTGATATCAAGGTCTGGGGTAGTAGTGAAGGAGTTTACCTGTAACCATAAAACAGTTTTGCTTGGAGTGTGAGAGAGTGTATTTTAGTTCTTTGCCAGACATTCAACCCTCAGTCTCCTCGATAAAACTCATAAAACTTCATGTCCCTGAGGCTTTTGCCAGTCCCCCAACCCCTACTGCCTTCCTGAAAGAAGTAGGCTAAACCCCATGTATGTAGCATCATTTTACTCACATCTCTGACTGCTGGTCTGTGATGTCTCTTCATGAAGGAAAAATTGTCTATATGCCTGTGTGACAGAGCTGCTTGTTGGTGGGACTACAGTGTTGTTGACACAACTGGTAAAGTTGGGATGTCTTCTACTTTCGCAGGCGTGTGATTGAGCCGAGATTTACTTCTATACTGGTGACTGTTGCAGATATGATCACTGGTAAGTGCAACACAAAAAAGATGCATTCCCAAAGCCGTATAGCTAGCTTGGAAATCACATAAAAAGTTCTGTGTTTCCAAAAACCAAACCTTTATGTTTGTAAGTGTGAGCTTACGGTCAAGAGAATGATCCAAAAAAAGATATTGCCAGATAACTTTGACCTCAGTCAGTGTCTGATTTGCACTGGCTGCAGGAAAGCTCCTCATGGTCTCTTCAGTGTCTTTGATACTTCATGTTTCTATACTTAAATAGTACAAGTGACTTCTGCTTCTCCAGTGATGTAAAAATAGCATTTGAAATTGTAAAACTTACGTTAGCTTGACTTGCCGCGAGTATCAGTAATGAACAAGTTTTCAGAACACCATTACAAGTTGTCTTGTTTGTCCGCAATGTTGGATGTATGCTGGACTCCTTACATGCATCTCTGACTAGCTAATATAATTTTCATGTTTTTATAGATGTGTGGATTCTCACGGGGTGTTTTTTTCTTTACAGACATCTATCAGCCTGTGGTTGGGCAGTCGGCAATTGTTGATAGACAATTCTTGAAACTTCAGGAAGCCATAGGAAAAGAGATTGACTATCAAGAAGAACTACTAGAAGTTTTGGGAATGATGGATATACTGTTTGCTACTTTTACTAAGAAAAGAGATTCTCATGTTGGAGAGAATGAAAGTAATGGTCTTGCAGAGACCATTGAAACAAATGCGAGTAACTGACTGGCAGCCATCACAGCAAATTGTGACAAAAATAATGTGGACTTGAAATACATGGCCAGTTCTGCTGGTAACTTTTTATAATAGTGACTTTCAAATCAAGCCCCTCTGCATTGAAGTTCTGTCCTCTAAACTGTGTTTCTGAGTTATTTGACGACAGAACAACGATTTCAAGATTTTTCCTTGCAATATTTTTAAAAAAACAGAATTTTAAAGTTTTATTCCAAAGTTATGTAAATTTTAAAGTGTTTTGCGCATCCAGTCCTAAGTCATTATTTGCTTTAGAGAAACAGTCAGCAATTTCCAGTTTTCATTTGCCAGAAATAATTGAGATGTTTGTAATTTTAATGTGTCATTGTTCTTATTTAAGGTTAATATCCCATCTCACATACTTCAACATAGGAATAAAACCACGTGCATTTGATAAAACTTGACTACATTGTGTTTCCTCTCACTGCTTCATCTCCATTTCAGACTTCCACAAATTCATAGGAAACAGCAAAATGACTCAAGAAAAAAAACGCAGGCTTATGTATATGGAAAAATATGTTAGTTTAATTTTTAAGTAAACTAATTAATTATAATGAATCATAATTCTCTAGGAAACAGATAATTCCTATTTCTAAAGGGAAATTAATTTTTGTAGTGAATAAGTAAATTACATGCCAGTGAGAAAATCCTCAGTGAAGTAAAAGAATTCCACTTCTGTGTAATTCTGTCACTTTCCATGTGCAGTGGATGCAGTTTGAGTCTACAGTCTTATCAGTAAGTATTTGTTTTCTTCAGTGGTGAAGAAGGATGATATACTTAGGAAAGGTGGTTGGGCCAAAGACTGCTCAACACATAGATGATAGTAGGGTAGAATTTTGTCCTTAGTCTGTTTTTGGTGACTTGCTTTTTCTCCCAGGATGCTAATATATTTGAGGTATAGTGTGAATTTCCTGCAAAAGCAACTTGCTCAAGTGTAGCAGTAAAAGGTGGGTGTCAGTGGTATAAATAACTTGAACAATTTTGTAAGTTCTACCTAAAATCTTAATGATACTGGAATTGGAAAGCATGGAGTGGTATTCAGTCTGCCCTTAACTTAGTAAGTGAGCAATATGTGTTCCTGGCTGCTGGCATTTGCTTGTTTTGAAGATTTAGGATGATCACAGAATCATAGAATTGCCTAGGTGGAAGGGACCTTTCAGATCATCTAGTCCAGCCATCAACTTAACACTGACAAAACCCATCACTAAA
>VXBW01004760.1:61387-87293 GCA_013400375.1 Thinocorus orbignyianus
CGCCCTTCCCCGGGGGGCGACGTCCAGCCCTGGGGAACGGCGTCGTGGTTCTACCGGCCGGGACGCGGTCCGCCCGGGCGGGCTCCGCTCCCTCCCGTCCGGGGAAGAAGTTTCCCGTGGGCTGTCAGTCGCCTTCCGAAGTCCTAAAAGTGGGGAGAGGGAGGATTTTATTTTACTTTATTTTGTTACGTTTTGTTTTCTTGTTTGTTCGTTATTATGCCATAGGAGCCGCTCGTGTTTGTTTTTTCAGTCCTTGCCTCTAAGGTGTTTGGTTTTAATCGTGAAAGCACTTGCCTTTCTCAGCCGGAGCATAAGAAACTTTCAACTTAGTAACTTCAACTTCTTTAACGACTGAAAAATGTTAGAGAGAGGAAAACTTTTCTAACAGAAGGTTGGTTGTCTGAGTGTTACCATTCAGAGAAACAGCTTTGAAAGCTTTCTTGGTAGCATTTCACCGGGACGCCGGTATACGCAGCATAGAGTTATGCAAGTTTTCAACCTGCACGGCGATTCTTATACAGAAAAAAAAAGGTTCTAAAATCCTTATTCGTTTTTATGGACTTACTTCTTCCTCTGTATTTGGTCCTATAGAAAATGGAGGTAGTTCTTCTCCTAAGTCATTATAAGGCAAATGAATGCAATGGAAAGCTTAACAGATGACACAGTTGTTTTTTTTTTTTTTTCCGTTGTAGAGATAATTTGCTCTCTTTCACACTTTGTGGAAACAGGATTTTAGGAGGCGTATATATAAGCGGGATTTTTCCACATAGGGGAAAAAAACCCCAAACTGTAATTAGCTTAATTTGGTATGAGAAATTAGTAGGAAAAAATCTGGGGAAAAAATTTGAGTACTGAAGCGCTTTTCCCCCCAAACCCCCACCCAAAGTGGTGTTTGAATATTGAGTGCAAAAAGGAAAGTGACTGTGTGGATGTGTCTTAATAATAATCTACCAGGAAACTCATCTGGCCTTCTCAGTCAACTTATAAATTAGACATTTCTGCCAACATTTTGTTATGTAATATCAGGGAGGAGTATTTATTTTCTTGATCTGAAACTGCTGCTGTTATTCAGGAAAAGTTCCCACTGGCTCCCCCAAGAATAATTCCTTTGTGGGGCCATTTCAGAAGGGTATGGTGTGTGAAATGGCCCAACATTCTTTTTGATCTGAATACCACATTGAATAAGAATCTGCAGCACGGTATAGAAGGATAGCCTATGACTAATATAGTGACTCAGAAGATCCAGTTCCAATTTTTGACTTTGCCAGCCAAAACCAGCACTCTGCATGGCCATGCATCAGTCAATTGGCACCTGCATATCTTGATTTCCTGTTTATAGATAGGGCATACAGTAATCGTAGGGCAGGAACATAAATTTTCTGTGCCTTCTACAAATCAGTATTTTAGGTGCTGAAGTGCTACCTAGAACAGCAAGCAGAATTTGTATCACCATGCAGGTTTGTGCCCATGTTTTGAAGCTGCAGAAGTCTCCATTTGAACCAGGGATTTTCATATTATTTGACAGGAGCATTCCTGTTTTTCTCTTCCGTATTAGCTTGAATATGACTGCATCTGTAGCATCTTCTCACCTCTTTCTGCAGAATGTTTTTGGAATTTTCTTCAGTGTTGTCTGCTGGAATTCTTCAAAAATCACTGAATTTTCAAAAATTAACAGGTCTTCTTACTGAGTAGTTGGGCTGTGTTACTTACATCTTTCAGGCTTAGCGTCATTTAGAAAAGCAGGTGCCACTAAATCACATTGATAATTAGAAGAGGGCTATGAGGTGCAATAGTTGTGCTTCTCAATGGAAGCTGCTTTTGTGAATATCAGAATTGCATGTAATGAGACTTTATTAATGCCTGTAAGTATCTGAAGGGTGGATTGAAGGAGGATGGAGCCAGGCTCTTTCCAGTGGTTCCCAGTGACAGGACGAGGGGCAATGGGCACAAGCTGGAACACAGGAAATCCCATTTAAATATGAGGAAAAAACTTCTTTCCGGTGAGCGCGCCCGAGCCCTGGAACCAGCTGCCCAGGGAGGGTGTGGAGTCCCCTTCTCTGGAGATTTTCAAGACCTGCCTGGATGAAGCCCTGAGTAATGAGCTCTGGGCAATTCTGCTTTAGCAGGGGAGTTGGACTAGGTGAGCTCTAGCAGTCCTTTCCAACTCTGACAATTATGTGATTCCGTGAGATTTGGTGTCAAAAATTTGTTTCTTACTCTTACTGGCTGTAGGGTCTATTGAGCTGTTCCACCTGATCATGAAGGTGGAATGCAAACTGCAAAAGTGTCACTAAACACATAGAATATCCCCTAACTTTTTTGGTTAGTTACAGCAGTTTGGTGGATGGCCAGGCCTGAGTGATGCTGAAGCATCACAGGTGGCACTGGAACTCGCCTTTGAATGCATTTGTAGAAGCAAACGTTTCTGGTCTTTGCTACCTTCCCAGTAAACTGTACAACTGTGCTGTATAAACTCTTTGAAGAGTTTTCTTTTGCTCTGGTCTCATGGCTTAACACTGCCCAAACTGGGGAGTAGTAAATTCTAAAAGCCATTAAAAATTTAATCATTAGAAAGCTACGATCTCTGTCTCAAAGGACATTAACAGGAGTAAGGGAGGCGAAGCAGATGTCTGGCACTGGTATCAAGCAGGTTTTATATTGTTGTAGTGACCTTGCATATACATTTGGTTTTATTTTTCTCTAATGTATAACCTACGTGTCCCATTTCTGAGGTTTCTGAAATCCAGAGCCCCATTTTATTTTTAGTTGAAATGAAAATGCTACATTAAGAATGTTGATACAGGAATGCATAAAGAATACATTTTGCCAGCCTCATGAGCAGGCTTCTGTCTAAGAAGAATTTTTCAAGAGTTGTTTTTGTCTTTTAAAGTCCAAATCTATTTTTAAAAGGTTGAAAAATGTGTCCCTTTTTGGGAGACTCCTTAAATATTTTCCCTGCTAAGGAGCACAAAATGGCTGTTGCTTTAACAAATTGAAAAAATAAGATAGCCGTGAATGGGGTGACTTTTTGGGAGGGTGCTTTAAGTTTCTTTTTGTCTCAAGATGTTGGAAAGAGACCTATTTTAAAAGGCATTTAGCTGCATTTCTTCTGTTCACTTTCTTCAAGAGCAACTAATGTGTGATGAAGTAATCAACAGTAGTGCAAGCCGGTTCATTATAAATTTAATAGGGAAGGGTTTATTTTACCTCTCAGTTTGAATACTGTTAGAAGGCAGTAAACAAATGCACCTGCAAAGCTGCTCGCTGAAGGTTTTGCGTTCTCCCTTCCCTATCCCCTGTGCTCTAGGTGTTCAGGAGAGCCTGTAAGATGATGTCAAAAACCTTGTCTGTAAAGGTGTAAAACTCTGACTTTGGGAATGTAGTATTTATTATGTGTGTATTCTGCTATGTTTTTCCTTTTGTTTAATTATTCCAAGGTCTTTTAATCAGGTCCAGAACAAGGATCTGTATGTAAAAGAATGTTCTGTAGAATGTTAGACCTGATTGCTGTGCAGCCTGGTTCTTGGTGCTTGGGGAGCCATGAGTGACCCTTTAGGTATATGCAGGTAATGTAACTCAGATGGGATCTCTAAATTAAAAGATACAGTTTGGTTCAGTTGCTGTGCTTGATAAGAGGGAAGCAGTGGGATGGACATTATTAATGGGACCTGGCTGGTCTGTGAGCACCATACTGGAATCATTTGGAGAGTATTAGGATCTGGGAAGTGTAAACACAGTATGTGCAGTAATTTGTATCCATCTTAGAGGCTGTTCTGTGGGCTGATGCTACACCTACCTCCTGTGGAATATTGCATAGTGAAAAATAATAAAACAGCGAGAATGTTGGCGTCTAGCACAGTCATGCAGTGGAAGGGAGCTTGATGGGAGACCTCTTAGTATGTGCGTGCTGCTGGACTTTTACAATGCGTTAGACATTTTGCTTTGAAACAAAGATGTTAGATTTTAAGGCAAAACAAATGATGCTCTGGGATTCCTGCCTACCTTCTAGTGGCCCCTGGGTGGGACACACCCTTGCTTTCCTGTTGGTGCTGTTGTTCAGAAGTAAAGATTTAATAGGCTTGTCTTGACGATGGTAATAAGTTCAATTCTGAGCGTTTTTTAGGCATGAATTTCAATATGACCGTCACCAAAAAGAAATATAATTAAAAACAGAAGAGTTGAGTTCCAGGGCACCCGTGAAGTGTCATTGGTGGTTTATTTACATAGCTTGGCATTGTTGACCTTCAGTCATTTGTGAAAGAGCCTGTGGCACAGAGGCGTGGGATTATGGTCTGAAAGGAGAATATAGAGAGCAGGGTCCAAAAACGTCATGTTTTGTTATATTTGAACTGGTACATGGAAGAGGAGTATAAAATGCATATTCTATACCAGTGCTTTTACTTTGCAGCCATTTGCAAGGCTGGCATGATCTGTGGTCTGGTGCTGCATAACAAGCCATGAAGGCCCATTACAGCAGTGGCAGCGGAGCCCAGAGTTAAGCAAAGTCCATGCAATCAGCTGCTGGATCACAGAGCAGCATCAAAGCCAGAGTCCTGTCTTCACCTTCTCTGTGTCTTTCTCCCACAGTTACATGCTTTATTTACAGGGAAGAGGAGAAATCCGAATTGTGAGTTGTAAGCCAGGTTGCTGTAGGATCAGGAAGTGTCCTTTTGTGTTTAGGGACATGCTGATGATACACAGTAGGTACTAGGACAGCCAGATAGTAGTCACAGTGTGGTCTGAAGGGTCACCTTGTGAGCGAGCAGACTTTCCTTTCTGTTGAGATTTAGGTAATTGCTTTCCTTTACGTAATTTCTTCAGTGTGCATGGAGTAAAATAGTTTGATGGCTGACATGTTTTCCATTTAAATGCAGTTAAGTCAATACCTGATTTTTTATTTTCCATCGGTTTACATCCTTATTGTGGTCCTTCTAACATGTCTTGATAACGGGGGAAACCATAGTTATAAAATGCTAACATTTGTAATGTTGAAATAAATGGGATATATGAGAGTCCCATAACTGGCAGACAATAAATAAAACATTGTGCGAGGAAGAGTGTCGGAAGGATTATTGAAATGTCTCACATCTTTGATGAATATCAACAATTATTTGGTGTTTTATCTCAATAATTTGAGCTGGTCAGGAGACTGGCAATAGCATTTGACATTAAATTTAAGGGGAGATTATAGACTGAAAAAAAAATTAGTTAAATAAGATTATTTTTAAGCTTTTCTGTTCTTTTTTGTTTATTTACTTCTGTTTGACTGAAATATATGCTGCAAGTCTCCAGTTTGCAGCACATCACAATAAATGCTTCCATTAAATTTATGGCTAAACTGGATGCTGAAAAGGTTTGGTTTTTTTTTACTGTGTATAGATGAATGCTGATACTGCTGATGTTGGCATGAGCTCAGTATTTGTGGGCAATGCCTGGAACTGGACCTGTGTGTCTGTTGGATGCCCGTCCTGCTGGTTTCTGTGTCAGAGATCAGGTGTCACTCTGTGAGATGATGGGTATCCCTCATGTCAGGCAGCTTGACCCTGCCCTTGCTGTGCAGATTAGGACTGCTCCTTGGCACCCGAGAGAGCTTGTGTGCGTGGCACCTCTTGGGCACTGTTGACCCTGTGTTTTGGGGAGCTGAGTACTCTTTGCTGTACAGAGGAGGTAAGCAGTAGGATGCATGTGATAGTGTCTCCTTTGGTCCCTTGCTCTGAAACAGGTTGCACAAGAGCTGCTCTGTAGCCAGAGCTGGGTATTTCCTCCCTGTGTGCATTCTCTTCTTCTTCCTGCCCCTCCCAGCCACTTCCAGCAGCCACGCTGAATTACTGTAAGCCCCAGATGGAGGAAAGTCATGAGCCATTCATGTAAAGGTTGTTTCTGAAAAACCAGCACCCTTGAGTGTGAGCAAAGCAGAAGAGGTCACTTAGCATTTTGTGTTGACATTTATTGGTTCTTCTGCATGAAGCAGAAAAAGCAGCATTGAGTACACCTTTGTATCCAGGAAACACCATTATAAGCTGTTATATCAGGAGAGCACATGTTAAAAGTCCTGGTCGTATTTGAACATGGTTCTAGTCAGTACTGTGTGGAAAACATCGATCGCTTCAGATTAGGTAAATCTTCAGGTAATTTATCCACTCAGGATCATACTGAGCTAGGTACTTAGTGTCTCCAAATGCATGAGCTCCTTGGGGATCTGCAGCATGACACAAGCAAAGGGTGAAGGGGGGGATGGCATCATCTCTCCAGTGAATTGTGTTTGTATTATCCAGCAAAAAAGAAGGTTGTTGTACTGATGGAGCAGTAATAATCCACCAAAGGAAGGGCTAAATTATGCCATCTGGTGCACACTTGCAGGAGGATAGGTAAACTAGACTGGATACCTACCTTTCTCACCATTGCGGAGGAACATGTTGAGGTATGTCTCTTGAGGCTCTTGAGATCGTTGTATAACAGAAGTAACCAGGAGCAGGTCTTGTTCTGTTGGCATGGCGTGGTGATTTGAATGTGTTCGTATTTTCTGGTAGAGGAGATGGTGGAGTTTAGTTTGGATGTGCACCGTAAATAAAATCTGCATTTTATACAGCAGAATAGAGCAACAGCATAAAACAGCCGGGTGGCAAGCCTCTCAGCCAACCATGAAGTGATGCCCTGTGTATACATAATCTGTGTGTGGTGGTGATTGTGAGTTGGTGACAGGTTTGGGCTGGAAGTTAATGTGCTTCATGAGTTCTGTAAGGTGACACTTGTGAAAAGCTCCACCTTAAAATACTAATGGTGGAATTAATATTGTGGTTTCTTAACTTCTCTTGCAATCCTGTTTTGTTCTGTAGAAATGGGTCTGCTTTTCCCATGCTGCTGCCTTGAAGGTTAGATTCAGGATGCTGCTGCTGGGAACTGCAGAGCTTTGTCTCTGTCTGTCAAAGCGAGACGCCTTGCAGTCAGTTGCAGGATAACTCCTCCCTCCTCAGAGAATAAGAAACCCTTCTGTCTGAGTCTCGGTGCTGTCTAGGCTGGCTGGATTAATGTGTGTCTTGATACATCTCTCTTTCAATATGAAAGTTGGGGTTTTTTTTTGGTATTTTTGTTTTTCCTAAACATTTGTGGCCAATGATTTTTGTAAAGAGTTTTGTCTTCTGTTTTAAAATTATACTGAAGTTAAACCAGGGTAGGCATTTGTGAATGTAGATTAATTGATGGGCATCAGAAGATCAGATGATGAGTATTAACAAAGTTGTGACTTATAAGGAGTGTATGCTGGTGTGGTGGTTGGGTCACTTGGTTTTGATTGAAGCTGTGCATTTAATTTCTGCAATTCGTATACAAGGAACTTCTCAAATCCTATCTGACTCATAGCACGTTGTACCTCTGTGTTAACAAGCAATGAGCAGCACAACTGTGTTGTTCTTGGAAACTGCTCAGCTGTGAAAACAAGACCACATATGAGCTGAGACAGCCTCCCATTAAGACACTGTCTTGCTGTTTCTGCAAGTAGAAGGAGACTTGTGTGTAGTTGTTGAGCCCACCTTGCTATTTTAAAGATGTGGAGTTTCTTCTGGTATGCTTTTCTCAGTTGACAGGAATATTGTTTATAGAGTATGAATTTTGAGGATGTAGTGACTTTAAAATACAGTAATAGAAATCAGGGTTGCTATGATGATGGTAATTACAGTTATTACAGTGATGACTTGTATCAGTAGCTTGCTGTTCAGGGTAGTTAAGGTGACCTACCTTGGGGATATCTTCTGTGAAATTGCTAAAGTAACAGCACCAAATACTTGGGATATTGGCATGGAGTGAAAGATGCTATGGCTACATCTTGAGGTCAAATTCCATTTTTTGCCTCTAGAAATAAGAAAAGCTGCAATTCCTACTACTTCATTTGCTGCAGCTGCTAATGTCTCGGTGGCTGGTCTCAGCCTGACCTATTTTGTTCGCTTGTGTATGTTGTGTGAAAAGCACACAACGTGTTAACTAAGATCAGCCACTCCTCCTCCAGCCTTACATGGGCATCATTACACAAGCATTTTCTCATTCTGTGGAAATCTGGGACAACTACATAGCTGATTAGCTTAATATCCTTCTTTTTACTTTCTTTTTTCTCCCCCCCCCCACNTAATGGGCAATAGTGATATCAATGCCTCCTGATGAGTGTGTAATAATTTCACTGGTTTATTCTGTTTCTAGATGCTGTGACAATGGAGTTGAGCTGCGCTGAAGTACCTCTTTATGTAAGTTCTACAACACGAGGCTTGTGCCCAGAGAGTTGCTTTCTTATGGTTAATGGCTCATTCAAAACTAGGGTGAATGAAACCAAACCCCATTCTCTGCTTGTCTGAGGTCACAGGCTGTTGAATGAATCTGATGCAGGCATGTGTGAGGATGATGGTTGTCAGTACTCTGGCTCAGTACTCCAAAGTAAATTTAAAATTATTTCCCCTTAATGGTTATTGCTTTCTTTTCCTTCAGTAGACTTAATTGCAGTTTTTGAAAGCAGAGTTACTGCCTGTGAAGAAACAACATTTGCTCTCTCTTTCCCACTATTTATGGCTGTTTTTTTCCCTGTAAAATTCCAAATTACCATTCTCTCCACTTTCTCAAATCTGCAAATTGTATGCTATGTCAAAAATAGTGAGCTGAGTTTGTAATCAAGTGGGGTTTTTTTCTGCAAAACCTGAGTGCTTAAAATAGGTGAGCTTGGAGTTCAATACCAGGTAGTAACAGCAGTGAGGACTTGCATTTGATAAGATTAATTTACTTGGTGCCTTCAGTGGGATGTGAGCATGAGGATTAAAACTTGGGTGATTTAGTCATTATTATTCATAAACCACGGTTGTCTTTTTTGGCTTATTTTGCTGTGGTTTGCAATGACAGTGGTTGTAGCCAGGGGTGCATCAATGCTGGTGTCTAGGAGTGTAGTGGGAGGGCACTGATTGGTTTTCAAAAGCGTGGTAAAAGATCAAACGGAGACAGAAGCAAAACAGTTATCTGCTTATTTTGATGAGATGGAGAGGGAAATGGAGAAGTACATATAATCTGTACCCTGGAGTACTGAAGGAACATGTAATTACTAATTCACTGAGTTTTCATTGTATTTGTCAGCTTGGAAGGGGGAACCTCAGGCTAGCAAAAATTACGTACAATATCTTTAAAGGCATGGGAGAGGGAGGTGTTTTGTGAGATCTGCTTGTGTGATGTTGGTTTGTATGGTGCAAGGTTTCAAAAATAAATTTTGACAGAAAGAATAGTCAAGAATGTGGTGCTAATGGATAAAATTCAACATAGTTTTATCACAGGTGGCTGCATCAGGCTGATCAGGTATTTTCCCTCAACAAGATAAGTGACCACTGAGAGGAAGGCAGTGCAATGGCCTTAATCCAAGTTGTTGAAAATGAAACATCTGATGCCGTGTCTCACAGGAAACTGTTACAGAAGATAAAGAAGGTGGAGATTAATACAGATAATAAGGGTATATGGATATTGCAAGAACAGTTACTAGGGTAGAGAGAAAGATGCTACAAGTGATCAGTTCTGTGTAATATTCTGATTATAACCCTGAAAGCCAGATGTAGGCTTGTGAAACCCGTGGACATCATAATATGGGGAGATGTTGATTAGTGCTGAGGAGAATTCAGTGGTTTTATGGGTAGATTGAATTTTTCTACCCTTTATTTGCTCCAGTTAATAAGAGCATGGTACAAAGCTGTGCGTTAGGGCAGTAATAATGATAAATTTCTTATGAACTGGGGACTCACCGAGTGGAGGCAGAGGGGGCTTGAGGTTTATTAGTCACTTGTAGAGTGGTAGATGTGAGAGTGTGATTTTAGTTGGGAACATTCACCCTAAGCTTTGCACAGGCAAGGGCCTGTACCAGACCTGAGCTTTGATAACTTGCTGGTTGTGGTCTGCAGCCTCTTGCCAGCTCAGTTGGGTAAATCCCAGAGAGGTCTCCTAACTTGTTAGAAACCTAGTAAGAGTGGTTTCGATTGCTCTTAGGCAGTCACCAACTTGTTTTCTTGTGGGGGGAACAGGTGGAGGTGGCACTTTCCTCTGGGTCCCCAGTGTCCTACCAAGCCTGAGGACAGTGATGAAGCATAGACTTCCAGAGACTTGCAGTGGTATCACCTGGAGTGAGTTTCCCAGAAAGTCAGACTAGTAATTTTTTAACAGCCTCTTATATTTTGTGTAGGTTAGTGTGTGTGTAGGAGAATTAAGGGTATGTAAAACTTTCAGGGCTTCTGTGGAGAATAGGAAGGGACTATGTGAGCACCCTGATGTGACTCAGAAAGATTCAACGCTGTCTCTCAACACCCATCTAAAACTTGGGGAGGTCTTGGCAGACCTTGTAGTGATCATCTGAGGTTTGTGTAGTTGTTCTGGTGGGTTAAAGTGTCAAAGTGTTGCAGCTTCAGTCTTGTCTGTCACATTTTGTTCCTGATCTGAATACTTCTCAGCGTTTCTGGGAGATCAAAGAGGTCTGTCCACCTTGAAAAAGTCCCTGGGTTGAAGACATTTCTTGGTTGGGTCCAATTATTTTATCAGTTCTGAAAACTCACAAAATCATCATGGTTGGGAAGGACCTCCAAGATAATCAAGTCCAACCATATATACACAAAAATTCCCTACAATCTCGGCCACTTAGAGCATGCCACTAAAGCGTGCCCTAAAGTGCCACATTGAGACTTTTCTTAAATAACTCCAGGGATGGTGACTAAACTACCTCCCTGGGCAGGCTGTTCCAGTGCCTCACCACTCTTTCAGGAAAGTAATTCTTCCTAATATCTGATCTAAACCTCCCCTGCCNACTGGCCCCAAAACTGAGCCCTGAGGGACACCACTGGTGAATGACCACCAATAAGATTTCACCTCATTAATCACAACTCTCTGAGGATGGCTATCTGGCCACTTTTTTACCCACTGAAGAGTACACTTGTCTATGCTGTGATTTGCCAGCTTCTGTAGCAGAATGCTGTGGGGGACTGTGTCAAAGGCCTTACCAAAGTTCAGGTACTCAACATCCACAGCCTTCCCCCGATCCAGAAGGCAGGTCACATGGCCATAGAAAGGAATCAGGTTGGTTAAGCAGGACTTCCCTTTCATAAACCNATCCCTTATATTAGTGGCCAAGTTGAACTGCAACTGGGCTTTTGCCTTCCTAATTTTCTCTCTGTATAACCTAACGAGATCTCTCTACTCCTCCTGAGTTGCCCTGTCCCTTCTTCCAAAGATAGTAAACCATCCTTTTTTTTCCTAAATCCCATCAAAAGCTCCTTGTTCATCCAGGCCAGCCATTTTTTCTGCCCTTTAATCTTGCAACACATCAGGACAGCCTGCTTCTTTATATTAGATGTGAAAATCCTTTCTGACTGTGCAGTTCCTTAGACAGTTTTCATTAAGCAGGTCTCTGTCTAGCTGAGCTTGTCTAAAATCTGTTGAATCTTCATCCATAAACAGAGACAGAAAAAGCATCTCTTGTGAGGACTGAGGGAGTATGAGAAATATTTGCCCTGCAGTGAATTCACGTATTTTTCTGGTGTGTTCCAGTCCCTTTTAAAGGGCGCAGTGGAACTACAGAATACAGTGTCATGGTAGTTGCATACCGATCACGTACAGCTTTAACAGTGTCAGCATAGGGTTATAACACATTGTTTTCTGCAGGAAAAGTGGAAGTGGATAGGAAATAATCCTTTCGTTTCAACCTCTAGGAACATATAGGGGTTTGTTCCTCAGGAGAAGAGTTCTGCTATATGCTGGGTCCAAAATTAGGATGTTTTACACTATTTAAACATGCCTAGCATCTCTATCAAGTGGATTTTAAACTCTTCTTTATTCTAAGAATGTCTGTCTGAGAGGCTTGTACTTCATATCAAATTATCTATCTGCAGTTCTGTATTTATAATACACATTTTTAAAAATTACATGCAAGGTGCTTTGTTGCCTTGCTGCCTGTTAGCAGCTGTTACACAGTTGGAAGATACATCCATACAGCAGTTACTTCAAACTGTCACGGTTTGTTGGTGCTGAATTTCTTTGCACAACTGAAATAGTATGCGTAATCTGATTGGCCAGGTGGTGGTTGTTTCTTTTCATTACTTAGGAGGGGATGCATTCAGAAAGCTCAAGGACCTTGCTGAGTAATATGTTTTTTTTTTTTGTGAAACGTAATTTAAAATTCTCTATGAAATTATTCCATTTCAAAAAAGTCTTATTTTGATACACTTCTTTTTATATGTAATTTTTGTGGCAGCAATATGGTTAAAATCTAATTACAACATACATAAATGTCACGGTTTGAAAAATAAGTGGTATTGAAATGAAATGAAATATTTGAAGCACATGCTTTTCAGTTAATTTGAGGAGCCTGTTTCCGGTTTCTAGACAGCAAAGTACTGTTAACCATACCTTAAAATTACTCCTTATAAGCCAGTCTAATTTTCAGGATTTACTAACCAAGGATAAATTGAAAAATACTACATTGTCTCTTCTTTCAATTCTAATAACACATTGTTTAAGTAAGTAGAAATAGAATTTATATAGCTTTGCCCTCCTAAATGGTGCTTTTTTGAACTGATACAAATGATATTATATTTATCTAGTCCTTTCTATAAGGAGAGCAGCAAGCTGAGACTTTTGCATAGTGTACTACACACAGTATATGGAATAAGACCATGCTGTCTTCAGGCAGCCACTGGTTTCACTGTAGACAGAAAGAAAGCTATCAATGAAAGATAAAAAGCAAAATATTCAGTGAAGTGCTTTTCAGATATTAAAGAATTTATGTATAGCAGTTCCTCCTATTGAAAGCAGTTTCTAGTATGGAAAAACAAATCTCTGTCATGGAAAATCCTACCTTCTTATTTATTATTGTAGATGACTGGGTTTTGTTTGGTTTTTTTAATGTTTGTTTTAAAGAAATGTTATTGATCACCAACATTGATGTTTGACATTGGCAAAGAAATATCTTCCTGCCATTGGGCAAACATACTGTGGGAGTAGTCAGCTTTCAAGAGCAGAAAATAAGTGATCTCAGAATTCTGTAAATTGTTCTCTGCTGAGGTCTTGATGAACATTTCCCATGGGAGCAGCAGAGACAAATAAAGGGATACTGAGCCATGGAGCATATCAACAGCAGTTCCCTGTAGACCTCAGAGGGGCCTAATCTCCCAGGGAGAAGATGCTAGAGATTATGTGTCAATTCTGTCTTTCCAAAGGAGCATTTGGATATTAATTTTCTGGGATGAGGCAGAAATGTGGGCTCCCAGCTTTGAGACTCATCATCTGGAAAATAAAACTTCCACTTAGTCCTGTACTGTACACTACTTACTGTTTTCAGAATGTGCTTTCCGAACGTATCACGTGCTCTTGCCTACAGCCACTGGATTTGGCTAAAAGTGCTGGAGGTCAAAGCTTAATTAACTTTTCTTGTACTCTGCTACACCAAGTCTCTCTCCCTCTTAAGTGCCTCCACTGGTTTGTTCTTGTTTGGGGTTGGGTTTTGTTTCATACACTGTTAGAACTTCTTTGGTGAAGCGTAGGTGCCAAGGAGGGAGGAGTGCTTATGTGTTCACTGTTTAATACTGATGTATTGAAGTATTCCTACAAATGATGGGGGTTCAGCAGATTTTCCTCCAACAAGGTTGGGGAGGGCTGAAGGTAGGATGTAGCACCGGGCTACTGGCAGACACAGGGCACCTGAGTGCCTGGAGACTCTCCCACCTTGAATAAGCTCAGTGATGGTCTTTGCCTGGGCTGAGTCTGCAGAGCGCCAACTGTGTCAAGTTTTCTACAATTTCTTTTCTCTTGACTTTTTTTTTCTGTCAGGTGTGTTTCCTCTATGTGGTCTCTGTGGAGATTGCATGGTCGTGTCTGTTCTATGCTTGTCCAACTGTTTGGGTTGGTGATGTGCTCCAGGCAGTTTGAGATGGCTTAATGCCCTCTGTTTTAGAAGCCCGTGTTTTCCATCGCTTTAACAATGTCAGTATCTGGTGAACTTTGTAGTGCACTGTTCCTCACAATGCTTTTTTTGTAGTCAGAAGATGTTGATGTTTTACTTAATTTACAAGGAGTCTCTCAGATGATGTAAGGTGCACTGATGTACTTAAAATGAAAGAAAGGTGTGGTGGAACACACTCCAGTCCAGGTTTCTCAGATCTTAACCTAGGATACGAGGATGGGGCAGCATCCTTCTTCTGTAACCTAGTTAGAAATAAAATATGTCTGCACGAATAATGTTTTTGTGCGTGGTAGCTTGCTTTGCTTTGCTGGTATGTGAAAACTGTATTTCTAATGCAGTTTGCTCATGGCATGTCCCACCAGGGGAGGCGTATTCCAGGGGATGCAGGTGCATCCCATCTCATTTACAGTTCCGAAGAAAGGAGTGCAGCTGCTTTAGGTGGAGGCGGAGAGAAAGGAGGTGCATCCAGTTGGAATTCACAGCCATCTCCCCTTTGAGAATAAACAGGAAACAGAGAAACCACGTCTTGACCTTTGTCCCCTTGTCCTGCAGCAGAAGCTACTGAGGCCAACGGCTGTTCCCATGACTGGAGCACTCTAGGCAGCGTTTCCTGAATTCATGTGCCAGTTCATACACACATACAGACCTGCGCCCCATCCACACCAGCATTTCCCATCACCATTGCACTGCTGGAGCTCAGCCTTCCTAGGAGTGAAGGAGGAGTGAGTGCAGTCTGGTGGCCATGGCTGGCCTTCCAGGTGGACTTGCTCTGAGCAAGCTGAGAGGGCAATGTAGCTTCCTTGCTGGCTCAACATTAACTGCTGGCTCAAGAGATGAACCGTTAAGAGGGAGTAGGAGTGCAAAACTGGAAATTAAATACAGGGCAGTGTGGTTGCGTTTTTATCATATGCAATGTATCTGTAGCCTGTCCCTAGAAAAGCCTGTCTATATTACAACCTCAGTTAATTATCACTTGGATGCACGCTGTTTTATTTTCTTCTGTCGTTCAGTAACAGTTTTGAAGTTCTTTTGATCTTTTGTTACTTTTTTTCAACATGTATACCCTCCATCAAAGAGTTTTTGGGCAAACACCTGGGCTACAGCCAGGCTCGTTAGCATCTTCCCTGTTTAATTAATCTTCAATTTTATGGTTCCTCAAGTTTGAGCTGGCATAATTCCCAGGGATCCAGTTGAAAGCACAACTGCTTATTCACAGGTGCCTTGGACATAGAAGGTGTTTGATTTAAGAAACAAAGAGGACAAAGTGAAATAAGAGACATATTTCATACCCAGGGAGTGCAGACAAAACTAGCAAATTCCCGGACTGACTTTTGTTTAACTGCCTGGGTTTCTGTGAGTGAGAAACATGGTGAAACAGAATTAATTCTGAAGTATTTTAGTTCACAGGTAAGCTCATTTCAATATCCAGTAAAAAAAAAGACATAAACCATTAGGTGCTGGTGGTGCTTCAAGGAATGAAGCAAGGGATTTCTTTCCAGCTGGCTGTCAGGGGTTGTCTTGCCTTGCCCCGTTGCTGGCTTTCGTGTTCCCCCATTGAATTAGCACTGGTGCTATTGTACCACCTGCACACTCAACAGCAGTACATGAGAGGGGAAAAACAATTACAGAGTTTCACAATGGATATCTGCATAAATTATTTCCGGGCCAGTTTCAGAATATGCATGGCTGTTCGATAGTGGAGGAAATCAAAGACGAAAGTTTCAGATCAGGAGCTGAAGTCTTGTTGAAAAGACCAGAAAGCAAAAGGTGATAGAAAGTTAAATATGAAAAGAGTTTCTGAATCTCTGAAAACACTTGGTGAGACAGTTAAAAAGTTGTGAATTATCTTGTTGGGCAGGAAGAAATTCCAAATTATTTTTTTCTGAAGTATGTTATTCGTATGCCTGGTTAGACCTAGAGGGACAAATGAGCTGTAATTACCTTTTTCACAAATGGTTGGGTTTCATGTGCATGAGAGTTGGAAAACAGAATAAACAGAAATAGTTCAACATTACTCTGTTTTCTAAATGATTGAAGTTAAAACTGATGTATGATTACAGTGTAGTTTTGCATGATATGGGGAGGAAGTGGCAGCCGGAATTACATATTTATCCAGAAGTGAGTAGTTGATCATCTGCCTTGCTAAACTATGTGCCTTCTCTGTTTCTCCATGCTGAACTAAGACGAGTTGAGGTGGGAAGAGTAGTGGAAAGGGATCGAGTTTTCCATGGTGGAATATAGCTTTTGAATTTTCTCCTTTTGTTGTGTGTTCAGTCTCTTCTAGTCAGTACTTTGTGGAAGGAAGCCAGTCTCCAGCCTGTCTTGCCCATCCTGTGCTTTCACATTCTTTGCTGTTGTGGTAGGGTTGGCCATATCCTGGGTCAGTCTTTGTGTCCAACCAGGATGAAACCACTCTCTTCTTTAGGCAATGATTTCAAAACACAAAAGAGGAATGTAGTTTAAAATGTAAATGTGCATTGGGCTTCCAGTGCGCATCTGCTAATGCGTGCAGCTGTGTTCACTGGCCTGATCCAGCCCTGGTTGGGGTCATAAGTGTTTTGCTGTTGACCTCTGTGGGAGCCTCCTCAGGTCTGTTGTGGGTGGCTTGCTTTGGGGGCCATGGTAAACTGTGTACAGGCTGCCCTGTGTTTGGATGCCTAGTTGCTGCCAGAATGAGACTGAGGAAATGCAGCTGAAAGAATGGGATCCATTTTAAAAGATAGGAAGGAAAAGAGCGGGTACTTCAAAGCGTGTCCATCGGCAGTCGGATCATTTTTCGCTCCCATGGTGTATTATTTTTCTTCCATCTTTCTTTTTTCTGTGTAGTCCTTAGATTGGGATTTTTCTGGGCAGGGATTTAGTGCTTGCATGTATATGTGTAGTGTCTGCAACAGCAGAGCCCTGATGTCGCATAGAATGTGAGAATAACAGGCAGTCTTGATTTATATAATTTAAATCAAGTCAACTGAAAGAGGTAACTCCTTTCATTTAGTTAACATGTCAGAATGGATGTTCATTCTCTACTAATATCGAGCAACCTGCTCTAGTGGGAGGTGTCCCTGCCTATGGCAGTGGGGTTGGAACTTGATGATCTTTAAGGTCCCTTCCAAATTTAACCATTCTATGATTCTACGATTCTATGAATATGCCTTATTTCAGAAGTTTTCTGATGTGTGTATGTGAATAGCTCATTCCCAAGCTTCTTAATTCCTCTGTAGTATTTAATGCACCAACATAAATTGTGTTGCCATTGACAGCAAAACACTGAATGATATTTTTAACGACAGACCAGCAAGAATGTTAATACATGTTTTGGCACTGTGTAAAACTTGAAAACATTTTTTACTTCTTTTTCCTCACTTCCCACCCCCACTTCCTTCTTTGTGATAAAAGCATCCAGGATATTTTTGTTTCTATCTACCTGTACCAGAAATAGAAGACATCCCATTCTGTACAAGTATTGATTACTTTGCCATCTGGGAGACTGGAAACTTTTCTTCATTTTACTTGTTGTCACAGTTTGATGGTACACCAAACGCTGATACAAGGCCACTGGTGACAGCTTAATGAAAATATTTGCCATGTGAGGCAAAGTGCTGTTTTGCTGTAAACTGACTCTCTGGTGCAGGTTGTTTAAACACATTGGTAGGTTACTTCTGCACCAGAAGCTAGGTCAGGTACTGTCTCTTTTCCTGCTGCTGACATACAGCAGGCATGAAAACCACAAAGCTGGCTTAAGCTCTGTATCGTATGCTCTCACTAATTCAACAAAAATGAGATTGTGTGCCTGGGTCTGGTGTGGGTCAGGTTAGTGTGTCTGGGTGTTGCTCATGCTGATGTGTAAATGATAGTGCTGCCAGCTGTACCTTTAAATGAGAGACTAGTGTTGCCAGCCTGTGCTGGGGAAGAAATTAGAAATTTCATTCTGTTCATCTTTATGCTTTGGAGAGTCATTGGGAGGGATTCTTGCTTGTGGCTGAGTTCCTGCATGCACCCACTTGTTACCAGTCACATAAAATGTTTGAGCTTCTGAGTTTGGCACTAGAATATGTTTCTGAAATGGCTAGTTGTTCAAGTGATGTTGTATTTATGTGCCTTTCCATTTTCCATTTTAACTTAATCCCTTCAGTACCCTAGTTGTTCCTTTGTCCTGCGTTCACCCCATATACCTGTATAGTACAGTATGAAAGCTTTATGTGACAACTGCATCACAGCCTTATGCTTTTTAGACCACCTCCTTGTGACATGCCATGCTGTTTGTTTGTGGCCTAAAATGATGCCAGGCTTCCTTTGCAATCTCGGTGATGCTGTGTTTGTGCTTGACATCTTTTTGGGAATGGTGCTTTGCAGGAGGGATGACAGCAATGTGAGCTGGAAGAGCTGGCAGAAGCTAAACAAGCAGCACAGGGCTGACAGAGTACAACAGTAGAAACAGAACTGGAGCAATTATTTGTGATAAAGTGATGCTATAGAAAATGAGAACCTGGGAAACATCTGTGCATATTGCATGTGCACTGAATGAAATGCATCAGTCTGTCTCATATGTATTACTTTATAAGGTTGATAATTTGAGAGGCAATTTAGCAATGCAGAGCAGCATAGAGACTTGCAGACGTATGTGTCATTACCTGTTACTGACTTTCCTCTTTTTAGAGGAACTGTATTTGGTTTTGCAGTAAATAAGTGATATTTTTAATGTCTGCATATTTATTTATTTATTTATTTACTTTAAATTCTTCTGGATTCCTTTTCCTGGGTCTAAATCTTGCAGTTCTCAACAAGAAACTTCTCTGTCTGTGAAAAGAGTGAGATTGTGTTCAGACTAGTGAGTAGGCAGAAAATCTTAAATTATTTTGAGACATCAGCTTTGGGAAAACACCACTGTATGCAATTTCAGAAACTCCCAATGCAGCTGATGTACTTCACTTTGTCACCGAGGGAGGAGTATTGCAATACTCTTGACTGAAAATCCACAGGGTTTAAGGCTGGATCCTATTGAGCACTTACTTTTCCTTTTAAAAATGCACTGCATCTAAACCAAAGTGATAAACTTGCTGATATTTCATATTAAAAGAGGGTAGCTTATCAGTCTTTATAAGGAAATTTCTCTGTTAGTGCTTTTCTCTTCAAGATTGTGCTGGGACCTTGCTAGAAGTGTCTTTCAGATGACTGCCAACATGGTTTCACTACGGGCAAATCATGCTTGGCACATTTGGTAGATTTCTATCATGGGGTTACAGTGTTGGTGGATAAGAGAAGAGCAACTGATGTCATCTGTCTGGACTTGTGCAAAGCATTTGACACTGTCCCACATGCCATCATTGCCTCTAAACTGAAGAGACGTGGAATTGATGTTCAGATCACTCAGTCAAGTAGGAATTGAGCGGTGATGAGTGGTGTTCCTCGGGGGTAGGTACTGGCACCAGTGCTGTTTAACGTCTTTGTCTGTGACATGGACAGTGGGATTGAGTGCACCCTCAGCAAGTGTCCCAAAAACACCAAGCTGTGTGGTGTGGTCTGCAGGCTGGAGGGAGGGGATGCCATCCAGAGGGGCCTGGGCAGGCTTGAGAAATGGGCCCATGCAAACCTCATGAAGTTCAACAAGGCCAACTGCAAGGTCCTGCACCTCAGTCAGCTCAGTCCCAAGCACAAATGGATTGAGAGCACCCTGAGCAGAAGGACTTCAGGGTGCTGGTTGATAAGAAGCTCAACATGACCCAGCAATGTGTGCTTTGAGCTCAGAAAGCCAGATGTATCCTGTGCGAGCAGGTCAAGGGAGGTGATTCTGCCCCTCTGCTNGGCCAGGCTGGATGGGGCTTTGAGCAACCTGCTCTAGTGGGAGGTGTCCCTGCCCATGGCAGGGGGTTGGAAATTGATGATCTGTAAGGTCTCTTCCAACCCGAACCATTCTGTGATTCTATGATTATATTCTGGGACTCAAGTGGTCAGTGAACCCTTTATTCTCACTCTTTTGACAAGAACAGAGAACTGCCTCAGCTGCTAGTTGTGGGCTTCCCTGGTGCTATCTCACCCTAAGTGAGTATGGAGTAGATGCTTCCTACTTGTGCTCAAAGATATCTGTACGAACACTTCCTCTGTCTTTCTCATAAAACTGCCTTACACTGAAGAAATACCTACACATACTTGACGACTGTATCATCACATACCTTGTCTCCAGTCTGTACATGGAAATATGCATGTTCTGTTACTATGGATAGAAAAGAACCTAAGAGAATTATAGTAACTTAATATATAAGTCATTCAATTGGGGAAAAATCCCTTATTTTTGTTTAGGATGCTATTAGCTGCATGGTTATAGAAAAAGCTTTTATCTCCTATTTTGTTTTTCAGTTTGTTACTGCTTTCCTTCCCTGTGTATGATTGCAGTTTCACTGTGTGTTTAGCCATAAATCTCATTGCATTCCATTCACACGGGGCACATATTTTCTTAAACAAGTCTATGACAATGTTTACTGCAATGTGTAGACAAGAACTGTCTAGTAGTCATTATAAAAATAGTACTGAACATTAGAAAGTCCTGTTTATAACTTTGTCCTTGTTATTAATGATTTTAATATGATTGTTTTGTGTTTATTTGTAGTTACCCTACTGCTTTTTTAGCGTATTTTGTGTAGGATTGTTCCTAGTTGCAGCTAAGTTGCAGCAAAAATCATTAAAACGGTATGGATGATCAGGGAAAACATCTTGTCTAATTTAAACAATTCACCTTAAAATATAAAGATTTTCTGAAGTCAAGAAATATTTATGCTAAATGGTAGTGGCAGCTTACGTAGGGGTTAAAAAAGACCCATTATTGCTGGCAATACTGGGGAATTGCATTCTCTTCAAGATGTTGGGACTTGCATTTTGAGAAGAAAGAAGTGATTTTTTTTAATCCCTGTACATAGAGTTTTTTTCTTAGCATATGTAACTACAAAAGGGAGGGTTGTTCGTGGGATTATGTGTAGAGATAATATCCTTGAAAATGCTGGATAAAACATTACTTCTCAAGCGATTGTGTTACTTAGTTGGTAAGTACATTTTTAGCGTACTTTACAATTTATTATATTTATAGTAAAGGGCTATTGGGAAAGGGAAAATAGATTTAACCAGGCTATCTATGCAAGGGTAGGGACCCATCATTGAACTTAAGTGTTTGCCAGCGTGATGGCCTGGATCTGGACACCCACTAAAGGTCTTTTTGCCTTCCACCTGTTTTGCTCAGGCAGGTTGCTGGTGAAGAAAACGGTGTTACCTAAATGGATTCAAAATGGAAGAAACTCGGTTCAGGTTAAGGGCCAGATATATATTAGGGCATGGGGTGACTTGCAGCTGTACAGGGTTTGGACATGGTGCAAGTACCATGGTTGCCTTTGTGGCTGGTCCTATGTGCTTGGATGCTGCCATGCATCAGCCGTGGAGGTTTGCTTCATCTCCTACCCTCTTCTTCTTGCAGGGAGCCTGACCCAGTCCCTCACTGTGATGCTGAAGGGGGTCAGAGCAAAGATGGAGGTGGGAGCTCTTCTCCTGAGCCTGTGCAGACTGTGGTCTTTGCTGCTCCCTAGCCAGAATGTGAGGCTCAGGGGACCTGCTACTGCATGCCCATCCCAGTCAGCCCTTGAGTGCCCTAGAGAAACCAAAGGAAAACATCCATCTGAAAAACCTGTTTGGTTACATTGAAAGGGTGTATAGATCTATAAATCCTGTTAAAAACACAAATCTTCCTAATCTCCTCCTTGGCGCTAGTGCCAGGGCAATGTTTTCATGGGTAAGGAAAGGTGTGCTTTCCATTGTGGATTCTACAGAGGTTAATGATGTCGAACACTTGCTCAGCCACAAGTGTAATGCTTTGAGAGTTGGGTTGGTGTGTCTCTTAATGCCTCAGTAGCTGCAGCCTCCTCTTCCCAGTCCTCCTGCGTGCTTTTTTTTGTTTTTTTTTTTTTTTGTCCAAGGATCACGGTGATAATCTTGGCTCTCATTAAATTGGTGACAAAACTCAGTGGACGGAGGGTTTATGCCATACTCTTTCTCTTATCTACAATTTCTGGTCTCTTTTTGCAGTCAGAGGTGGTGGGTGGGGCTGCCTGATGTTCTCTGCTGTTACAGGCCTGGATGGTGTTTGAGGAATCTCCAGTTCCTATGTATCCCATTGTGGTTCAGTAGAGTTGAATTACTTGGTGTAAATCTAAGTAAGTTAATGGCTGGCTGGTCTCAATAAGTGCCCTTTGACTTTAAAATTTGCTTCCTCTACAAAACCGTCAGAATCAACACTGTGGGAACCTGAGGGTGAGGACCTTCCGCAGCATCTACCTGAGAAACCATCTGTGACCAGGGGCTGTGTTTATTTGCTAAGGTGCTGAAGTCATGCCTCCTTTCTCTTGCTTTAGTTGAATGGGGGTTGAGCTATCTGAGGTCTACATGGACTGTAAAAAGCACACTTAAGCATACCTACACATGCAAAGAAGCTTGTATCTCCTTGTTACATTTTTTCAAGCTTGCTAGGGAGAAGAAGGAGTAGGAGAGAGGTTGAACTGTTGTTAGACAAATGAACTTGTGAAAATAGTGTCAAAGATACCTAGGAACTCATGGATTGTCAGGAATCTGGCCTAGCAAAGTTCATCTGGGTTTATGCTCTTGCAGTGCCCCGCTTTCAGGCCACTCAGCTGGTTTTCCAAAGATGAGGTGCCTGTGTGACTTGGGTTTGGGTTCGTAGGGGATAAGTGTTAAGCTTAAATTGATTCTATGTTTAGAAATGCTGAAGAAATATGCCAGTTGAGTTGTGTTTCCAGCTTCAGTGTCTGGACCAAGCTCAGAAGAAACGTCACTCTGTAGGACCACAGTGTCCCCTCTTCAGGTAGTGCATATATCATAATTTATTTCTGTTGATTTTGCTCTTTTGTACGGGTACATGAACTAGGGCTTAATTACCCACTTTTAAATGCCAATAACCATCATGGTAGTCTCTTCATGAGTTAGTGACAGGTCACTGCCAGAGGTGTTTGGCAGAACTTAAGAACATGTTTTGGTCATGCCTTGAAAAATGGGGTGGGAAGCAGTGGAGAAATGCTTTTCCCAAATGTAGTGAGTGTGATGCTGAACGAATGTTTTCTGTGACTATGAATTTCTCATGGAACTCTTGGAAATGTATTTCATTGTTGTTTACATATGCTATTTAATTGTTGTAATAGTCAAGTGGTTTTGATTGAAAACCTGGATTGAGTACGTGGGCTCTGTGATTATTTTTTTCATGCCTTCTCCAGAGGGGCAGCTAGCATGTTTTACTTTATAAAGATCAAAGCTTGGTATTAAAGTTTCTCCCAAGTACAATAAGTGTGTCTTTCCAAATACAGGCTAAGATAGACTCTTCCATGTGTAGCTCTGAAGCCAGGGTGAAGGCTGTAGCTCAGAGGAGAGGATGAGGTGGGAAGAAAGTCTTATGTATGGTAAAAGAGGTGTCCTTTGAGAAGGCAGGCAGCTGTGTGGCTGGCATGGTGCATGGCCGGAGGGGACAAGCATCGTGCAAAGCAGTGGAGGGACAGGAAGGGGTGAAAGTGTAGGGGTGACTGCTAGCTGCAGTAGAATGTGATTCTAGAAGATTTTCAGGTGGCAAGAAGAGGAGATGACATAACTGCACCAAGGGTATTTTGGAGAGGAGTAGTTGAGAAGAAAATAAATACTTTGAAGCTAGAGCAGAAGGCATTTGTGGTGGCCTGAACAGCAAACTGATGCATATTTTGGTAGTGGCAGTAGGGAAGAAAATGCTGAGGTTGAGCAACATGAAATAAGGATGTCTGTAGACAGGATGTATGCAATGACAAATGGGAAGTGCTAGAGATGGTGGTTGGAGTTTGTTCTTCATGAAATAACTGTTTCTGATACCACGTGTGGTGAACATCCATCATCAAAAAAGATGCAGCTTGGTATTCCTGTGTGACAGTTGCGCTGTTGTCATTGGTTCTTCTCCAGTAATGCAAGGTTTAGTCCTCTTTTTGGGTCACGTGGGATTTTCCAGATGAATCTTGTCTGACCAGATACAAGCTAGCCGCATATTGGCATTACTTCTGTAAAATCTTTGCTTAACTTAACAGCAGTTTCTTCTTCAGGAAGATTGTAGCGAGTGGGTTATGAAAACCCTGCTTTTATCGTACACCTGAGCTTTCGACTCTGTCTTTTCTGATCTTGTTTTTTTTCTTCAACCAAGGAGTTGTGAAATTCTCCCTCTTGTCTGTACATTATGCAGAGTGATCAGTTTAAGATGTTCCAATGTCCTTACTGAGTCTATATTAACATTTTTTAAAAAGGATGAATATAAGCCAGTGGTTACAATTTGAGCTTGATTTTTTCCCCCTCAAGAATAGGCTTGCAAAATGAGAAGTATTACCACAATATATCTCCTTTGTTTCATGTAGTTAGTGCAAAGAAAATGTGAAAACTAGCTGGCTATGTAGTTCCCTCAGCCTTAGGGGCCCAGAGGGTATAGAGGTAGTTTGGGAATTATGGCCACAAGTGCCCATGTGGAAGAAATTCTGCTGTGCTCCTTTGCACCAGGCTGCTGGCAGCAAAGCATCCACGTCAGTAGTCTGTGGAGGGTCTTCAGGGACCTACCCTGTTCTTATCTCCCCAGAATAGCCATCCATAGTATTAGTTGACAGACAAAACGGGCTGTTCACAACTAACATAAAAAGATTTTTTTAAAAATTATTATTATTAATAAAAAAAATTCTGGCTATAACAGTGTAAAATCCAAATAGAAATAGGAGAAAACACTTGGTAGTTATAGTAATACTGCAGGCTACTAAAAAGAGGTGCATTATCAGTTTCTGGGGATCACAGGCATGTTTGCTCTCCACTGGACTCCTTACGTTGTTTACATCTACCCTTACAGGAACAATCCTGTCTAAGGAAGATTTTGTGCCTGAAACTGGCCCTTGCCTCTTCACTCCCAGTTCAATAGACCTGCTTGTGCTTAAGATGAAAACAAATGCAGGATTTGCATTGTTATGAGTGACGAGGAAGATGTCCTTGGGGAAAGCAGGCGGAGATGTCACAGTGTGGGGGGTGGCAGGAGTCTGACTGCAGTAAAATATATGTTTGCCATATTAATGAACAGGGGAAGGAGCCGGATGTTTGTCAGGATGGTCAGGGACATAGCTGCTGTTTTCCATCACGGGCGTTTCTGTGCTATTGTCTTGTGCTTTGGTCTGTCAGGTTTTTGCCAGACCTGTTTATGGAGCCGGTGGAATCGATGCTGTACTGCTTTGAATAGAGGCAGGGCAGGCATCGTTTGGAAATGTGAAGGGCTGACATGTTCTTCTGCAGCATGTTTTCCAGAAAACACCATTTCTGCCAAATGTTGCGGCAATTCTGTCTTATTTGGAACATCCGTGGCAGCCAGGGACCGTGGTGGAGTTTGCTGTCCTCCTCTTTGAGGAAATGCAACTTCATCTAAATTTCCTCCCTCAGACATGTCAGACATTTGTTATTGTTTGCTGCTTCTCAGATCCCTTTCCTGTTCTTTTCTGAAGCTATTGTATGACGGATTTTTCTTGGCTTGTTGCTCTCTATTTACTATAAAGAAACCCACGGGCAGCTATCTGGGAACTAGCATTCTTTGAAACCAGCACAGTCAGTTGTAGAATTACATGAATGTTTTTGTTTTGTAAACTGAGTCTAAGATAATTTCAAGCACTTTTGAATTTTATTTTTTTTTTTTTTTTAACACAAGGCCTGCTTTTGTAAACAGCAAAATACTTGGTTTCACTGACTCACTTATTTGGATGCATTTTAAATAAAAAGTCAGTTATATTTATGTGGGTCAGGATGAAAGGGAATAGTTGAAAGACGTTATTTAAAAGGTAATTTAAAAAATCACCTTTGCTTTTACAAGCATAAAGCTGGTATTATATTTTCTAATTGGAAGTAGAAAACTGCAGATTTGTCATTGGATCA
>VXBW01004760.1:98729-116721 GCA_013400375.1 Thinocorus orbignyianus
ACTTTGACATTGCCGATCCTGGAACAGAAACACAGCAGAATTTGGGTGGAAAGGGTACCTGGAGGTGACCTGGTTGGTCCTACCCTCCATTTGGAGCAGGACTAGCTTCAAAGCTGGATCAGGTTTCTCAAGGTCAGGTCTTGAGCATCTCTGAGGATGGACAGTTTGCAACATCCCTGGGTGACCCATTCCAGTGTTTGACCCTCCTCGCGGTGAAAAATTCTTTCCTTGTATCAAAAGAACACATTTACCTTTCCATTTATCCTTCCAACCTTACAATTTGTATTTCGGATTTTAGTATCAAGAAGCTATTAATAATTGCTTTATGTCATCAGGTTCTGCTTACTCCTGGGCAGGCCAGGTGGGACAGATAAGAGGAGAGTAGTCCAGCAAACACATAGTCAATAGAGGTGAAGGGTGGGGAGAAATGTGAGTGCTGTTTCTAAATGCAAGCAGCTGGTGGAGCTGCCAAGTGTTCTGCTGCTATGTGCATTCAAGCTGTCCGCCAACAAATTTAGCTTAAGGTTGGATGAAGATTGTTAGGTTGGGCAGATAAAAACTAGTTACTATAGTATTTGCAGTGAGATAATAGGAGTTATTATTGTAGGGGGTGTTTTAAGACCACAAAGATTAATTACTATTCATTAGTTATTTTTAAAACTAGGTTCTTTCGTAGCAGAGTTATTTGTGCTTCATTGTTTGTAAGATTTGGCTGCCGGAAGAGTAATTTTATTTGTTGCTGTGTTGGAGCAGGCTATCCCTCCTAAGGGAAGGCTTGCTAAGGCCTCCCTTTCTGCTGAGTAGGAAAGTCCTAATCTTATCTTGCCCAGAGCAAGTTTATCAGGCTTTTTTGTAGTGTTACAATATGCATTGAAACCCAGTGGCCCCCAGGCCAAAGTTTTAGTCAGGTGATGGAGTTCACAGTAGAATTTGCCTTTTTGTTTCTGTGTTCTTAATCTGAGAGCTGGGGTGTGGTTATTATCAGTCTAATGTGCTTAATACTGGTTGATGTAATTGCATGTGTTTTAATTAGATGGACTTATGTTCTGACTGCTTACTAACACTATATATATAACAAATTGTCTAGTTGGAAATGATGAGGGTAATATGTCACTAGAACAGATCGCCAGAAGTAGTAGATACCCCATTACTGGAAGCGTTCAAAGTCACATTGGATGGGGCTTCAGGCAGGCTGATCTGGTAAAAGATATCCCTGCCCATGGCAGGGGGGTTGGACTAGGTGATCTTTAAAGGTCCCTTCTGACCTCAGCCATACTATGGTTCCATATTGCTGCTTAGCAAATCAGTTCTGCAAATGATTGAGTTAGATTCAGTGGACTTAAAGGTCGGATGTACTTGAAAACTTTGACACGTAGATGCCATCTCACTTAATAGATATGTGAGCAGTATAAATCATACCATTAGTGATTAAAGTTGATAACTGAAATGCAGCAATGATCATTGTCTCCAAATACTGAAATTAGAAAAATTTTGCAGACTTTTTAGGAAAAACCCTCATAGTTTACTACTTTCTCTGTGGCCTAGGATCCCACAGCAGATCCTGTGTCCTGCTGGACATATTTTTTTTCCTGGAATTTGAAACGGGGAGACTAAGGGACGATTTTGTTGCCCAAAACCTGGGGAGAAAATAAGTGTTGTATGGGCAGGCTAATGCACCAGATCACGTGTGCTTAGAGATATGTTTTAGTGATGGTTTTTGTCAGTGTTACGTTGATGGACTAGATGGTCTGAAAGGTCCCTTCTAACCCAGGCAATTTTATGATTCTATGTGTTGGCTAGCCACAAGTAACAGGGAAGTTTGAAGATGAATGTTTTTTTTCTAACTAAAGACACAGAAAATTTTATATGTGTGTTCTAAAAATACTTAGGGACATATTGTGGTTTAAATAATCCCCCTGCATCTTCTTAGTGTGTCTGCTTCTGTTAGAACTCCAGTGAAATAAAGATTTCAGATGGTACATGCAAGTTTGCTGATGTTACAGTTTGCATCCTGAAGCTCCCTTTTATTCTGATGTCTGAAATTTGTTTCATTTATTGGGGGAAACTTGGTCTGTTTTTCTTGGATTTGACTCTGTCTGAAAGTTTTGATTCCACTTGAAATTGAAAGGTAAAAAGTCTGGGTTGGTTGTCACCAAATATTCAGAGAGCAAAAACCGAACACCAGTAGAGGTCCACCCTGTGGAGTGGTGGAGCAAGTTCCTTAGGTTCCTTGCCATTCTGGCTTTATGATAGGGCAAGATAAAGTTTTTGGGGTTTTTTTTTGCCTTTATTTTAAATAATACTATAACACTTCAGGTCCAACATTTTCAAAGGAGGCTAATAATTTTGGGTCCCAGCTCTGAGGGGACATTGCAAAAGGTCCAGCTTTGCAGAAGGCAGCTCTCCTATTAAGATGTCAAAAGAGGATGTACTCAGCTGAGATATGACTGCAGGCTTCAGTGATGTAAAAGGAAGCTGTGAACGGAAAGGAATGAGGTGTTTTTCATGCCTATTTCGGATGGAACAAGGAACAGTAGGACTTGTGACTTGAAAAGCAGGAGGAGACATCAAAATCGGCATCGGGCATATAATTTTCAATAACTTGTTCTGAACTGGTCGGGTAACAGGGAAGGAAGAGTCTGCTGAGTCAGGATGATAAATTTTAATGGAGTTTTATAAATCACTGGAAAGCTAATAGATTTCAGCCAGTTGAGTTGAGAACTGTAGAGTAACTGCCCATTTAACTTCAGACCAAAATACCAGTATAAGGAACAGGCACTTGAGTTGAATTTTATTTATTGCCTTTAAATTGCAGAGCCTTTGTGTTTGCAAATGTATGTAGACAGATAAATCCTTCTTTGAATAAAGGCGAGGGATGTGCTTGAGTGGAGAATCTGCATCTAGTGACTAAGTCATCATCGTCTACTCTTTTAATTTAAGCTTCATCCCATTGAGTTTGATGATTCTATGCTAAAAAGTGGAGAGGAAGTATAGGCAGGTGAGATCACATTTCTGAAAGCAGAGAAACAAGAATTATCCTCTGTATTTTACCAACACATGCGTTAGTTTATGGCTTACTGTGCCACTTAAGGGCCTTGCTGATAAGCAGCCTGCCTTGAAAAATCACACCACCACCACCTCACTCCCCATCCCCCCCTTTTTAAAAAAAATCATTTATTTTAAATATAGATACTTGGCCATGCTGCCAGAGGGATTGCTGAGGCAATTCAAAGCAGCTGGAAAATTGCCTTTTCTGCAGTATATTGGAGCATCTCTGTGCTATACTATATACAAAAGAAGAGAGAAATACTGAGATTATCTAATTCAAACTATTTGCTGAAATTAGATGGTGTTTGGTTATCCTACTTTAGTTGCACAGATGCTGTTATCTAACTGTTGATTTCAGTGGAAGATTGATTTTGCCAAGGTATTTTTATAGGTCTGAACCTGAGCTGTGGTATTTCTGCAGATGATAATAAATTTCTTTTGATACTTCCTCGCAAATAAAATGCTAGGGGGTTTGTTACTGATCCTTCTCCCCTCACCCCCCCTCTGTTTTTTCAGAGCCTAAACATAAAGAAACTCTTCTCCACCTTGTGATGAAATTGGGCTTGGTTAAGCTTTCTCAGTTCTTAGCAGCACAGCCTGGAGGGTCATACGCGTTATCATTGCCTAATGAGGATGGAGCAACACCATTAGATTTGGCTTTGCAAAATGGTCACTACAAACTTGTTGAGGTATTCACAAAGTGAGTATAAGAGTTTGTTGTTTCCTCTGAAAAATTCCTGTCATTCAAGGGAGGTGGAGAGTACTGTTGTTTTCCCCAAAAGAGTTGCCTATTTTGTGTTTTGGTTTCTGTTGCACATTTTTTTTTTTTGCCATTTTAAGTTGTAAACTTGTATTTACAGTTAAGGAAGTTGTGATTTGCATCCTTCATTACATTTGAAAGTCAATTAATAGTTAGTTAAGTGACAGAGAGCCAGCTGCACCATCAGGTACCTCTCCCACCACTATCACACCTGACACACTACCAACAAGTCACCCCTTATATAGAGAGAAATATTTAGATATAAACAGAACCTGACTTTCATAAAACCTAAGCAGGCTGTGACCTCTGTAAAGCTCAGGTCTGAATCAATAAAGGAGAGTCACTAGCAAAGCCAGTGCTGCAGCTCTGTCTCTGTTTTGCGGGAGAGCTGTCACACTGACAAATGACTTAAAGGACCCATGCTTTCTGGCACGGACCTGAGGAGCTGGATGATGGGAATGTGTGTATTTTGGGGTACCAAATGTTCAGCATCAGATGCTCCTTCTTACTGTTGGCTTTGCTTTGTGCATAGAAATTCTCAAGAATTGGGTTACATTTTTGTTTTGGTGTGTGGCTCTTTTGGTTCTGGCTCTATGCAGCATATAGTTTATGGGAGACTTATCTGTACTTCAGTTAGAAAAAAAAGATATGCTTACGACACTGGTACAGTACATTGTGTTATGAATGTCTCATTTGTTTGTAACGTCCAAACAATGCGGTGTTCCCTTGAGATACTGTCTGTTTTTCACTGTCGTGGGATAACAAACCTGCTAGCTGCCAGTCATGTCCTACTGCTATATACGGCAACATTAACAGGAAGAGGTACTATTACTAATTTACAGGAATAAGGAGAAATAGGTATTGTCATGGCTTGCTCTTTCTGGCTTATTTTACTAGTGAGTAACCATCTAGAGCTGACAATATTTTTTCCCCCCACTAATGGCTAGAAGTAGCTCTATGTTCTGAGACCTGAATGGAGTCATTGGTAAGTATTTGTTTGCCCAGCTGTGTTTTCAGTGGATGTTTCAGATTTTCGCTTCTGGTTTTTGTGGTGGGCGTGTTGGGAACCCGACAGGCCATGCTGAAGGCGAGCAGGATGTTCGTTGCGGCTGTGTTTTCATTCTACCTGTGTGCAGAGTCTGCTTTAATTTAAAGACTGTGTCATTCCAGTTTCCAGGGCACTCACTCGCTTGACATTTCAAGAACAGAGATCAGTGAGGGTGCTTGGATGCAGTTTGTTCATTCATCGGGAGCTCTGACACTGACATTTAGCCACACCACGCAGCACTTGCTGGAGTCGGACATTAAGCTCTTCAGAAAATACTTCTGGGACAGACCTCTTCTTTACCAGGTAGGTACATATCTAGCTCAGGGCATTGTCACAGATTTTCTTCAGTATTATGCATCTACATACTCTTCAGGCTGGCTTTGTTTTTCTTGGGTAGCTTTTTAGTTTAGGCTACATGTGTCACTAGTGGCCAGTGTAATTGCTGGGTTGGTGTTGTGGGCTTCTACTTTGTGTAAGTGTAGCACATTGTCTGTGTGAAGCTGGAGGACAAGAGATGTTGAGAACTTTTATCAAAGTCTTCTTTAGCTCCCAAGTTGTTTTTGAATCACTGTGGAATCTACAGTGGATATCTTTCCCTGAAATCTGTGTCTTTAAATTGCATTGCCACTATATTCATGCTGGTACTTTGAAATATTTAAAGTAGCGTAATGCCTGGGAGCCTGTAGCAAGAACCAACCCCACTCTTTTATTTACAGCAGAAATACGGAGTACAAACTTCTGCTATTGAGTTTAGTTATGATGCAGTAGGACTTATTTTATTGTAAGGTATCTGGAACATTGCTGCGATCTTCTTCAGGGCATCTCTCCAGTTCAGTGAAATAAGGAAGAGAACACTTGAAAGCACAAATTCTTTAACAGCAATGCAGGTGCCCATTTTTGTTTCAAGATTGAGACTGCATGACTATATAAGACTAGTGAACTGAAAACACACTAAAAATAGGCTTTTCTCTTTTTCAGGTCTTAAAATTCAGCTTAGCTTTTCTATGCTTGACTTCAGATTTTCTTATTTGTGCACTGATTTCCCTTGAATTATCTTTATGCACCCTGCAGGTTTTTTTTAAGCTTAGAATGTGATCAACATGTTACTTGTCATGCAAAAACCTAGGGTGTGGTGTTTTGTACAGTCCTTACATATATCTTGTGTAACTATACTGACCAGATTTTGATTGGTTTCAATACAAAGAAGTTATTCTGATTTTGTA
Organism: Thinocorus orbignyianus; assembly: GCA_013400375.1. Classification (NCBI taxonomy): domain Eukaryota; kingdom Metazoa; phylum Chordata; class Aves; order Ciconiiformes; family Thinocoridae; genus Thinocorus; species Thinocorus orbignyianus. Next base: position 104,809 of record VXBW01004760.1, read on the forward strand.
GCTTGCAGAATACATACGATTTGTGTGTGGCTTTCCCATGGAAACTATAGTAAACCCAATAGCAAAGCCAAGACTTGTGAAGAACACGCTGTAATTTATATCATTGGCTTTTTCTTGCACTCAGCAAATACGTATTCTTCTTTCAGTCTTTGGAATGGAGAAGAAAGTGTGGTGTATTAGAAGTTTTCGTGGCTCCTAGAGACAAAGACACTTAAATGCTGCAATTTTTGCACATAGTATTTTTAGGAAAAAGCCTACTGCCTTTCACTTGTGGGTTTCCCTTTTGCTCATTCCTTTAGTTGCAGCAGCTTAGATCCTTAATTGTTGAGATCCTGTTTCCCCTGGGCCCAGCATCAGTGTTGCACTACTTCTAATAAAGCAGAAATAAGAAAGAATAATTGGGAAGGTCACGTGGTTTAGTTCATTTCCTATACACTAGATATCATCCTGAAGTATTTGTGGAGGGGCACGATGAAACTGTCACATGTAGAATATATTATGTTCAAAAGGAAAGATAAAATTAATTTTATTTCTGCTGCAAACAAGGACTAGCAGCCCTTAGTTGGATCCAAAGCATAAGGTGGACATTAGAGAATTCAAGGTATGTAGTCTTTTTGGGATAGGGCTAGATTTTATTGCTGCACTGGGGTATTCAGCTGATCTGCAACAGACTAAGACTGCTCTTCCAGTTTACTTGAGACTGCATAAATGACCACATTGCTATTTTAGGCTTGGGTCAGAAAGACATGAACTAAAGAGAAGGAGCTTGTCTCAGTTATGGTGGCGTGCAGTGTTGGATTTCTGTGTGTTAAATGGATGATCTACTGAGCAGCACAAGCTATTTTTGCATTTATTGATGCAAGAAAATCCCAGTATTTCTCAAGTATGTTCTTTAATCCCTGGTCTGTGGGAACGCTTAGTCACTTGACTGTTACTTACAAGTCTAAAAGAGTAATGGAAAAGTTAAAAAACCCAAGCTGTCGGTAGGCTAGAGTTACCCATATGGGAGCTGTGCCTTCAGTGGAAACCTTCAGGGGCTCTGGAGTTCAAAAAGTGTAAACCCACAGGATTTGTGGCTGTACCAGCCAACACAGAGGAGAGATTTCTCAAGAAGATGAGGAGGAGCGTGGAATTGGTTGAACTCTCTGCAGCCTCCTTGAGGCAGAAATTTCTGTGGTGGTAGCAGCCCCTGTCAGTGGGGTGATGTGGTTTATCGTGCACTCCAGCAGAGCCCTAAGCAGTGTGTGGAGGAGATCCATTTGGCTGTCTTGGTTGCTGGAGACAGTACTGCCAGTACTGGGGTGAGGTCCGCTTTGAGAAGAAAAGAAATCCAGAGGAGGGCCACGAAGATGATCAGAGGGCTAGAGCAGCTTTCCTATGAAGACAAGCTGAGAGACCTAGGGTTGTTCAGCCTGGAGAAGACTTTGTGGGGGAGACCTTATAGCAGCCTTCCAGTACCTAAGGGGGGACTGTAGGAAAGATGGGGAGGCACTCTTTATCATGGAGTGTAGCAATAAGACACGAAGAGTAATGGTTTTAAACTGAAAGAGGGTAGATTTAGACTAGATGTTAGGAAGGTTGTTTACTGTGACGGTGGTAAAGCACTGGAACAGGTTGCCCAGGGAAGCTGTGGATACCCCATCCCTGGAGGTGTTCAGGACCAAACTGAATGGGGCTTTGATCAACCTGGTCTAATGGGATGCATCTGTGCTCATGGCAGGGGGATTGGAACTTGTTCTCTAAGGTCTCTTCCAACCAAAACCATTCTATGATTCTATGACTAATGGACACGTGTGATAGTTTCAGGGTAATAAGAGAAGAGAAAGGCTAAGTCAGGATAATCATCTAAAGTGATTAAGATGATTTATGATAATTAAGTAATTTTGTTGCCTGGTGGTAGACAGATTTAGTAATTTCTCAAAGAGGAGTTGGCTTATTTCTGCCTGGTTGATATGGAAGTAGAAAAGTGTCTTGCGCACCAACAGATGAGCAAAGAATGTTACTAGCCACACTGAGGCGCAGGATGCAGCTATCGTGACAGCTCTATGGCTTTCAAATCGGTCTGGTTGCAATATTCAGCCCAGAGTCGTGCTTGACTTTTTCGTTGGTATTCAGATTACCATGTTTTTTCTCCCATTTGCTCTGTTTGATGGTGAATACACAGGCAATGTCATTAGCGGGAAAGACTAGAAGCAAGCAGAGATGTAGGTGAAGCTATGCAGAAGACAACAGTCTTTCCTCCAGCCTGTCCCTCTGCTTTGCTTGTAGTCTTTGAAAGTAATTGCTAAAATAAGGGACTGGGTCTTAGGCCCTTTCTCCTTTTGAGCAGCTCTTTTCTTGTCCATCAAAATTGCTTGCTTTGTAGGGATGCTTTCAAGGTTAACTAGACTTTGGAATGGAGCTGTTGTACAAAGCTGCTCTGGTGCTTATCTAATAGACAAGGGGATTATAAACAATGAAGTACCGATGTTAGATCTGATCCTTTAGATCCCTTGTGTATTGTAAGGAGGAGGTAATTTCTCTCTGTAGTTGCAAATAGTTTATTGGTTTCCCTCTTGAGGAATTGCTATCAGTTTCCTCTAGAGGGTAACTGATAGAATATTGTGTGGAATCTCTATCAATCATTTTAGTGTTTCTTATAATGTATTAGTTTGCTACTATTTGATACTGTTTTTGAGTGTTCAGATAAATGTCATGCGAATCAAATACAGTTACTGTCATTTTGATATATTTTTTTTTATAGAGTATTAATTCAAACCAAGTTGAGACAGTGGAAGGTCCAAAAATGCCCTGCAGTACAGCAAGCTCTGTAGAAGGTACAGTCTTTTTATTCCATAATGTTGCAGTCCTTAAAAACTCTGGAAAGTTGGCACAGATTCATACACTGTTTATTTATTGAGGAAGATCATGTTTTATATGACATTAGAGACCTGTAAGTAGACAAAAGTGGAATGTGCAAGTCATACACTACAAGAGTTATGTAAATTGTGATAGTCTCTGCTGAGCACTGGTCAGGCTGAAATTGTTCACGAAATTTTATGGCATTTATAGTGACTGGAAAAGCCTTAACTAATTTTAATATGAGAGCCAGAGAAATGTCAGAAGGTTCCAGGAGAGGGCAGTGTTTAACTGAATGAATGCTGCAGCTTGCAAATTCCAGTAAAGCTAAGTATGTTAAATAAAGATAGCAGCAGAGTAACGTCTTGTCTGAATTCTTTTGGGATCCAGCCCAGACTTCTTAATGTGGCAAAATTCCCATGTGTTTCAATTAGACATTCAATATTTTGGTGAGTGATTTGCCTCTGTAAGGTTTGCAGGACTGTGCTTGCTGATGAGAACGCCTTGTCATTACTGAAATACACTCCTGTGTACCCCAGAACAAGCATCTCTTAGGCCTGAAAAAAAAAAAAAAAAAAAAAAAAAAAAAAAGGTCATTCTTCAGCATCAGAAGTATGACACTTTAGTTGTTTGTGTATGTTTGCTAGGAATTAAGAGTTTTCATCAGCTGGCTGTTTGGTTTACATGGCTGGTGCTGTATATTTGGATGGAGCAACAAGCTGAAAACGGTGGGGTCTGCGAGAGGCTCTGTCATGCTCAGTAGCTGCGCTGAAGGCAGCCCTAGTGAGGGCAGTAGAAATGTTAGCACCTGCATAAACTGCCAAGAGGATCAGGACTGGATAAAATGGGGACACGTCATTGCCATAGCTCATGTTTAAACATGTAGGCTGTTGTTAGTGCTGGAAAGGGTGTTTCATACCCAATTTCTCCAGTAGCATTCAGGCAACAGGTGTTCTGCTGTTAGGTGGCAAATTTGCAGAGTGATGATCAGCATTTTCAAACTGTGCATCTGTTATTATAAGCGGCAATTTACCATACAAGATTTGTGAATGGCTTTGGTGACACAGTGTGCAAATGCATTGACTCTGGCTCTTCATCTGAGTGTCATACTTGGACCAGCATGATCTTTATGCTGCTCCTTGGGGATAGAAACTGAATGGCCTGGATTGATAGCACCTGCATGTGGCAGTAGCTTGGGCAATACAACTTCTGGGGTGTGATTACTTTGATGTGTTTCACTAAAAGCAATTTTAGTTCAGGGACAAGCAGATAGTGAACGTCAGTGGATATTGATTGCCTAGAGAAAGAATCACCAGTTCAGGACATCTAGTCTCAGTTTAGATTCTGGTTGTAAAACTGTTAGTCCTCTCTTTATGCCAAAGATATTTGGCATAATATTGGCATAGGCACACCTACCTCTTTGTGTTTTCAGTGGAAGCTGTACATTTCTGTGCCTTTATGCATCAGAGTTATTTTGTGCCTGATTTGAAAAAAAACACCCCAAACTTCTTTCAGTTCAACAGCAAGAAAGTTATGTCATATTTTGGAAGTATCCAGGACCTAGAAAAATTGTAGTAATCATGCTTGCATGCTTTACACTCTGTGTTATCTACTTATGGACACGAGGAACCCGTAATGTACCTGTTTGTACACTGATGGGCAGTGAAGTTTTTTAATCTTCTTGGGTTTTGATGTTGTCATTGGTTACCATATTTCTATAAATGAGGTCACCACTGGTCACCACTAAATCCAGATACTAAAAAATCATGAATGATCATTACAGATGACTAGTAGCCTCTCTTACACTTCCATTTGTCAGCATTCAGGAGAACAAAAGAGGTTTTTTCAAGATTGGGTTAAAATCACTGCTAGAAGCAGAAATTATATGAAATGATTGACCGAGTACTTCTTAGTCTGTTCCCAGTTGTGTTCAGTGAACTCCTTTACAAGGTGGCTGCCTAGCTCAGGACTTTGATTTGGTGCAATCGTGTCATGAAAGGATCCCCCCCACATTTTAAAATGTTGCCGTTCGAAGGAGTAGTAGCTACTCACTTCTGAGTGGGCCTAAAGTCAAGATCAACAGACATTTAAAACATAATGCTGTCAGAAGCCCTGAGCTATGACCAAGTAGAGGTTGCTGTAGCAGTACATTGCTTCTTGTGAAATGCAATCATACGAAAGCAGTGGGTCAGGGTAAGGTGGTGCGACTAGCTTAGCAGTGAATCTCCCATAGCAACTTAATTAAATTCAAATACAGGGAGTGATACATTATCCAGTGAGGATGCAGAACAAAGGTGAAATAGATGGTGTTTTGGCTAATTCAGTCGTTTGTACTTTTTTTTATTAATCTCTGACCTCAAAATTCCATGCCCATGAGTTGACTGAATATTGTTATCTGGAGGATAAGCCATTTGCTTCTGCAGAACATTAGGTATAGAGCAAACAAGTAATGCCAATTGTGTGGCAATACTGTACAAAATATCTTCCTATTGAAGCTTTTAAAGTGAGTTTCTGCATTTACAGAAGAAATAGTTTGTTCCTTCTTGCTGAAAGGTGATGCCTAGGATGCTTTGATGGCACTGGTGATTTTGTGCTCTGTGACTGCTCTCCGTTAGAATACAAAGGGAGGTATATATGCGAGTGCTGCAGAAGGTTGATTAAAGAAGATAGATTAATTAAAAATTAACGATTGAGACACTGATCAGCGTGGTGGACCCTGCTGTGACTCTTTCCAGTGTCTGTGGACACTGCTGAGGTCAGGGACAACAGGCCCACTAATTGCAGTGGGGCCATAATTGTGTCCTAGGACTTCATCTCACAGAGTCCTGCAGGTTAGGTCGTGGTGTTATTGCTGAGGATTGCGCAATTTAGATGATAGGCAGCTGTCTTTGAATTGCTTTTCCAAAGACACATTGAGACAGCTGTTTTCTCTAAAACTTGAGTATAGACTTTGTGCATTGCCAAGGCAAGACAGAGGACCCAAAAGCCCACATTCCTCGGAGCAGGCACCAAACCCACCCTGTACTGGCTTCTGAGTCATACTTAGGTTAACTTTATGCTAGAGCTGTAGAATGGAGTGGGGTTTGTGTGCCTGAGAACAGATGTGAACCTTGAGTTGAAATGTTCATTATAAAACGAAACATATTTACCAACACAACTCTGGCTATATAATTATTATCATTTAAAATACATTAATAATAATGTTCCTGGAAGCTTAAGTGATGATGGTGTGCGTTTGCATCCCTGTAGCCTCTGGCTTACTCTTCTTTGCTGTTTCACAGTAGTCCTTGAGGGAAACCTTGCGAAGTGTGGTCCTTGTTTTGCATGTGCTCTGTCCTCCCCCACAGCCCTGGGAAGAAACCATGAAAAAAAAAAAAACCAACAGAAGAGTGATAGAAATTAAGTTACTTTTTTAACTTATTGGGGTGAAAATGCGAGGTCTAATTTCAGAAATTGCATGAAGTCCCTGCAGAAGAAGAGCAGAGACCAGCTGCTCTGCAGAGTTGGGGTGAGGCATGGCTCTAGAACTGTTGAGTTTCTGAGCACGTGGGAGTTAATCAGCAGCTGGCTGACAAATCGCCGTGCTTGCCTAGACCGAACAGAACTGTGACAATAACATACCACTTGTTGTGCATCCAGCTTGCATGCTGCCCACGGGAATGCCGCTGTTGGGAGATGCATGAGCTGCCCGTGTCCATTGTCCTTGCTTGCCTGCCTGTTTGCCTGTTCCTTGTGTCCCCCCTCCTATTTGAAAAAGCAGAGAGACCAGCAGCAGAAAACAAACCAGACCCAAACTGAATTTGCTTGTTATTAAAGGTAGGAATCTTTGCCTTCATAGGTCCTGTGAACTTGGCATCTGATGAATTGTCCCAGGAGGAGATGAAGGTACAGATTTCTCCTTATACAAGTAGCTAAGCTATGTTTAGGTTGGTAAGCAGTAATCTCTGTTTGGCTGTCTGAGTACCCCCAGTGCTAACAAATAAGATGGCTAATGCCTGCCAGACAACATTTCCTACCTGTTCCTATCCTGCAGAAATAGTTATGTGTATAGATGATTATTATTTGAAGGAACCTGTTACATAGTTATGGGCTGGAAGGCTGGGCTGGAGAAGCAAACTCTGCTTTTGGACAGGAAAGCTCTTGCATTTATAGTGAACCTTAGTGCCTTCAGGAAGCTTGCAGCTCAGCTGGCAGTCTGAGGGGAGCACAAACTGTCTTGTACAAGCTTCATCCTTGAAACAGCATGATTCATTACATCTGAGGAGTTAGTCTCAGGGAGGGACCTTGTGGGTAACTGTGAGTCCTTAACTGGATTTAACTGGGAAGGATGCTTGATGTAAAAAATATTCCCATTGCCTTCTACATGGAGGTATCTAACAGGTGTTTCGGGGGACCAATATTTGTGAGAAGTCCTGTTGTGGTTAGTCAGTTGTATCTGATCTCTCGTATTATATTCTGCTTTTTATTTGCATGTATCTGTTTACAAAACCAAAAAATCTTTGTCTTGGTGTTTTTTTAATCACCTTTTAAAGCAGGAGCTTGATCATTACCTTAAGTGGGTATGAAGCTAAAATAATGATTTAGGTTGAGAGAAACAAAATCTGGTAAAGGTGATATCTTCTGAATAGCTAGTGACTATTGATTTCTTTTAATAACATTTAAATTTAGTGGAGTGTTGTTGGATTGCCACTTTTGCTGGGTCATTATTATGACTCTGCAGTATGCCTGCATTTTGGAGTCTGTGTTGAAAATTTATGTTGGGACAGGATGCTGCAGCTCGTGAGTCTTGCTGGAGGAAAATATTCTAGTACAATATTGACTGTCTCTTGTTTTGTTCTAGCAGAAAGGCCATAGTTGAATCTAGAAAGAATGAACTGACCTTTGGTATTTCTACAGGTGTGAACAGCTCAGGCATTAGAGGGGGAGGTGTCTTAGAAATGCATTGCTTTTTCCTCCAAAACACTATATATTTGCTATATATATATATATTGGCTAGTCAGTTAAACTTTATAAGAGAAAAGCAGGCTGAAACCTGAAGTTTGCATGGAAAGGAAGGTATGGTTTGATCTCTTCTTCCATTATGTTTAGAGTTTGAGTCTGTAGGGGTTATGTGCTTGCCTTTAGAGTATGGGAGTTGCATCCTGCATCTGCTGAATTCGTTAAAATGGCTGACATGAAGTGATTGCTGTTTGATAGTTGTTTGAGCTAAATTCTGAAAGCCTATGGTACAGCTTGTAAATAAGCACAAATGCAGCTATTTGTCTTCAAAGGAATAGCTCTTTTTATTTTCTATTTTATTTTTTTATTTCTAGCCTTTCCAAGACTCTGTGGTTCCTTCTAAAGGAAATGAAGATCCTGTCCTGTTGGGTGTAGGTAAGAAATAATTAGTAATTTTTACTTCCCAAAAGCTATTGGTATATACTATGATGCCAAATACAGAGAAGGAAATCTCTTTGAAAGAGTTGAAGGTCTTTGACGTATTAGCCTAGCTTGGCAAGTGATCGATCAGTTACAGCAGGGAGGAAACCTCTTTGTACGTGTCCCTAGTATAAATAGGCAGCGTATCCAGCAGTATCACGATATCCTAGGATTTTTCAGTAGTATATTAACTATTGTAGGAACACCAGTCTTGAAAAGAATTTCTGATAGAGCCAACTTAAGTGACTGAAGATGAAATGAAGCATGTAGAAATGTTAAGGTGGCACAATAGTAAGTGAGTTGTGAGGCTGCCAGGAGGATACAGCCAGTTGCACTAGGTGGTACATTTAGAGGCTGAAACGGAAAAGTGAGGATTTGCAAGTCTGGGGAAAGTTCCAAGTGCAGTGTGCAAACATGGGCTCCTGCAAAGCACAGTGAAAGTAGAAAAGGATGCCAAGTTCCTAAGCTCTGCCAGTGAGAGCTGCAGTGCCAGGCAGAGCATACCAGGCCGGCATCACTTGCCTGTGGTCCAACGCTGAGCTCAGAAAGAGCAGCCCAGATGGTGGCATTCAGGCAACCCATATGCAAACTCTGTGGCTGCAAAATAAAGGGTTGCTCTGTGTGTGTGGAAAAGGAGGGGACGTGCTTGGGTGGGGGGCGTGTAAGTTAGAGGGAAAGGAGCTGGTGTTAACTCAGGGACACAGTCATAAGGTAAGAAACCGGCAGATTATTTCAATAATTTCTCATTAAAATCATGATCTAGAAATCTATTTTTCTAGTCATTGTTTTGCCAAATGTTAGTACTTCAGCCACTTAATCATGTTTGTCTCACTGTCCCATGCAGCGAATATGGGAGCTGCATATGGGAATTTGGAATAGTAGCAAAAATATTATTCAAAGTTATCCTGACTTCAGTGTTTTTGAGCACAGGACAGCGTAGCAGTCCTTCCCTTGCACAAAAATGCAGTGCATGTACATGAGATGTGTGCCCATGATCAAATATATTTTGTCAAGCAAGACCAAAGTATTGGCTTGTGTCTCGGCATAGGAGGGTGTGGAGCCACCAGGGACTGATTATGGTTTGCTAATCTGAAGCCGCATCTGCTCCAGTTGTTCCATCTGGAGAGAACATAAGGTAGCTTGAAAGCTGATAGAGTGGAAGTTCTCCACCCTGAAATTATAGCTGATACTTCTTTTCCTTATCCCTGAAATGCCTTTTCCTTCTAAGGCATCCTTTGCACAGCGCTGCTTGTGACAGCTGGAACAGGAGCCAGGCCCTTTGGCTTCAGACCAGCTCAGTCTCCTCTCTGATGCTTGGATGGGCAGCTGCAGTAGGTCCTGAGGCTTCTGCAGGGAATGAGCAAGTGACTTTGGCCATGGTTCATATTGCTAGTTAGGAGTTGTAGGGTGTAGATTCTTAGAGGAGCTTTTGGGTAAATAAAAATAAAAATATGGCAAATTTGCATACAACTTGGAACAAGACTTAGGTACTTAAAATTTGATCTAAATATATTTTCTTAAGCATCTTATGTAGGTATAAAATACAATTATAAATGTATTTATAGATATAAATATGTATAGATACATAGATATAAATGTGTATATATACATATGACTATACCTATATACGTGTATATAAATACTTTTTGTCCTGAGCACAGACTCAGATTGTGCTACATGAAGAAAAATTCCCTGTTGTACCTCTTACCTGAAAAACAATCAGCCCTCTCTTCCTTCCCTAAATTCTAATTATGTGGTAATACATTTAAGAATCTGTCTTGTTTGTGGAGGAGCTGCAGTGGAATTGGTTCTACTCATTTCAGAAATAGGTCACCATAACTGAGGATTTGGTTGCCCTGTGTAAGGACTGGAGCGTGGACTCACTGCTGGCTGCTCCACAGGTTCTCCTTGCCCGCCTCCCAACTGTGTACTCAAGTTGGCTGAAATGCTCATAAAATAGACAACTAATGTGATTTTACCATTGGCCTCAGCAGTATCTAGAGGGCTTCCAGTCAGCACCAAGTATAAGACCTGATGGGGCTGAAGTGCAGGCTGGGGAGTGAGTGCAATGAAATGTGGAAGTGGGGAAGGATGAAGAAGGAGGGAAGAAGAGTTTGGTGACAACCAGGGATTTATAAATTGGCTTACATTGGTTTATTTGTATGTAAAAATCAGTATATGTTCTAACATGTCTCGTAACCACATTGCTAAATATCATAGCTTTATTACCATGGATTGTTTTAAACTATTTTTTAAAAAATTGTTTACTTGGCAATGTTCTTAAATAGCGAAGGTTTTGGCAGGAAAAGCACACAGTGGGGGATAAGGAGAGAAATGAAAATGGTTGACAGTGGGGGAGAGGAAGAGGGAAAGCAGCTAAGGGAGGCTGAGTGAAAAAGAATGAATAGAAACAAGCGAACTCTGGAATCTCACTAGGAAGTTTGATGCGCAAATCAGGGGACTTCAGCGAGTGAGAATGTGAGTGCTCTTTTAAATGGGTACATGTCACCCCACTTCTGCTTTTCACTTCTTTTTCCATATGGTTCTTGCTTTTAGAAATTTTTACCAAAAATCAGTCTCATCGTGGAACAGTTTGGGTTGGGAGGGGCCTTTAAAGAAGCAGTAGCTTCTGGAGGGACTCAGCTGCTCCTCCTCTGTTTTCTTCCCCAGCCTGTCTGCTTAAGCATACTGACTGTTCTGTCTCTCTCTTTCCCTACACCCAACAAAGTTTGGGGGTATCTTGGCAGGGGCACTTGCAACTGTTGGTAGGATGCTAAAAGGGCACCAACTCTCCTTGCTCCCTCTCTTCTTTGTTTTTGGGTTTGTATCTGGCTTCCTTAGGCACCATTTGAACCTTGTAGTTCAATTTTGAGAATTGTAGTTCAGTTTTTTTGTGCAAGAAGCTTCTTGTCCTGCAGGATCGCTGGAGAGCCCCTGAGGTCCCACTCCTGTGAGTGTCAGGGTGGGGATGGGCCAATAAGAAGCCATGTGAACTGCAGACAATGGGTTTTGGGTTTACCATATTCAAGAACTGCAAGGAGTAGGAGTGAACTGTGGGGCACAACAAGATACTAGACCAGGCTGAAACACGGGTTTGTACAGAGTCTCCTGAGTTCAGTGCTAGTCGTACCTGCCAGTCTTCTTCCCCCTCTCTCTGTCTCTCCCAGAAATTGTCAGAGATCCGTTTTGTGTTTACAAGAGAAAAAGAAAAAATATTGAAAGAAAACACACTGGAAAGATTGAAAAACAAAACCATATCCAGTTGAGGAGAGTGAATGAAAGAAACAAAATGCAAAGCAACAAAAAAAGGGATTGTTTTTTTTTTTTGTTTTGTTTTTTTTTCTTTCTCTTTCTTTCTATAAAGCATATATATTGCTGCCAGGCATTGTCATCCTCAGAGTCAGCAACCCTGTGCATCTTTGGAGAGAGTCTAGGAGGCGACAGCTGAATGCTGTTACTGTTGGGCATGTGACACAGTTAGCTGGGCATGTGTTTTTAAACATTTATAATTCCTTCCTGTTTTGCATAGCTGGTTTGGAAAGAGGGTGTTCACAAGGCCATTTATAAAGCTGCAAAAGTTCCTTTTTTCCAATAAGAAAAATCTAACTCCCAGTTTTTCTTCCAAGGAAATACAGCTCTTTTCATTCCCCCCCCCCC
>VXBW01004760.1:116742-144911 GCA_013400375.1 Thinocorus orbignyianus
GAAGGCAGGGAGATGTTAATTTTACAAAATATTTTCTCTGCTCTCCTAGTTACAGTGCCAGTGACCTAGTGGTGTCTGTCTAATCTATTCTGTTTGCTCTGTCAGTGGTGAAAAAGTTCTGCGAGCCACGTTTTGCACTTCAAGAGATAAAAATACTGATGCCAGATTTTTGGCAGTTTGCTGAATGTGACCGGGCAGCTACAAAACATTTTTAGTAAAGTCTGCCCTTTGATTTTTGTGGTTCCACAGATATCCATGTTTAACTACAGATCAGTTTCAGGAACAGAACATTATGATCTTCTCTGTGTAAACCAGTAGGGCTGTACTGTAATCTACAGAAAAATCTGGTTTCAGTGTTGCTGTTTTGTTCTTTCAGATTTCCTTACCATGGTTGGTAAGACTTAAAAAGGTGGGTATTTTTTTAAGATAGAAAAAAGCATGGTCCTGCTATCTGGACTCTGGCTTTTGTGCAGTTTCTGTTAGGTCTGTGAAATTATTAGTTTTTCTATTTACTGCGGTCACATCTTTCACTCCTCTTTTAGTGTTTTGCTTTTGGTTTATGGTGGGCAGAACGTTTGCATTTGGAAGTGTTTCAAGACAAGTGTCCCTGTTTTAACATCGGAACTACAGGAAATAATGTTGTGGTTATTGATAGCTAAAAGTGAAAGCTACATGTTAAGTGTTGCCTATTTGAGACAGTTACAAGAGTCCTCTGATAAAGGCTCTGCAGATCTTTTCTCTTTGTTGTCATTTTTGTCTTTCACAGAATCATGGGGTAGTCGGAGTTGGAAGGGACTGCTAGAGATTATCTAGTCCAACTCCCCTGCTAAAGCAGGATTGCCCGGAGCACATCACTCAGGGCTGCATCCAGGCAGGTCTTGAAAATCTCCAGAGAAGGGGACTCCGCACCCTCCCTGGGCAGCCTGTTCCAGTGCTCAGGCACGCTCACTGGAAAGAAGTTTTTTTCCTCATATTTGAATGAAACTTCCTATGTTTCAGCTTGTGCCTGTTGCCTCTTGTTGTGTCACTGGGAACCACTGAAAAGGGTCCAGCTCCATCCTCCTTCAAGCCACTCATCTTTTCCTGGCAGCTTTCAATCCTATCTTTCCCTCATGTATGCTTTGAGACTTGGAGTGATCCAGTTTACTTTCGTTTCTCTGCCTTGCCTCATTTTCTCTCCATAATGGTTTACAGTAGGACCCTGGGCAGGTCACTTTTCTTTTTCCTGTCTCAGGTTTTCACCTGAAACAAGGAAAACTAGAGAGTGTAGTGCAAAAGAGGCACTGCAGTACTTGGATGATTGTAGATGTGGAAATACTCAGACTGGTTGTGTTGAAGAAGTCCTGGATGGTCAGTTTGTTATAAAAAAGGCTGCTTAAAAAACTTGTTTTTAATCTCATTTTAGGTAGGTGGTCTGAATATTGCAAAGAGAAATAAAAGCTAAAGAAAACTGCAGAGTTATAGTTGCAGCTGATGACTGTGGCAATTGTACTCTGCCCTTATTTGCTGCAGCTTTCAAAGATCTTTATTCTGCTAGTTTTAGTTTTGCAAAACCTTTGCATAGTTCCTTGCACCTTGCAGAAGAGAGGCTTAGCTTGGGGTTGATCTATCAGAGTCCTACCAAAAACAACCTTTGAACAACACAGGCAGTAGTTTATTTCAGTAGATAAACCAGTAGATAAAACATAATCTTGGTTTTTCGGAGTGTCTATAAACAACTAAATATTGAAGATTGCAGAGTAGTTGAGAGCTACAGAAGATGTGGGAAGTAAAATCTTCCTGGGATGTGAGCCTGAACTCAGCTTAATTAAAAAGATGTGGAGAAATCTGGAAGAAGCAGCATTAGCCACTAAAACAAGCTTGTTCTTGCTTCTTGGAGTTTCCTCCACTTTTGATTTTCTGAGACATTATAATTCAAGTTAACCTCAAAAAGGAAGACAGAAAGAAAAATGAACACGTTACAAACATGTGCTGTCTGGCTTCCCAGAACTTGTCCTCCTCCTCTGCTTAAAATCCAAAACAAATTTGCTCAACAAAATAATCCTTCAAAAAGAGGCTCTTTTTTTTCCTGATGTTTAAATAAGCTCTTTTGCTTGTCTTCTGCCCAGTCTCATTTCATGCTAACATAAATAAACAATCTGGGACATATCTGATGTCTAGTTACTCTTTAAATGTGAAATACAATCCAGAAATACATTGTGAGGAAAACAGTTTTAGTCTTGAAAGTGCACACATGAACCCATTTCTAAGCTTTCTTCCTCCTTGAGAGACAGCCCTTCCCTTGAAGTCTTCCCTGAAACATGGAAATTTGGGTTTTTAATGAGATGGGTCTTTGGTGAACTTTTTCTGCGGTGCAGCCTGCCAGTGTAAGTGTAGACTCAACAACCAAGTCATTGGCGAATCTTCAGTAGGAGCGAGGTCCAAGTTAAACTTGGGTTTGCTTTCATGTGAGGCCGTGTGTGCTCTCCGTGTCACTGGGCTCGCACAGGCCTCCATGGAGCCGAAACCAGGAAGAGATTTTTATTGACTCTAACCCTTGGTTCTCAAGCTTTTGCAAATAAAACTCAAGGGAGCTTTTCATCAGGGTACAAGACAAAAAGCAATGAGCTTTCCATCCACGTTTGTACTGCATAACTCCAGCTAGTCTTTTGATGTGAATAGATAGCGGACAAGGAGAGCATTTAGGCAAGTTACCTATTTATGTACTTTGTTGGAAGTGCTCAGTGGTTGTTTCAAGAGTCAGGGCATGCCGACCGCTATCACGTGAAAGTAGTATTAATGAGCCTGTTATCCTAAACTGAGCTTGTTGCCCTAAACCACATCAGGTGAATGATGCGGTAAAAAAGGGGAAAAAAAATAGTCTGCAATCAGTCATGAAGTAGAAAGGTCTGAGATGGAGGAACACTGTGAAATCCTGACAGCGGGACAGTGAACTGGACAAGATGAAGAGTCTGGGACAAAGCCTGAGAAAATGCAGTGTGCGTTCCCACTGTCTCTTTGGAGGCACATTGTGTGATGATTGGGCGCTGGTCACATTTTTGCCTCAGCTTTGAGGCAACTCTGAGCTGTTCTTCATCCTGGTCTTGTGGGTGTTCTCCATGGATCTTGCAGTGCTAGTATGCACAGCTGCCTCTCTTAAATTTTTAAAGCTACACTGCTCCTTTAGTTTATCAAAGAAACAAGGGTTAAGTACCACCACTTACAAACAGTTGCTTTTCAAAAGAGGTACATATGGCTAGTAGCTCCTTGTAGGATAATGCATCATTCATTGAATATCACATCATATTTTTAGCATGAAAGTGCTATTCTCATCATAGCTGTGCTAGCTGCAGTTGTCAGCCTGATTTAAAAGAAAACATTAGAAGAATAGCCTTAGAAATTAATTTCATAATTCACATAGTAGTTAGAAATGTACCTGCAGGGGAATAGTAAGGGGTTAGGTATAAATTTAGATGGCGTAGTCTCCACTCAGTCTGGATGGTTTGTGGCAGCACTGTGATTCCATATGCCCTGTCTGAGGTTGGTAAGAGGATAAATCCGTGTAGAAGTAAATGCAGTGGAGCTTGAAACCTCCTGGACAGCAGTCTAGCTCAGAGCAATCCAGAAAGCAGCACACACGAATTGATTCTGCTTCTCTTGCAGCCTGCCATGACTGTGGAAAGTTTCAGTAAACTTGGGGTTCTGTGTAGGACAGCGTTTTCAGGGGCGGGTAGCATGGCCTGTGGCTCTCAGCAGGGTGTCTGTGAAAGCAGCAGCTGTTCTGTGCTCGTTTCCAGGCTGGTGCCCAAGAAACTGAACAAATAAGCGAACAAAAAAATTGACCCAAATTTATAGTACTGTGTCACTATTCTGTATTTTTCATTAATATTTCTGGTATCTGTCTACACAGCATCCATAGGAGACATTCATTACAGAAAAGAGGTCTCATGTGTGGGTGGGTTTTGTCGTCAGCTCTGCGAGTGGAAGTGTGGAGAACACCCGCACAAGGGGCTTGGAGGGGCTGGGGCCAGGGACATTTAATCTTGTGCCCAAACACGCCTGGGTTTGATCCCTGCATTCACCCTGGACTGTGCTTCTCTAGGAGAGCAAAATCTGCCGTTTTAAACTGATGGTGGCAGGAAGAGGCTCTGTGAAGCTGAATGCTCATGATCTTTCACCCTGTTGAAACCTGTGGCTTTATTGGCATTGAAATGGTGGAAAGCAGGCATGTTTGCATGTGTGCAGTGCAAGAAACCCCCTGTTCCTTCTTCCCCTGCCCTGCTCCCTACCCTTTCCAGACCTGTCTCCCTGCGGGTGACATGGGATTTGGAACCTGCCACAGGGTGCCAGTGAGTGAGAGAAGTGGGATCCACCAAATACTGTCACACATCGAGCAGTGATGGTGGGCAGTGACTGCCTGCTGGGACGTTATGGGATCCACTGCTGAACAGTTTAAATCCCAAGCTGCTGTGTTACTTGTGGGAGGCCTCAACAGATCTCTGCTCACAAAATAAGGAAATAAACGGGCCATTTCCCTAAACCAAATGCATGAATTGCACGTCATAAGGAAGATCATAAAAAGTGGGGGAGGTCATCTGCCAAAATCCTGAGGATTTGGGCCTGGTTCTATGTTTTCCAATGATCGATTCTTCTATGATTTGGGAGAGGGAGAGAATCATGATGTGACAAAGTTTTTCTGATTTATTCCAGTATAAACTTTCATAAGAAGGGCCCAGACCTCTGGTAGAGAAACGAGGTGGTAAAAACCACGTGTGTGACATGACAAGGCATCCTAGCAAGACCTGTGAGGCTGTTGCCAGCAGCAGTCTGCAGAGCCACTGCATCATCATTGTGGGCAGGTGGAAGTTGCGTTATAGTTGGAGGGTCCTTAGTGTGTGGGATCTGGTTGGCACCGTTTTGTTTCAGTTGCTTTTGATTCACATTTGCTGAGTTTTCAACATGATTGTTAAGCCTCATGCAGGGTAATGCAGGTATTTTGTTCAGGTAGGTTGGCTGATTGTCTCTGTAGGAAGATGTGCTCTAATTAATAAAAAAAATTATATGAAGAAGGTAGGAAAGCCATGCATGCCTATGGGTCACAGAGGCTGGTGGAGAAGATCATCTAGCCCTTTCTACAGCATCTTTCCTTCTCAGAGCCTTCTCTGCAGCTTTGGGAAATGATGGCAGCCTCTGCTGGTCCTGGGACAGAACCAAGCTGGGGGGAATCAATTTGACCCCTAATGTCAGGGGAGACTCAACCCAGAGCAAACCAGGCAGGGCATTTTTGGCAGAACCGTTGTTCAGGCTGCTGTCATCTCACCTGTGTCCAGCAGTGACCCCCTCCAGCCCTATATCTTGGGTCGGTAGCCCTGCTTTCCATCCTTTGTATGTACCCTCTCCATCTGGGGAGTGGGCACTGGGCCCAGTGGTTGTCTGTTTCTGGTCTGCCTGAGAGAGAGTGAGCTGCCAGCCCGTGGTTCAGCAGTGTCTGAGAAGAGGGAACCCACCAGCTCTGCGCTGCAGAGCTGTCCTCTGAGTATGGCAGAGAGGTGACAGTGCCATTCCATGGAGACTGCAGATGCTGATGACATTCCACTGCTTCCTTCTGTCTTGCCACAAGCTGCGGGAAAGGTCGGACAATAGACAATAGACTAATATCTCAAAAACATTTTTGTCATATGGATGTGTTTTGGCAAGCATTAGGTGAAAGAATTTAAGGCATTACATTATTTATCAAAAGTGTTAGCCTTAGGTAATGCACACAAAACCCCCATTTGTTCTTTATCTTCACATCTATACCTCAGTATACATAATTGAAAACATTTTTTCAGTGGAAAGTAAGATTAATATTTTCCAGCTAGAAAGCACCTTTTATCTCATGAGCTGCCAGACCTCTGTGCCAGCTGCATGCAAATGCCACCGCTTTGGAAACAGTGGCAGATGAAAAGTGGATGGATCATCCCACAAAGTGCAAGAATGGTGAAGAAAAATATTTTTAGCCAAAGATGGTATGGCAAGGCTCTTTGTGGCAAAAAAACAGCGTGAGGTCTTTCATGGTTGCATAAAGGAATTTTATAAACTAGAAAAAAATAGTCTTTCACAAGGCCTAAACAGAGCAAATAACGTGAGTGATATTCAATTAACCCTTCAGAAATAGGGGTGAAGGTTGATAATTTATCTGTGCTTTCTGACTGCCATTGACAAATTCCCGTGCAAGATCCTATTCAAGGGAGATTGCAGTAAGTGGGTGAAAAGTCTAAGGGCTTGGCCAAGAAATAGAGGATAAACAGCAGGACTACATGGTCAGGTTTTTATCACAGCAGAAGTTTAGTAGCTGGATTCTCAGAGTGTTATGTAATAGGGCTGCTCTTGAAAAATTATTTAACAATCCTTAATTACTCATTTGTATTAGAAGGTTCTAAATGAATGCTGCTAGTTTAATCGAGGGAGCAGGCAATAACTGAGCAGTCAGTGAAAACATTTATGTAGTGTACAGAGGTCATTCAGGAAAGTAAATGTCTCGGCGTGTAAAATATTTTAATGCCATTAAATACATTGGCTGCATTTCCGCATTATGAGGGTTTTGTTCAGTTCTAGTTATCCATCCCTGGACTAAACAGACGTCCAGGAGGACTAATGGGAGTGAATAAATGTATTTCAGTTGAATGTATAAGTGAAAAAAAGTCAGAATTGCTCAGTTTAGAGAAAAGATTCACAAATGGAGATATCACAGAAGTAAGGAAAATTTATTGTTTCTCCTAAAGCAGAAAAATGGAGTGATTGCAAAAATTGAAAGGTGTGAAATTTAGCAGCCTGTGTAAAGCATACAGCTCTCTCTTTATGTGAATTGCTGTTTGCTGGTGGAGCGCTGCCTGTTGTACGTGTCTGAAATTAAGACTTCTATTCCGGTTGGCGTTACATGTATCTTATGAGCAGGAGAACACACTTGGGTAGGGAAAATTGCTGCTTGCTGGGGAAATCTTTTGTGTTGGAGACATTTCCTAACTTAACAAATTGTCCAACAAATATGCTCTGTCTTTTCCTTTTCTCTCAAACTATGGCCACAGTGGGAGGTGGGGGAATGCCCTGGATGGTGTGCAGGTGGGAAGGTGTACGTCAGCACCCGCATTCCCATATGCCCAGAGGATTTATCAGTGCAATTTGAACCTGACATTCCAGGGGGTGGAGATATTTTGATGTGGATGCTTAAAGCATGGATTTATATCCTCTCTGTTTTTTCAGTCATCTATTGTCTGTTGTAATTCCCTGGGGCTGCTAATTATATATATAAATCAATCAAAGTCTATGGGAGTGTCTAATATGTAAAGTGAAAGTCTAAGGCTTCCAGTGTCTGGGGTGCATTATTCTTTTCAGGCCTAACAAAGCTGGCAGAACTTCAGTTAAGGGAAGGGCAGAACAATGGTGTGTTTCAGCTGTGTTTTATGTAATTTGTGCACTTTATGAAGTGCTTGTATAATAATTATTTTATCCCTGAAAACCTGATAGTTACTTTTCTAATGGGTTTCGAGTTAAATTTGCATTTGAATTGCATTATTTTCTTTCAACAAATACATTGTTATCTCCGTCTGAAATGTGGATTAAGGAATCACTTGA
Organism: Thinocorus orbignyianus; assembly: GCA_013400375.1. NCBI lineage: Eukaryota > Metazoa > Chordata > Aves > Ciconiiformes > Thinocoridae > Thinocorus > Thinocorus orbignyianus. Next base: position 124,336 of record VXBW01004760.1, read on the forward strand.
AACGTAATACAGAAGTAGCACTGCAGACCTCAGCAGCCTGAAAAATAATTGAAGTGAAGTAAGGAATGTTAACAAGCTCAAATGTCATCATCTTCCAAAAACTGACATTTAAGCTGATCCACATTCCCTTTCCTCCTTTATGTGGAATACAAAAACACATACATTGTGGGGTAACTAAAAGAAATGTTTGGTGGAGTTGGTTAAGAAACAGTGGACATGTTATTTTTGTATTAGCTCTTGTATAGCCACATTTGAGCTTGTTTAAAAAAAAATGTAGTTTGTGTAGTGTAAAGATGTTGGGGGAAGGGATAATGAGTTCCTACTGAATACTAATTGCCTATGAGTTGTTCAGGGAGACTGTATGAGAATGGAGGATTTGTTGTAAATTAGTCACTAGCTGTATTGTGCATTGCTCTGAGGTTAGACCAGAGCTGTAAAGGTGCCAGCTTTACAAAATCCTTATGATTCACTGTCTAACTTGGTGACTCTGTGAAGGAGAAAATACTATTCAGACTAAATATTATTGGAAAGAGAGGTCCTTTAATGACAGTGTAATCTTTCTTTATAACACTTGAGCTTTAAGCTCATTTGAGTTAGAAAGATGGGAGCGACAGATTTTGAGTGGGTTATCACTGCTTTTCCAGCTGCAACATCCTGAGGTCTGCCAAAGTTGTAAACGCTGAGAGGAGGAGTATTGCTCTGCAGTAATATAGGTTGCAACAGATTTGTTGGTGCTATAAGCTTACTGTTAATCTTTGGCTTCTTTAATTCCAGCATTTTGCCTGTCTCTAATGTGAAAGTCCTTGTAAATCCCACTTTTTACATGAAAACAAAGGTTTGAGAAAGCTTATAATAATTTGTTTACTTTTGAGACTTATTTTCTGGAGCCTGCCTTGGCTCCTATTGTTTTCATTTACATCAAAATGGAAAGGTGAGTTAATGATTCATTGGCACACAGTGACCTTTCAAATAGCTTTGGACCACGATGCAACAGCTCCACTCGAAGCTCTCATACTTTAACCTCCTTGCTTCTGCCTTAATATTTGCAGCCTGATCTGTCTACATGCCTGGACGCCTGAAGAGAGCAAACATTTACAGCTTCTCCCTCCCCTGTGTTTAGTGGGCAATTTGATCCTTCTTTGTCCATTCCTTTATTTTACATCACTCTTAGACTTGACTTGCTATTGAGAACAACAAAGTGCAACTTTGGGGATCTGCTCTGTGTTTATTTAGCACAAAAATGGATTCAGACTCTGATTCACCTTTTAATTACTCTTGGCCATCTTTACCTAAAATGAGGATTCGAAGAAGGGCATCCAAACCAGGTAGAAAAAGCTGTCTTCTTTTAAATGACTTTTGTTTAACAGCTCTGCCTTCTTTTGATTGTCTAGTTGTGTGCAGGTGACTATAATCAGCTTGCATGAGGTAGATTTTCTTTCTGTCGAAAGTCTACCTCGCTTTTAAGTTATGCTTTTGTAAATATTGGTGTTGGAATTTGTTAAGTAAGGAGAAAGTATTTTCTCCAAATTATGTACTGTTCTTTAAAATGGTTTTTATTTCCTTACTTTCTTAGGGCTTTTTTTTTTCCTTCCCTTCTGGTTGCGTGTGTAGCTCTCGCTGAGGATCTTTGACACCCTGGGAGCTGCACAGTATAGCAGCAGTTGCAGCAAACTCTTCTGGTTACAGTTGTTTTCATTTAGGAAGAATTTGCTTATTGAAATATGCCTCAACAGCTAAGAGGACTTTTTTTTTTTTCTTTTTTCTTTTTTTTTTTCTTTATTTTAAACTATGTACAAAAATTTTACCAGAATGAAGAGGGAAATCTTCTGCTTTCTGTAAAAGAGAGCAAAAGGCTCAGTTACTCTCTTTTGTGGCAGGGTCAGTTACTGTCTTTGCACAGTTAGACATTGTCATCCTTTGTGGAGAAGTCTTTGGGAGGTAAGCATTAAAAATGTTGGCAGTATGATAAAGGGGATTTTAAGGAGGCTGGAAGGCACTGACTAGCAAGTTTATGTCAGGAACAATTATAATTGAAAGCTTTAATGAGGAAAGCTAAATTTTTTACTACAAATAAAGGCAAAGAGATGAAGAGAAAGAATGTAAAAAAAATGTAATTTGTGCTTCCTTCCATAAAATTGCTTTTTTTTGTGTTTCAGAAAGGGAAAAAAAACAAATAAGAGGAGTAAGATCCATCAGTGTCATTAAAGTCAATGATCCAGGAGACTCATGTTTACACAGACTGAGACTTTGACCTAGTTTTAGAGTGAAAAATGTGTACAGTGTGCACATTTTAATGTGCAGAACGCTTTCTGAACTTTTTACTTTTATTCATGGGGAAATTTAGTGTTTCCCAAGTGTATGAGTTTCTGCAGTGTGGACAGACGCACATACAATTTGCAAAGAAGATGAGATGGGTTGCAAGTTGCTTGGTGTGTGTTCTTCCATTTCTCATGAGGACACGTTTTATGTGTAAATGCTGTAGTTGTGCACCCATTCTCCATGGCACTGTTATTCTTATTTATTTATTTTGTTTGGTTGTTTTTTTTTGTTAATGCTTTGTGTGTTGTATACAGATCTGATGTTTGCATGCTATAGTAGTGCATGTATTTTTGCTATAGTATTTTCCATCCCTGCTATTAATAGCGTATCAGCATTTGTGGCTTGTCTGCACATGTGACTGATCAGATCATGTAAGGTTGTTGGAGCAACAAGATGCATATTTTAGTGGAAAAGTCTAAAGGTTCACTTGTGCTTGGGCAACTGAAATCCTGTCTGCCTTAGGGTGGGAGAAATCCCTTTACACGAGGAGAGCAGGCTCATGCTCTGTGCTTGTGATCTATGTTTTTTTTCTGGTAGTACCTGAACGCGGCAAGTTGATCCTGGCAGGCAGGTGTGGGGCACATACCTTGCAGCTGCATTTCCCTCATGTGGGAGTTCAAGTCTCAGTGAGCGAGAGACTTCTAGTGCCTGGCAGGAAGGGATGCAGGATTCTTCCTCCCCACCCCAAAACCCACAAAATCATTGCTGTGTACCTGTGCTGGGTGCTCCAGCTGATCTGGGTAATGAAATGTCAACCTCCTCCTCCCTTCTGAACCAGCAGGCTGTTGGTTTCCTGGTCTGGGGTTGCTCCCCCTGGGAGGCAAGGGAACTGGTCCAACCTCCTGTGGTAGAGTCCGAAGCGGAAAGTCTCACACCCCACTTTGCACCATACGCATCTGTGATTTCAGATTTTAAGTTCCCTGTGTGCCCCAAACTCAGCTTTTGTCCCTGCTCAGGGACCTCTCAGGCGAGTGTGGGAGCCCCTGTCCTCCCACTGAACTCCTGGGGACTGGCAGGAGCCGAGTGCTGGCTGCTCGCTGTCGGGGCCATGCATTGCAGACTCCCTCTCTCCTGCTGAGGTTGTGTGTGCATGGCATGATTAAAGGTTAATTAGGCTCAACAGAGAATGTGAACATGACTGTCTTATTGATTGGGCTGGGGAGTGGGGAGTCGAAATTTTTACTCCTTGCTGCAAGACTCCTAATAGTGTATATTTTGTTATTTTAAATTGGTATTTATTTTGTTACTTAATGTAAAATGGCTCTCCTGTGTAGTCCTACCTGTTCAGAGGCAGTGGCTACAGAGCCTTTTTGTTTTTTGGAGGCTTTAACAACCTGCAGGGGTGCTGAGAATATCTGTTTCTGTGCAGTCTGTCTTGCTGTTCTGGGAGGGGGGGAGTTACGTGCCAATTCCACGCCGGCAGAAGTAGTGATTGAAACCCAGCGTCCTTGGGAAAGTATTTTATCTGTTGTGCTGTTGTATAAAATGGAACACTAACTTATTTCTGGTTGTATATTCCTTTGTATAGTAGGTGAGGTGCCTGCTTTGGGGAGAGAGGTCAGAGATGTGAATCCTATGTTGGAAAGCGGCACTTTCTTGCATCTCAAAGTCAAGGACTAACAACTGTCTTTATCCTCAGCCTAATTTAGGACCCCGTCTTGACCATGATGGTTTTTCTAACATCCAGATGACTGATCCTTTTGACACAGTCTATAGGAAATGCAGTGTTTTTGTTTCCATTCCATAGATTTGGAACAGTTAAATGTCTTTATGACAGCAGCACTTCAAAGCCTGCCTAACTTTACAGTCCATGTAATGCTGTTCTTATGTACTGAATTTTGCTGTCATGAGTAGTTGCACTGTCTGAATGAAGCACTAAGACATTTGAATCAGGGATGTAGATCCCTCATTGAAACTGGTTGTGTGGTCCACATCTACAGACGTGCATGCCACTTTGGTCAGCCTCTCTCCAGGAGCAGGTGGGCTTCTTTCTCTAAATTCAGGTCACCACTTCTGGATTTAGAGGGGTATTTCTGTAGTCCTGCATGACCCATGCACTTAGCTGTCTGTATCTTTCGGTCACGTCATAGCTCTGTTACTTCCAGTTATACGTTAACCCCTGCTCAGATTGCTGGAGGTAAATGTGATGAGCTGTCCGAAAACAATTCATTGTACCTAGAGAAGGGAATTTATAATTTCTTTCCTGGCTCTCAGCTTGGCTACATTGATGTATTTCACTTCTCTTTTGCTGTGTGCTGTCTCACAGAATTATTTAAGTTTTTATGTTTTGTGGAAAAGCTGGCAATGTTATGTAATTGCTATTTTCTGACACAGGTCATTCAAGGCTATACATTTTCTTATGCCAACACAAAGCATGTTTTGAATTATTGCTATGATGGTTGTGTGGGTTTTTTTTTTAAAGTTAAAGTATTTTTATAAGCTTTTGTGCTTGGTAAAATGTGCAGCCTTTGTTGTGTAACTTTGAGGACAACATTACAGAAGATGTAGAGAACTTGTGCACAGTTATTCACTGGTCAAGGTCTTTTATTTTATCCATGTTTGGAGATTATCCTTCCCAGTGCTGTGAGTTTTGCTCACCTACGTCTAAATAATGCGTACATCTTTCCTGACTGTTTACCAGGCAGATGGCAGAGAGCCACAGGCTCTGCTAAAAGGAACATGCCTGTATTTTATTTTATTTTTTTTCTGTGGTCATGCCATGGTATACAGCCAGAGAGTGTCCAGCTCTGCAGGAGGATCAGCTTGGTGAGCTGTGCTTGCTGGATTGTTTCAGTACCAGAGCAAATTCTGCCGTGTTATATTTGGGTCACTTTTACCTTAGCAAGTACCTTGGAGTCAATTACTGACACATTTTACAGCTAAAAGTCCTGGGGATACCTTCACTCTTGCAAGAAGTATCAATTTGTCCTGCCAGTCATATCTGTCTTTCCACTACCTGTGCTGAACTTTTGTGCATCTGCAATGAGAATAAGCATTTTGAATGGGTAGGGGAGATTTTTGAGATATTTTGTTTGAAAGTGTATTTTGTTGTTACTCCACATCTTTCAGGCAAGGACAGCCTCGCTGCATATTACTAACGGTACCCAGTACAACGTGTTAATACCTGCTGTCATGTTAACTTGGAGGAAAGTCTGATGATGATCTGAGATGATTAATAGTCAGCAAGGCAGGCTGGAGGCAATAAGTGGGGCTGAAGGAATGCTATGTGTGATCTAGATGCACGAGGTGGTTTTGTTACTTTTTAAACTATGTGAGCCTGTGCAGCAGAAATAAGTTACTAGTATAGTCAATGTGTAATGAATAATGCTCTCCCCTGCATTCAGCAAAGTCTTTAAATACTTTTCTTGTTACGAAGTTAGTTTGATGTAGTCGTTCCTTCACAATCGTTTGGATTTGGAGGCTGTAGTGGGAATAAGGAGATACAGTGGAGTCATATGTAAACATGAAGCCCAGAATAACCTACTACTTTTGTCCGTTTGTTTTGAAACCCCAGTGAATATTTATTTAGACATCTCACCTTTATCAACATGCTGACTGGAGCATCACCAGAAAAACATAAGGCATTTTGCAGTGGTAATAAAGATTTAGTAATGGAAAGTACTACAGATAACACATTCTGGTGTATCTTGTATTTGCAGCAGCTTTCTTCAGAAGTTGTTACTGACATTGTTACTCTCCTACAGAATTTTAAATTAATGTGAAATGTGGTATTATTTTTTAGATAATGTAAGATAAGTACTAAGGGGATTTTGTTCTTTCTGGCAGTCCAGTAACTGACAGTAGAGACCCCAGCAGTGAGGACTGTTATGGAAGTCAAGAAACTGTCTTCATAGGCTTGCGTTTACACCACAATTCGGGAATCCCTAACGCCTAGGTTGTTTTTCAGGAGTGTGTTTTGAACCTTTGCAGCCTAGCACTGTAGCTGAATACCCTTTGGTATTCAGCTGCTCATTGTACCCAGTGGGTTTATGTACAAGAGGGAGCGTGTGCTGAGGAAGGCAATAAGCATACAAGAAGCAACGGAGAGCCTGACATTTTTTGTCACCCTGGATGTTGGCTTAAGACCAGCCCTTGGACAGCGTTACTTGCCACAAGAAAGTACTGCCAGTTTTTGCCAAATCACATTTCCATATGATTTTAGCTGCCAAAGACTGATGAACTGCTGTAGAAAACAATGCTTTAATACTATTTATAAACAAAGGCTTTGGGATGTTGGCAGACATAAGGAAATGGTTTGTAGCTTTAGCAATTCTCAAGATGGCAGACACTAAAATCATGTTAAAATTCCTGCAGGAGGGAGAAGCAAAATGAGAAGTGCAAGGATGTTGTAATGGTATGAGATCTTGCAAGGTCTTCCAGGACTAGAAACTGAGTAATTCATAGTGTGCCAATTCTAAGTGGGAATTACCAGTTGTCCCTAAGTATAGAGCTTACTGTTCTTGTGCTTTATGAGATAGCATCTTAAATAAATGATCTGATGTAGCACTGCAGTTTTGGCAGTGGTCTGGGACTTTTTTTTTCCTCAGTGGAATAAATACCCCAGAGCTCGACAAGTGTAGTTTCTAATCCAGTATTTTGTTATATCTTTTCTTGCAATCTGATGGCCATAGGTATCTTGGATGGGGTTTTAACCAACCTGACTTAGTGTAAGATGTCTTTGCCTATGGCAGGGAGGTTAGACTAAATCAATAAAATTCCCTTTCAACTGAAACCACACTGTATGATTGTATGATCTTCCAATAGCAATTACATTGCTTTAAGAATACAGCCCAGCAGGAGTCTTTAGTGGTATCATTTCCTATCCAACTTTGCAGAAAATAAATTTCTGATGCAGACTAAGAAGGATTTTTTTTGGTGTAATTTTCAATAAGAGACAGACTGAAATGAAGTATCTGAGAGTTTTGATTTTGGATATTTGCCGAGTATGTTACTATCTTCTGCTACATCATTCTTATGCTAGTCTATGTGAGTGGCAATACTTGACTTACAGTATCTTAAAATCAGGAAAATTACATTCCAGCTGTGATTTCCTTTAAAAACCTGTTTTCACACAGTCTAGAACAAGACTAGTTTCCACTTTGTCAAATTTTGTTCCTTTTACAATCATAAGATAATGTGAGGTCTTGACTACAGGCTCAAATGTTGGATTGTTGCATGCTCTTCACACTTACAAGCAGCTTTAAGAGAAGTGGGCCTGCAGGACAGACTCACGGTGTTTCTGTAGCACTTGTTTAGGTTTTTTGCTGCTCAAAGCTGTGAAATAAAGAGTCAGCCCATGCAGGTTCTTAGAATATTTTCAGTCATGAACATGCTATTGAAAACTAAACTCTGGATTTCTGTTAATGATTTCTGGTGAAACTGATAATTTATCATTTCTGTACCAAAAGCAGATCAGAAGCAGTCTTTGTCCCAGACATCTTGTTCATGGGTCAGATCTTGATTGACTGCAGTCACCCTGTAAAAGCACCATCAGTGGTATTTTATTTATACCACTCTTAAAACTTTGTTACTGAATTTTGTTTTAAGAACAATAATCTGCATTATTTGTTTCTGATTAGTATTTATGTTGCTCCCAGTAGGTAGAATGTTTTAGGAGAGTCATTATTTGACTACAGTTGAACAGTATTCCACTCTTACAATTTACCCGATGTTAGGTATTTAATTTGTAGGCCAGAGTAATGCATTTCATCCCAGTCCATAAATCTTATCCTGTGTACTTCAACCACAGATCTCTGTAAAGTTCTGGCTTGGGTAGAAAATAGAAGGTTTTGCTAATCAAGATACAGAAACACTTACTTTCAAGTTATAAGAATGATTCTGTGGTACCTTTTAGAGTCTTGTTAACTACAGGCTTCTTGGAACATTTAGCAAGTGTAAGGCAATTACAAAACAGGCAGATTTTTGAGTGATCACACAAATATTACTCAAATTGTAGTCCTAAGATTTGGTGCTTACTGTTTAACTTTGCCATTTTTTATGACAGCATATATACACAAGAAGAAAATTAGTTGAGACTCAGTGGCATATTTTCCACAATTTATTTTTTCCAGAGCAGAGACACTCTACCCTTGATGTTCTCAGGAAACTCAAGACTCCACCTACTCTGTTTGCTGCAACAAGGCATTCTGCCATGCTGAGTGGAAGTGATGAAGTATATGCAAACTGCATGGTAGTGGACCAGGTAAGCTTATGTTCAAACTTACGGCAAAATTTTCATTGTCTTCTGTTGAAGTAACTTGTTTGTGTGATAGTAGGATCTTGTGGACCTGTGAACAGTGGGGTATGTCCAGTTATTAAAGCTCTAAAATAAAAACAGTAATACCTTAGGCTTCTCAGCTGCATTTTGCAATCCAGTTGTGAGGTCCCTTTTAATGGATTCAGTTATGACAGGAATTACTCTCGGTAGCCTGGAGGGAGAAGTCTAAGGCATCTTTTACTGTTTTTTTAATGTGTGTGTGTGTATGAGCTAAATAGTATTTGCTTCTTTCTAAGAAACGTGAATAAAACGTAACTTGCTCATGGGTGCTTCACATTTTCTGAATTAGATATACATTCACAGAAGAGATGAATTTACTGATGTTAGCTAATTTCAGAGTTTAATTCTTTGCTCCAGCTAAGCTTACTGGCTCAACAAAAATGAGATATTGCTGAAAAGGTGAAGTTACTGTCCCCCAGCTGATATGCAGCATTCTGATATTGGAGATCCTGACTTAGTATTTCTGCTTCTGATTTATTTGTCACCACTATTGGAAATGAGCCAGAGTGTCCAGACCAAGTTGTATTTTACGTCACCATATTGCACCTGAAATCCTTCCCCATAACTTAGGCAAAGGGGACTAGAGCAACTCTTGTATATAGCTATGGTGTGTAGTTAAAGAGCTGCCAAAGGCTGGTAGCACGTAGCTGTGTTTCAGTGATGGTTGAAGTACTTACTTATTTGTAACCTGCTGTGGGCTCTCTCTGGGGTGAAAGCTGAAATTCAAGAGTAAGAAATTATCAGATAATAATATTAGAGGAAGGATGAGATTTTGCAAGTGTGATTTCTTTTTCCTCTTTTTTTTTTTTTTTTTCATTCCCTGAAACACTTCAATCATTGCATCCACTGCAGATCCAGATCCACTGTCCAGATCTGACAGCTGAGACAGGAGTTTCAGTCAGAGGCAAGCATGTTCAAAATACACCTCAGGTTACTGAGAGATGCATGAAATAATGACCTAGGGGTGACCAGCTGGCAGGGGACTATGTATGAACCATTGATTTTAACAATATGTAGGTTGGAAGGACAGAGCTGTAGAAGTACAGCCCTCTTAAATATGCAGATGTTACCCAACTATATTGTTGGGGGTGGGGGGTGGGTCCTTCAGCTTGGGTTACTAACCTTTGCTTGATACCCAGCCACATGCAACTTTGTTAAACTGCTAATTAGGGCCAAATTCTCCCTTAAGCACAATGCTGCAGGAGCTGGAGCAGCTGCTGGAGGAGATGCCTCTTGTGCTGAGGGTAAATGCTGCCTGGGGAGGAATAACTTTGGAGGGAGAAACAGCTGTGTGAGACTTGGGAGAAGAATTTTACCTTCATGCGTCTCATCTGCACAACACAAGAGAAGTACTTCCAGACTTGCATGCACTATGTATCCAGAAGCAAATATGGGCTGCTGTAAAAATGCCAGCAGTTGTCTTTTACTAAGAGAAACATCATTATGATCAGGATGAAAACACATCTCAAGTGGGACTGGAGAGAAGGAATTCAACAATCTGAAGGATCGGAGCTTCTCATACGCTTGCAATCCTTCTTCTCTTCTTGCTTTATATAGGTGCTTTTTGAAGGTTGAGTGTTCTTACTGACCATGTAACCTCAGTATTATTCAGTACTAAGAGTAGCATCTAACTAAAAAGCTGAAAAAAACCTATATTTTAGTATCTTCTGCAGAGTTTACAGGAGAATTCAACATCAGTTGCACAAAGAATTGTTTGTTGCCAGGGTCTAAATCCGGATCCCTGTATCTGGGAAAACATAATTCCTAATTCTGTTCCTGTCTTTGTGCAAGAGGAGGAGTGCTTCATGTTCATAATTGCTTAAAGGCGAAAAAATAGAGATACCTTTCCCCTCCTTCTCTGGAGAACCTCTGTTGCAGGTCACATGTGTTTATCTCAAAGCTTAGGAAATTGTTGCTGGAAAATGAAAAGTCCATGATGTGTAGGCTGATGTTTCCAAATTAAATTGCACAATGTTTGAATTCTCCTCTGTAAGTCTCCCACACAAATGTATCGTGCGTATTTTTTGCTCAACTCAAGGATTATTATTATTTTTATTAAAGGCTATAAATACATGAATCAGTACATTTAACGAAAGGTATAAATATGAGCAAGAAATCCATTAGACTTGCAAATACCAATTCATTGCTACTCTAATTATGGAAAAAAGTAATTCCAGGGTCTGGAATCTCCTGGCCATGTAACTTGCCTTCAATTCATGTGCTGTAAAAAGCAATTGCGGGGGAAAAAAAGACAAACCATATAACCATAAATAAAATGGCAAACTAATCTATCTGGTCCTTGTTCCCCAACAATGCATCTTGTTATTGCCTCTTACCAGCATTCATTTGTTTCCTGCAGGCTGGAGATTTAAAAGCTAGCTACGTTCATGGAGATGGTGTCAGCAGTGAATCGTGTCTGAATCCCACTAACTCAATCCCTATGGCTAAGAGCTCTTCATCTCCCTCCCTTGAAGAGAATGACCAATATATACATGTTCAGAATGAAGGAAATCAAAGGCCAGTGAAAAATGAAGAAAATGCAGGTTTAAGACATACTGTTTCACCTTCTGATCTGTACGGAGCAGATTCATACATTCCATTCAAGACTCATGGATTTATTAAGGATCGAGGCCAATTTAATGCTGACATGAAAAAAAAAAGGTATGGAATTGACTTGATGGTGTGGCCAGAATAAGGATTATTTATGATTTCCTTTTATTTCAGAAGATGAAGCAGAATCTGGAGTAATAAATAGGATAAAGGTAAAAATCACTGTTTTCAATCACTGATATTTAAATTGTCCTAATGATCTGTTCTCATAAAATAGTTATGAAGACATTTTTAACAAATAAAAGGTATCTTCTAACTGAATTATTTTTTAATGCAAATTTATAATTTTATACCTTTACTTTTGTGTATTCTTAAAAAGAAAAAAGAATCAGCTGTTCATGGTAAGAGTTTCCATTGGGACATCTTTGTCAGAAACCAGAATTGCACCCTAGTTTTTCTCAATTATGTTTTCCATCACAAAAGTAATTAAAAATCTGTTGAACAATTTGGGGATCTTTCCCTTCTTTGCACTGACTTGTAGAAGGTTGTATTTATTTTTTTTTATTTATTTATTCTTTTTACTTCAAAAGACTCGGGGCAGAGTACGGCTCACATTTCTGATAGGTTCAGGCTGCTTTCTGTTCTTTTGCTGGCACACAGTGTTTGCTGCCAGCAGAGTCAGTTGTCTGAGGATAGTCCTCCAGATGGCTTTAGGTTATGCTGGGAACTGATTTGCTTCAGGAATGTAGAGAGCTTTGAAGCTGAAAATATAATTTTTGTATTCAGCAATTAGTAAATTTCCTTGATAAAAAGGATTTGTTGCTTCTCTTGACAGAAGAGATGTGAAATCAATTCATTTTTGTACAGGAAGGAATTTGAATCTGTCTCCCACCTTTCAAGAGTGTTTGGACTAGTCAGAGATAGGGTATCACATCTATGTAAGACCAGTAAGGAAGTAGTCTGTCCATTGTCAATTAAAGTGGGCAATAACATTTTCTGTATCTTAATTTTGAGTTTCTTATGCAATTATTAATTGCCATTAGGACGACTCTTTTAACACAGATAAGGCAACACATCAGCTGAAGAGTTGTTCTTTCCCAAACCTTTTTTTTTTGCTATCTATGGGGATATCATGAAAGTTACTATAAGTAACTTCTGCCTCTGTCATAAACATTTTTCTCCTATACATTTTTAAGACCTAGGTCAGGTACCTATATATACCTTCAGAGAGATGTGATTGACCTTAATATGTCAACCGTAAGTGATCCAAGTATTATACATAAAATAAGACTATCAGTATGTAATTCCAGCAACATCTTCCTTGAAATATCTGAGGTGGTACGGCAGGTTACCTAGCAGATGTTTAAACCAACTCTTTGTGTCAAAAATATTCCCTGGGTAGATTACCCACAATAAGACAGGTATGCTTGTTGGTTGTCATAGACATTTATTTTGCAACTTTAAAGTGGTAATGCATTTAAATAACTTGTTTCTGAGATGTCACATGGGCTATTACTAGGAAACATTGCGAAAGATGGTCTCCAGAAGTGTAATAAGGAAGTAGTTTTGGACAGTATCAATAGATTTGCCCTTCGACAAAAGGAATTTGTGTATGGGAGGGTATTGTTGTGCTATTATTCCTGGTAGGAACTCTGGCTATTTAGAAATACCACACGTAATTTAAAGTTTTGTGTTGTAATTCTGGAATGTTATTGCAAGCAGTCAACCGTTCCTTCCAGTCACTCTGAAGAAACCATGAGCTTGCTCTTGCAGCTAACAGGACCCGTCCTGGGAAACTCTGGTACTGTTGAGAAGCCTTACTGCACTCTCCTGCTCAGGAGCCCCTGCCAATCAAATCGTCTCTAGGTGTTTGAAGTGTTGATTTAGCCAGAGTTTTTCCATCTGTTTATATCCCTGTATGTTTTAAAATCTTTTGAAATTGATCTCATAAACTGTCTCAGACCCTCCTTCATCTCTCTTGTTAGTTTTCCCTTCCACCCTCCATCAAGTCAGAGATGTTGAAAATAAAGATGTTCATGAATAGTCATATAGTATCTTTCCAATATACATACACACAAAATATTCATATACACCCACATATCTTCATGCTGAAATTGAGCTGTTTTCTCAGTTCTCTTTATCATGAATATGGAGAGGCGGGTATGTGTGTAGAACAAAAGATCTTGTTTTAAGGGAGATGCTGGTTGCGGGTCAGAAAATCATCCTCCAGAGATGGTTGACTGTGGTGAGAATCTGCCTGTTTGTGGGCAGTGCAAATGTCTGTACTGCAGATCCAGAAGTTTGGGTCAGATGAGCCCTGTACAGAGTGACTGAATACCTTGACCAGGTGACTGCAAACATGAGAGAGGATTCACATTGTGACTACCCCAACACATAATCATGGTGGTTTGGGTTGTCTTTAATCAGAGCATACGGCAGTATCTTTGCTTGTTGTGTTAAGGTTGAGATGGATTGTTACTAGTATTCATGGGAATTAAAGACTTTGTTGTCTGCCTCAGTTCAAGTCTTGACGACCTTGAAATAGATGGTGGAAGTGGAGATGTTTCGGACAGATCCCATGTTCACTACCCTCCCCTCGGCTCTTCAGAGGCCATGGCTTGTGGCAGAGATGGATTAGATTTATCTACCAATCTGCAGTCCAAGGTATTTGGTACTATCTTGGTTTGCATTGCTTTAGTTTTAAGTAAATCACTGAAAACATGTGAGAAATGACTGAATCTGAAGGGTAAAAATGAGTTCCCAGTTGGCAGTGCTAGTCCCTCTGGAGAGCAGCACATGCAGGGTTGTGGAGCAGGAGCTTCCTGGTTGTGTCCTGGCTCATCTACAGCTGTGGGAATGGTCGATCAGACATTCCCTTCAGCTTTGAAAAAAGCATAATTTACCAGAAGCATTTCAAAGGAAATATCTCGGTTTCAGTGAACCAGCATTTTCTAACCAGAATATATTTAGTGAGGAAATGTTTAACCAGCTGTAGTTATCTAAAAAGTGTAACAGCTTTGTAAAGTATAAAAACAGCCTGCTGCCTGTTTTGAAACAATTGCTAGACTCAGGGAAATTCAGTTGACAAGTGCCAGTCTCTCTTCCTCATTATGGTTGCTGAAGTATTCTGGCCACATTAATTTTTTTTAGACCATGGTGCCATTTCTGAGATCTTAAGACATGTACACAGTTATTTTTTGGTTTTAGGGATTCTTTATGTTTTTATTAGACAGACTTCTTGCCACTGCAAAGCTTTATCTGATCTTCAGCAAGTGATTATATGAAGCAAGAAAAAGAGTCCAGCACAAACACTGAATTTTGTTAGGGCTACTTTTAAAAACAATAAAGTAAACATTTTTGTAGTAGGCGTAAGGAATTTCCTTTGAAGTTTTTTCACTAACTATTTGGGGATGGGAAAGTCTTTTCACACACACCAACAAAAAAAAATCCAGAGAGAAAAAAGAAGGAGGCTAACTCTTTCTAAAGAAACTTTGACATCAATAATTGCCAAGGCAGGGTGTTAGTCTCCATGAAATGTTCTTGAGGTGTTAAAGTACTAAGATTAATGGCTCCCTTAGTAAAAGAAGGCATCTTGGTCATCAGATATAATGGCCAATAGTGCTGTTTGAATGGTGCTTGCTACCAAACTGGAGAGGAGTGTAAGCTTTCTCTTATTCTGACTTGCACCCACAATTGTTTTCTGCAATATACAAAAATTTGTCATAGTGGAAGTATGACAGACTTCCTAAGAATTCAGATGAAGTTGTCAAAAACCATACTTCAACTTAAAGCTTTAGTGAAGCCAAGAAAATGTATGTGTATGGTCACCTGTCTGTCTTCCAGAAATTCTGTCACTGATTTATTTTGTTTCTGTTGCTGATGCATTTCAAAATGACACAAGTTTTAATTTGCTGCAATTTCTTGTAGGAATGCACAGTGTCTGGGATTCGGTCACGCTCCTATTCCTGCTCCTCACCCAAAGGTTTACTAGGAAGACCTCGCATTCCTCGGGATTTCGCAGCTGGGGATTCAAATGAAGGTCAGTGCCCTGGCTTTGTACCTGCACATCCTTATCCCATGCCTGCCTGCTTCAGGCCCAGTGCTGACAGCTTTAGTCAGGCCTGTCCTTTACACAGACCTCACCAATGCACATAAAAGCACTCTTCTCACGTCTACAGCCCTGTTCTACCCTCCCCTGGTAGAGCAGGTGATCCTTGGAAGGACTTACATAATGGAACTGTTAGTCAGAAACAGTAATGCAGGCAAGGGTGGTAATCTTTTTGGGAGATCCTTACCTCATCCTTCCACTGCACGCCTAGCAGAGACTGTGAGGAAGCCCAGGATGACACAGAAGAGGCATCAAAGAAGCCTTAAAGATGGCCTCAGCTTCTGTAGATCCCAGGGAGTTTCTGAAACATGGGTGGAGTATTGTCATCTACACAGGCTGCAGAGCAAACCTCTCCATCAAGCAGAGTCAGAGATGTCCCTGCAAGAATCTTGTAATGTTTTTCTAGATTGTTTCTACCACACTTTCTTTCTAGACACATAGTTTCATCTTTAGAAGACAATCCACACTTTTCACAGTGAGAATATGGGCTGTATTTGAAAACCATGCAAAGTGTGGAATACATATACTGTGCTTTTCATATAGATCACATCACTTAAAAAACACTTGCATTTCAAGAGACTTGGACTCTGTCCCTATAACGCTGCTTGTCCATTGCCATAGTTCCAGCTTTTCTCTCCCTGCATTATACCTTTAGCTTTCCACTAGTCCTGAGCAAGAGGCAGGACATGTGAGTTACAAGTGCACTAGAAGGGATGGACACCCAGAGAAGTTGTGGATGCCCACCATTGGAAGTGTTCCAGGTCAGGTTGGATGGGGCTTTGAGCAACCTGATCAAGTGAAAGATGTCCCTGACTGTGGTGGGGTGTGTGTGTGGACTAAGTGATCTAGGTGATCAGAGTGGCTGGACAACAAGAAATAGCCTCAAGTTGCACCAGAGAGGTTTAGGATGGATATTAGGAAAGGTTTCTTTACAGAAGGGGTTACCAAACATTGGAACAGGCTGCCCAGGGAAGTGGTCGAACCACTATCCCGGGAGGTATTTAAAAGGTGGGTAGACATAGTACTTAGAGGTGGTCTTGGCAGTACTAGGTTAATGGTTGAACTCAATCGATGAAGGTCCCTTCCAATCCAAACCATTCTGTGATTGTATGACACTGAATGTAAAAACACAGAAATTGCAGTGATGTTATCTTAACCGGTTAACAAATTAAAAAGCTGTTGGGAAGGTGAGATGAAGAAAACTAATGGGCAGACATACAGTGACTGCAGGCATCTTACTGCAGTGCAGCAAATAACTTGCATGTGATTGCTCAAATTCACTGTAAGATTTCATGTCCCCTTTTAAGGAGAAGTATGTGCTGCAGCCAGGAGCAGGCAGCTGCGTTGTAGTTTCTGCATCACTTAATGCATTTATAAAAGTTTGTATCTAACAGATTAGGTGAGAAAACCATGGTAAAACAAGGCTTAGGCCCATGTCCTGCTTGTTCTCTCTCCCCTTTCTCCTGGGACAGTCAGTGCTGAAGCTTTACCTGTCTTGTGGAGAAGATGCAAACTTTTTCCTGTCCATGCTTTGGAAATGGGCTGTTCTGCAGATGCAGTGTGTTGCTGGGAGGGAAGGTGGTGGTCTGCTGAGGTTCTTGCTGACCCTTCCCTGTTACCAGCACCTCCTGCCTTGTCCCTTTCTTGCCAGCATTTTGCGAAGATGGGAGCATTGATCAGAGTGCTTGGTAGCTGGCAGTGGTGATGACTGTGTGAGGCAGCCACAGCTGCACTCACTGTGAGCAGTTGCAGCTGGGTAGAGGACTAGCCCGAGAAGCTAGGTCAGACAGCTCATCCTGATCTCTGCAGGCAGTAGTGGGGTTGTGTTTGTGTCTGGGCAGGTATCTGTGCACTGAAAACCTATCCCTTCCGCTCTTCCCAGTTCTTTGAACATCTCCCTCAGGACTTAGCTATGCAGGAGGGAGGCACCGCTAGCCTTGTACGTTGCAATGAGATGTAAGCCAAAGCAGGTGAATTCTGGATGGCGACAGGATGGTCTTTCTCACCCAAAGTACAAAAAAAGAACGTGGTAAATCACTGTCCATTTCTGATGAAAGCTTTTCAGTATGCTCAGGTTTGAAACAACTACCTGCTTTTATTCAAGAAGGTATTGCCGGGCTGTAACAGTAAAGGATTTGTCCCTGCTCTGTAGATGGTGTGCTCATGAACAGTGGTCGATCCCTCCTTCAGGCTCTTTCACTCTCTAAGTCAGTGTCTCTGCTCCACCCTTGTAGTAAGTACCTCAACACCAACCCCATGGCGCTGTTTTGCATGAGGCTGTCTTCATCTCCTATGGATACCTGGCATTTGTTTCTTCTGAAAGCATCCCATGGCACAGGTTGTGCCTGCCAACTAACTGAAATGCTCTTTGAGTCTTTGTGCTTCTTTAGTAAATACTCTAGGTCTCGCTAACCTGAAGTCTATCTTTGTCTGAAGACATGCTGATTCGGTGAGGCATGTTTGAGTCTGTATCTAACTTTAAAGAAGGCATAGTTTTATGCTTTGACTTAGGCAGGTGTTTAAGTGTCTTTCTGAACCATACCTGTGGTAACTCTGCAAAAAATGTCTGCAAAAACAAATGGCTTCTAATATGGAAATGGTAGAGTGGTCTGTATGATTTAATTTTTTTTTTTCCTTCCAAAACAACCCACCTGAATTATTTCTCTTTTATTTTGCTTTTTGGACAGTTTGTTGGAAGTATCTTCCTGAGCTCTCTCTGCTGCTTCTAGGATGTAAACTTGTAACGCATTACACATCCTGTGCAGTACAAAGAATAGTAATACTCCTGTTTATGTAGAGGGATTTAAATTTTTTTAATACTACAGATAAAGCCGCATAAGGCAGATAACTATAAATGGTAGAAGATTGTTATTAAGATATTTTACAACAAATTGTGTAAAGAGCAAAATGAAGTGTGAAACATTCAAGTCTGGATTGTTAAGAAAAGCAAAATAAATATGTTTTTCGTTATTCTTAAGAACAGTCTGTTTGCAGAGACTGACATTCATTGATATCCATCTCAGTCCCAGCACATTCTGTCAACTAAACAAAGCTTAGTAGGCAGTGGTCTTACCCTTCTCATGTATATATGGTTTTGCTTCCCTAATTTTCAAATGGCATTGCAAGCCCTTAATGAGCAGCTTTATGGCCTGGCGGAGGTGGCGTGTTCCTAGTAAACCTGGTGGCCTTGCAATCTGAGTGCCTGATAACTGTGTTTGTGTCTTGCAGAGCGAGCGTACAGCCTGCCCGAGCAGTCCCGGGAGAAAAGGTACGGCAGCGCCTCGTACGGAGCCCGTCTGTGCAAGAATGCCATCTAGGGGAGCAGAGCAGGGAAGAGGCCTCCGCACCCTCTGCAGCCGAGTTGTGGGCAGTGATTTTGGGGAACCGCAGTGATCCACAGTGATCCAGGGGATCCACGACCCCCTGCTTAAACCCTGTGTTGAGCACAGCCCGGCTTTCCCCATGCCATGTGCCCTCCTGCATGTCCCACTGTAGTAGGGGCAGGCATGGTAGGGATGTGTTGCTGCTCACTGGAGGAGCTCCTGTCCACTGTCAGAACATCCAAAGCACTGTAATAAAAACAAGGGGGCTATTGATAACAACCACGACCTTGTAGTTAACTGAGCTTGTAATAGATTAGGCATTCAGAGCACTCCACGGGGTAGTGTTACTCTGATAAAGAGGGATTGCGGTCTTTTTAGTAGCATCAGCTAAACTTGCAAAAAACCTCTGAATGTGTAACTGTAAATGCTAGGTGAAACAAGCACCATCCAGATTCTGCTCTGTTTTAAGGGACTGTTCCCATTGGAATGAGGTTTTTTCACTGATCTCTGCTTTAGGATTCAGGAGGAGGAATGGAATAAATACCTTGTACCCTCAAAAAGTGAGTCTGAAAAATGTAAAGTGAGTCGGACTTTCAGCTTTCTGATGAACAGAATGACCAGCACACGGAATAAGTGCAAGGTAATTTGGGATTTATGTCTATATTATTATGTATAATTATGTCACTGTAATTAAATGAATTATAGATGAGAATCTAAATTATTATGTAAAGATAAATTGCTTATTACAAAGCCATATAAGTAATAGGGAGAAACTTTTATCTTTAGTTTTTAATTGTAAAACCTATGCAGTAGGCCTTCATATTAACCAGCTTTACTTTAATACCTTTAGCTGAACATTTTCAAGTATTTCCCTTGCCATTTTTTGATGTTATTAGTAATCTCATTTAGGGATTTAGCCAAAGTTTAAATGTATAAATTGTCTTTAAGAAATAATTTTCTTTGCTAAGTAAAGTTAAGAGGTATGGGCCTGTTGTTGGAATTACTCTCAATGAGTAAATGAGTCTGTAATTTCTGCACTGGCACATAATCAGTTGAATTTGCCTTATTTGAAGTTAATGGGACTTCTTACATGAGTAAGCACTGCTTACTGTTAAAGAGTTGCAGATTAAGGACCCACACAGTCAACCTTGCATACTATGGAGGGTAGATTAGATTTGTGGTTTAATTTTGAGACATCTGAAATTTAGGTTAATGGCATCAATTAGCAGCTTGAGAGTTGTATTTGACCTACAGGATCTTTCCAACTGGCCTTTTGGCAGTTTTGCAGGCTTTCCAGTATGCCCTCCTGTGCCCTAGGATATCCCAACGTATATGAATATGAAGATGGTTGGCTAAGGGGATATCTTCAAGGGTGGCATAACTGGCTGTGAACTTGCATGTCTGGTCCGGCAGACCTGCATCTATGTGGTCTCATAAAGAATCACTATGAGGGCTGCTTGGACAAATGTATACTCACACCAAGAGGAATACTGTAAAGATAGACAGAACTTGCTAAATTCATTAACACTCATTAAAAATAGCTTATTTCTAATATAATCTAAAGACAAGTTGTCTCAATGTACATAACTGCAGCAGCACGAGTTTGCATGTATTCCTCGGGCAGTTGTAGGCATTTATATTTGTCTGTGTGTGCAGCGAGACAGTAATACTTCTTAAATTTTATTTTCTGGTCATCCCCTTTTTGCAGCTTTATAAATGTATATAAATGTATTTCTGCCAGTCTTCCTTGATAATGCTTGCTGGCTTAGCTGCGAGTAAAAGCAATGTCTGTATCTTTTTAGGACTTCAGCAGTGTTGGATATAATAATATAGTATAATGTTACAAGTCTTCCAGGATAGGGAATAAATATTTTAGAATAATTTGCTCTTAAAAGGGAATGTTTTAGTGTTTTTAAGATTTAATCACTTTATTTTCTTATCTCACATTGCTTTTTTTCTTTTTTTTTTCTTTTTCTTTTCTTTCCTTTTTTTTTTGGGG
>VXBW01004760.1:144951-181827 GCA_013400375.1 Thinocorus orbignyianus
CCCCTGCCTCTGCTATTGCTGGTGAAGACAAAAACCAAAGATACCAAAGATAAAGAGAAACTGAACAGGCACAATTTTACAAATGGGACCATCTCAGGAGTTATCCCATGCATGGCCTGTGAAAAGGCCCTCCTAGGAAAGGAGTCACTGCAGTGCTCATGTAAGTAGTTGCTGGCTTTCCCGTGTGCTCCGAACCTTGCTTTGAGATCCTGGTTCAATGTGTTTTTTCAAATAGAGGCCTTGCCTAGATTTGCATGTACCTCCTTTATGTAACGAGCTGAGGTTGGCAAGGGAGAGGGAGGAAGGACAACTGGTGGCATCTTCAGGAGGGACCATGGCCATCTCGTAGACCCCAGTACACGAGGCAAAAACTTCCTAGCCAGGGGCTGTAGCATCAAAGCCTCTGCAGGGCTACTTTAGTAAGTGGACCTGGAGGAGTAAAGTCGTCGAAGCCTCAGAGTAACATTTTCTGCTGCCTGGGGACCCTGTTCAGTGCCAGGCTTTGAAATGTGCCTTCTGTTTCAGATTGCAGCGTGATTGTGCATAAGAACTGCAAGGAGTGTGCTCCTGTGTGCACTAAGGTAACCTCTTGTACCACACCATTCGTACAACAGCATGTCTGGTTCCCAAGGTGACTGGAAACATCCTGAAGGGAAAAAGAAAGCACACACAGCCTGCCCTTCAGACCCAGTCTCTGTTTGCAAAGGGTTGCAAGGGTGTCAAAATGCCTGATGTGAGCAACAGAATAAGCACTGTGCTCGAACAACAGTTTTTAGAAGGTGGTCAATAATTAGTTTAAAGAGATATTTCTATTTTTGAAGAGTTAACATCTCAAATTGTGAAATAGTGCATCTGGAGGAATGCAAAAGGGATTAAAAGGAAGAGCGTCTCAAAACCACAGATACTCCATTCTGTAGAAGGGGGGGATCCCTTATGTTTAGACTAATGGGAGCAGAGATGGAAGGGATCTTGGGAAATGACCTAGTCCATCTCCTCAAACTTGGGCAGACTGACTTCTAGGTAGTAGTTTGGGCAGATTTTGTCTGACCTGCTCTGGAATATCTCTGGAGGAGGAGACTCCACAGCCTGCCTATACCTTCCAGTGTTCAGCTGCCACTGCAGATAGGGCAAAGTCAGCACTAGAGTCGATGGGTACTGCCTTCTTTTGAGTAGGAATAGACATGTAGTGAGGTTCTCATGACAGAGACATTTTCAGAAACAAATGTGTAAGGCTTCTGCCCTCATGGAATAAAGCTGGACTTGCAGAGAAGTATGCCACAGTGAGTGATAAAGGTAATTTTTCAAATTCATGGAGCATGTCTTTCGGGTGTAGCTATCTTTCCATACAGACTCTTCAGTGTAAACAAGTCTTAAACTGGAGATAGATCAGGTATTTTTATTGATTTTAGTTACAGCTGTCATGTCATAGCTTTGCACAAATTTCTAGGCAGCTTTAGGGCATTAAGACAGCTGAACTGGCAGTTTTAATTACTGAGGCTGGTGTGTTATTTGTCAAGAGAAGACAAGAGCCCTCACCAGCCCTGACTGAAATGCAGAAAAGGTTCGCTTACCCATTTCAAGTGGAACACATGCCTAAGCACAACAGGTTTTTGCTATAGGTTTTGCAAAAGTCTGCTTTGGAAGCGGGATCAATTCTGTCTCTGATACCCAGTCTTCTTCAGATAGTGCCCTGCCACAAATGCTTTGAGTTTATTTGACCATAAAGCTCTGAATGTGAACTCCTTTTCTTGCAGCCTTCACAGGCAATATTCATATAGAGAAAGCAGAATGCTGTAACACAGTGACTCAGTTTAGAATAAACAGATTGGGTTTTTGTAGTACAAATCAGTAGCGTCATTCTGCTTTGAATATTGTTGTCTACCGGTAACTAAGTAACTTAAATTTATTCATTATTGGTAGAAATTAGGATCATAGTTTAAGACCACTTTCTTGAAACCCTTTTGTGTGATGCTCTATGGGAGAGAGTTCTTGATTTACTATTCAGTGTGTATGAGAAACTGGACTTGAGAAACCGACAGAGAAACCTAACAGTGTGTTATCAGGATTTAATTACAATTTCATATTTTTTTTTCTATTTTTTTAATTTCCCCAGAAATCCCAGGAGAGGTACCATAATAAAAACAAACCGCAAGCTGGTGTAACAAGTAAGTCAGGAGGTGTAAACCTAGCACTTCTAAGTTAAACATTGGTTAAAAACCACAGGACTGACAGCACAAAATTTATTGCATCATTTGTGTGTTTTTATTTTTCATTTCAGTATCTGTAAGAAAGTGTTTGTGTCTCTAATACAAATAGGAATTTTTGGAAAAATTACTGTTGAATTAACTTGTCTTCTTCTAAAATGAGTGGGAGATTTACTATTTGGTTATTTGGAATTTGGTTTTCAGTAAGAGTGAAAATCTGTTCTGTGTTGTGCTTTCGAGTGTCATTTACCATACACACAAATATTTGGGTCTCCTGTGTTCAGGTTGCAGTGTTAGAGAAGGTATGATTTGAGATTGTTTTCTTGATAATACCCATGCCAAAGCTATTGTGTTTTGCATACAGACTTAGCTCTGTATTCTGTGGGACAGCACCACAGTCTTTTGCCATGGCAAGTGGACCTTCTTGACACCCAGTATAGGTCAATATGAGCACCAGGCAGCATTTGCCAGTGTAAGTGTGCTGTTGATGACATACTCTACATTATTTGTCAACATGTTGTGTTGTGCTTTGCCTCACAGATTCCCTGCCTGGAGATATTTCACAGGCAGCACTTGCCCCAGTGCATCCTTCTTCCTCCGTGCCTATTGGACTGTCTGCTGGACAGAGGGAAGCCTCGCAACAGTCCCACTTTTTGTCCAAAAGTGTCCCCAGTGCCAGTTTTGAAAGGTAGAGGACAGTTACTGGGGGACTATGCTAAGTACATTATGCAGCATTTCTAGGAAAACTGAAGTCATTAAATAAACGTGAGGTATTTTTTTTCTGCTGTAGAAGATCGATGCCATTTTCTGAACAAGACTGTGAGACTAGCACATGGAGGTCCAAGTCACGGTCTGAGGAGATGTTACAAGCACTAGGAACATTTTCTTCAATGGATCCTTTTGTGATGGAAGGTGAGAAGTATTGCGTGGGTGTTGCATTTTGTAGCCTGTATTGGAAAGTGCTTCGTAGTTGATACAGGAACCCACTTCATCTGCTAAAAGAGTATTTATTTTTTGATCGTTACAATTGTGTCCCTCATTAAAATGATACAATCAGACACATTATTCTTAAAATACAACCTTTCCTTTCTCCCTTCTACCTAACTCTTTTTATAACCTTTACAATATTTTTGCACAGTGTAACCATTTTATAATAGCAGGCCTAAATATACTTGGCATCTGTACTTGCAGAACCAGAACAGCAATATACTTTTCTTCTACACTCATCTAATCATCTTAATTGACAGTGTATGTTGCAAAACATGAACCTACATCACTTGCATTTCCTCAGTATCCCCAAAATCTTACTCTGCTGCTGATGAGCTGCCCTCCTAAAAATGGCTACACATCCTCGTGAAGTGAATAAAAATAGCCAGGTGTGAGACTGAATTTCAAAGCTGAAGGGCTGGCAGTCATTCACAAAGGATGGTGCAGATGTTTCTCACTGGACACCTACTTTTGAGGATGTTGGGTTTATTTTTATGTTTTAAAAGGTTTCTTCAAGTGAAGAAGCATAAAAAGGATTCAGTCTGAGGAAGAAAGGGTGGGTGGTTTTATTCTCCTCTCCCACTGTCACATTTGCATTTCAACTCTTTGATAATGGTATTGATATTTGGCAAGATTCTCCACTGTAAAGCCACTGCCAATGTTTGCAGAAGCCTTGTCTAAAGTTTATCCCTGTCATGTGGTCCCCTTGCTATGGGAGTAGATCTGGATGTGAAAAGGTACTTCCCTAACTGTTCATACGCCTGGTGTTGACAAGACCTACATTTTGTCATAGATGACGTGGATTTGTCTCAGTGGACTGATCTCCGCACAGATGCACAAGAGTTTGAGGCAGAGTCCTGGAGTCTCGTTGTGGATCCAGTGTTCTGTAGCAAGCAAGAAAAGGATGTCATTAAGAGGCAGGATGTCATTTTTGGTCAGTATTTCAAAGTTTTTTGTAGGTTTGAAAACAATTTGATGTAGAAAATAGGGAACCTACATACGTTATGTCTGGAAGAATGAACGCTTCAATTTGACCTGGTTTGGCAGGGGGGTTGGACTAGATGATCTCCAGAATCACAGAATTGTCATAGTTGGAAAGGACCTCTGAGATCACCGAGTCCAGCCATACACAAAACCACAATGCACATCCTACAGTCTTGGCCACTAGAGCATGCCACTAGATCATGGTCCAAAGTACCACATCTACAAGTTTCTTAAGTACCTCCAGGGATGGTGGTTGACTCAACCACCTCCCTGGGCAGGCTGTTCCAGAGGTCCCTTCAAACCCCTTATAATTCTGTGATTCTGTAACTCAGAATAAGAAGAAGTTTCAAAGAACATGTTAGTCACAAATTACAATGTGTTCAAGAGCTAAGGAAATGGAGCATAGTGGCTGTCAGAGACGTATTTGTCCTGTCCACAGAATGGTTGAGGTTGGAAGGAGGTTCATCCAATTCCCAGCTCAAGCAGTTGCAAACCCAGCTTATTCAGTGGGCTACAGCTAAGAGAACTGTGCCAAAGCCAGAAGAATTGTCTTCCTACTGACATAATCTGTTGGGTTTGAGGCTTACACAGGAAAATTGATTGTGACGGTGTATTTGAATGTTGCTAAAGTCTATCTTAGAGGGGGTGCAGAATGTTCAGGTGATTACTATACTGTACTGTTTTCTTTTATACTGCAGAGCTGATGCAAACAGAAGTGCATCACATCCATACCCTGTTCATTATGTCTGAAATATTCAGGAAAGGTATGAAAGAAGAACTGCAGCTTGACC
Source organism: Thinocorus orbignyianus (assembly GCA_013400375.1). Taxonomy (NCBI): domain Eukaryota; kingdom Metazoa; phylum Chordata; class Aves; order Ciconiiformes; family Thinocoridae; genus Thinocorus; species Thinocorus orbignyianus. Next base: position 149,918 of record VXBW01004760.1, read on the forward strand.
ACAGCACAGTGGACAAAATATTCCCCTGCTTAGATGAGCTGCTGGAGATGCACAGGCAATTCTTCTGCAGAATGAAGGAGAGACGGCAGGAATCATGTGAGGCGGGGAGTGAACGTAATTTTGTCATCAGCAGAGTTGGAGACATCCTTGTGCAACAGGTAGAGGCATCGGCTCTGTTAATCCTTTATGTACTCAAGGTTAGCAAATGAAACAATTTAGGGACTTTAAAACTTCTGTGGGCCAGAAGACCGCTATGGCTGCTTCATAAAATTTAATGACTGGCCCCTCCAGATTACTGCAGGGTGAAATAGCAGTAAGAGAGAGTTAGGTTGATGGTTCAAGGTCCTTTCCAACCTAGACAATTCTATGATTCTATGGCAGATAACTTTGATGAATGTGGGATGTACCTATATGGTACAAGTGATGAGCAAAGTGATGAACTAGGTTCTGTTCACTTAGAAGGCTGCTGCCATCATATTACAGACTGCAAAAAATGGAAGCAATGGATTCACTTGTTTAACAGCTGAGCAGAGGTGTGAAGAATTGACTAATGATGGAAAAGAAACTACCTGTTCATTTCTTGTAATGATCTGCCATGGTGCATTTTGAGTTGCTGCTCACTAGGGAAAGAGAGGTCATAGTGTGTTTATGGTAGCTATAGAAGAGCAAACAAACTGCTTGCTGGTCACACTTCAGTTCCTTGCAATCAGAAGAGCGTGGCTTTTCCGCTTCAGTCAGTCAGTTTTCACTCCACTGAAATAAAGCAGCTGAACCATTACCTTGTCTAGAAGCAGTGTGCAGATCAGACAACGCAAGTGAACCTCAAAGGCACCGTGTTTGCAAATAGGTGAAGGAAACACTGTTACAGTAATTGTTCTAGCTGTTATTGGCAAGACTGTAGTGGTGACAAGTGACAAGACTTTTGCTCCCTCCAGCCTGCATTCCTCTTCTTGCTTCTAGAAACAGCTACCTTATCTTCATTATGTATTGACAGGCCCTGTTAGTGACAGTGAGAGAACTTGATAAACAAATAGCAGAAAAATCCTGTATTTATACAAAATACATTAATTAAAGATATGTGGTTTCCTCTTAGCTGCAATGTTAAGCACAATTCCCTTATTAATTTCTTCAGTTTTCAGAGGAAAATGCAACTAAAATGAAGAAAATATATGGAGAGTTTTGCAGCCATCAAAAAGAAGCCGTTAATCTTTTCAAAGAGTTGCAACAAAACAAGAAGTTCCAGAATTTTATTAAAGTAAGTTTTTGTGGAAATGTGATCCCTCTTGACAAAATCCTTAAGAAAAAGTTATGTAGCTTTTATTTAGATTTAGGATTGAAATTATATTCAGTAACTCACTTTTAATAGCTAATAAAAATGGCAAAGTTTTTTCCCCCTTAACCAGTGAGCTGATAAATTACGTTTTTCTTTCAGAATTTAGAAAGCTTTGGCATCTAATGTGTATTACACACATGTTCCTGTTACAGTACACCTCATCCCTCAGAGAGCAACTGTTCCTTGGGGATGGTTCAGATAACCCAGCATTTTGTTTTAGCTTATTCTGATGCATTTAGATCGTATTTCCTATTAGCCAACTGGTAGTTTAATATGCATTTACTTCTTAAAGTATGTATTTGTATCTGTGCAGCTGAGGAATAGTAACCTGTTGGCACGACGCCGAGGAATCCCGGAGTGTATTTTGCTTGTCACCCAGCGAATCACCAAATACCCTGTTCTGGTTGAAAGGATATTAAAATACTCAAAAGGTGAATAAAAGCTAAAGTGTTTCTTCATGTCTGGGATCCTAGAATGTTTCTAATGTAATGAATATGCGCAACTACAATATAACAAAAAATTAAATTCACTGCTCTGTAAAGAACCAGGGCAACATAAGTATCTACTGTTCAAGAAAATGTCACCTAAACAGAGTGCTTGGCTGGGCCTTGAAGATTTGTAATATTCCAGCTGGGTAAGCCACAGAAGTCCAGAAGAGCATACTTTTTTTAGGAAGAAGTCTTGACTAGAGGATGGGAATTAGTTCAGGCATGCACATGTGCCTTCTTTGAAATTAATTCTGGTGGAGTCTCCTGTAAGTGGGCCAATAGCATCCTGGCCTGTATCAGGAACAGTGTAGTGAGCAGGACAGGGAAGCGATCATCTCCCTGTACTTGGCACTGGTGAAGCCCTGCTTTGAGTACTATGTCAAATTTTGGGACCCTCACTACACAAAAGATGCTTAGGTGCTGGAGCAGGTCCAGAGAAGGGCAATGAAGCTAGTAAAGGGTCTAGAACAGAAGTCTTATGAGGATCGGCTGAGGGAACTGGGGTTGTTTAGTCTGGAGAAAAGGAGGCTGAGGAGAGACTTTACTACACTCTACAGCTACATGAAAGGAGGTTGTAGAAAGGTCTCTTCTCCCAAGAGATGAGTCTCTTCTCCCAAGTCACAAGCAATAAGAGAAGACGAAATAGCCTCAAGTTGCACCAGGGGAGGTTTAGATTGGATATTAGGAAAAATTTTTTACACTGAAAGTGTTATTAAGCATTGGAAGAGGCTGCCCAGGGAAGCGGCTGAGTCACCATACCTGGAGGTATTTGAAAGATGGGTAGACATAGTACTTAGAGATACGGTTTAGTGATGATTTTTATCAGTGTTATGTGGATAGCTGGACTAGATAATCTAAAAGGTCCCTTCCAAACTAGACAATTCTATGATTCTAAGTAGGGCTAGTCAAATGTTTCATAAATTACTCTCCAATTTTTCAAACAAAGCTTGAATTGCCTCTGGAATTTCATAGAGCATTTTGGTAATACTAATAACTTACAGATATTGCCACCCAAATTGGCAATAAATGAGCATTGTAGAAAGTTGCGTATATAAATGGAATCCCTTTGTGCCTTTGTGCTTTCAAGGTGTTTTTTTTTTTTTTTTTTTTTTTTTTTTTTTTTCCCAGAAGAGTAATTTACTGTATGATTTACTTAGACAGTAAAACTTTTAAAATGCTAACAGCTCATAAATATGTCAGAAACTATTAAATGTGTTGTTTTGACTAATGAATAAATCTGAGGTACCTGCCATCATTTAATAGGCAAATCAAAGGTAGCTGCCTCTAATATTTCTAGTAAATTGATTGCCGTATCCAACTTAAAATGGCATGTTGATCATTAAGCTTTGCATCGTGTTGATTGTTCTCAGGAAGTAAGGAATCTTCTCTTGAATGTGCTGACTACTATCATGTTGTTATTTTTTGTTTCATACAGAAGGAACAGAAGAACATAAAGACCTGTGCAAAGCCCTTTGTTTAATTAAGGACATGATTGCAGCAGTAGATTTGAAAGTGAATGAATATGAGAAAAAGCAAAAGCTATTGGAAATTCTCAGTAGAACTGAAAACAAAACATACACAAAGCTGAAAAATGGCCATGTTTTTAGGAAGCAAGACTTGATGAGGAAAGAGAGAATACTTCTTCATGAAGGTTTAGTGTACTGGAAGACAGCGACTGGTCGTTTCAAAGGTATTTCATAGGAGCAGTAAAGTCCTTTAACTCTTTATTTGCAAATAACGTATGAAGATTGTTTGGTTTAAGAATGAAAATACTCTGTTTATTATTATTATTATGCTGTTTTGCAAACACAAATTTCTGTGGTAATGGTGCTAATAATATGCCACTAATTGCTAGAAGCATCATTCCAGAAACTGCCATGGTTTGTGGGTAATCCACTGCACGTCACAGTATTTTGTAACACTGTATTGTAAGAAGGCAAGTTAACTTACAAAGCTGCATATCTTTTTAAAGGTAAAAGAAGGAGTTAATGATGATTACAATAACTGCAATTAAGGAATTAATGACAATGACCATGACTTTAATTAAAAAACACTATTTTCCTTTTCTCATTTTAAGACACCTTAGCGCTGCTTCTAACTGATATGCTACTGTTCTTACAAGAAAAAGATCAAAGATACTTCTTTGCAGCTGTTGTAAGTATATTGTCAGATATTTGGACACACACATTTTACTTTTATTTATATGTTTCTTGATAATCAGTTCATTTTTTAGGTTATTCCCATATAATTTTTTCTTCCTATGATCCTGGTAGTGTATTCAGGACAGTAATATGCCTAGTATATGGGAAAAAAAAGTTTATTTTCAAAAATAAATTAGAAGGATAAAAATAACAATGATTTCTTTAGTATCATGACTCATCTGATTTTGAAGGCGGGAAGTAGAACAGGCTCTTTCAATTATCTAAAATAATCTTTTTAAACTTCTGTTTCTGTAAAACAAAACAGAAGAATAATTTTAACTGCAAATGTAGTAGTAAACACATAAAATGTATGAAAGCTCATGGATGGAAGTTCCCAAGCTATACTAATATACATATAATATGAATGCTGTACCTCAGTATCATTGAGCCTCTGAGATTTACTTCTTAGCACTTCTAGTGCTTTACTTATTCATAAATACTGTAGTGTATTTTTTAGGGTAGTTTAAAGAGATATCTGAATAATCAAAACTTCCAGGCTCTTAAACCTGGTGAGGACATATATAGTCTGATGATTACCAGGACTACAGTTGGTCCAATTAATAGAAAAATAATGCTCTTCTAAAAGTGTGATATTTTGTAAGACAGTAATTTGTTATTTGTGTGTGCTGTGATTGTTTTCACCAGGACCAGAAGCCTTCTGTTATCTCCCTTCAGAGGCTCATAGTAAGAGAAGTAGCCAACGAAGAAAGGGGGATGTTTCTGATTAGTGCTTCATCTGCAGGGCCTGAGATGTATGAGGTTCATACCAACTCCAAAGAGGAACGTAACAACTGGATGAGGCATATTCAGGATGCAGTGGAAAGGTACAGGAAAAGGCTTTTGGTTTTCATCCTGGCAGTCCAAAGCAGAGAGCAGATTGGGTGGGATATTCATGGCTGTGTGCTCTCTGTTCTGCATTGCGCTGGATCCATTCTGTGAGGCTGGGTTTTCCTCTAAGCTCAGGATTCACAGACTCCGAAACCTCACCATCAGTTCTGCTAGACTTGCCATGTCACCCCTGGTTTCATGCTGAATCAACAGACCCTTCCTACTCCCCATGAGATCTCCTTACCAGCCCTTGTAAGCTTCCTTCACCTTTCCCTTTGGTGCTAGATGCTTGTCAGAGTCCTGCAGGTGCTGGTACAACCATTTTGGGGAAATCCCCAGTCATGCCTGTTATCTTGGGGCAAGCTCCTTAAGAATGGCAGGGAGAGTGTTGCTCTTTATGGGGAAATAGTTTATGTGTAGCACAGCAAAACTATGTGAGGGCCAGTCATCCATCAACTGCACAATGCAGCTTTACCAGAATTTAGAGGAGTCCTTCAGTCTGGTTTATGTCTGGTTACTGCTTTTTAAAGAAGCAGACAAATGGCATGCTTCTGGATTGTAGCAAAAGTTGGGGCTGATATTGTGTTCTGTTTATTAGGAACACAACAACATACTGGAGAAAAATATATGATATGCAGATTTTGCTTTATTCACTTTTGTTTGTTTTTCATCTTTGAAGTTGTCCAGAGGAAGAAGAAGAAGGAAAAATGAGTGAATCTGATGAGGACAGACGTATTGCTGAGGCCAAAGCGTTCAGAATTCAGAAGTGTCAAGGTGTGTACCTTCCTGGCCACTCTGAGAGTTCTGGATGAATGAATCATGTACCCATACTGGCTGGTGGGTTCAGAGTGGCTCAATGGGCAAAATCACAGCAGAAAAAGCTGGGGTAGTCTGGTGGTATAATGTGAGTTTATTGAAAAAGAAATATTTTTTTTCCAAACGGTTTATATTTTTTCAACATTATTGTGAGTAAACAGAGAAAAAGAAAAATTGATGGCTTCAAAATAAACATTGAATTTCCCAGATAAGCATCAGGACCAAGTAGTTCTATGGTTTGTGAAAATACCTTAAATCCTCAGTGATGGTGTGGCTTTGTGCCTGTTTATGACATTCATCCTTTGCTGCTATTATTTTTATCTGACAATATAAAATATTGTTGGGATAAATTCTGTTTCCTTGGCTCCCCTACACCTAACTTCCACATCTTTCTACTTCTTTGAGGAGAGAAACTCCAGCAACGTCCTTCCAGTAGAGAACCACAGGGAAGGACATCCTCTGCTGAGAACAGGTGTTATTCTTTGATGCTGAGCCACTGAATTAGTGCACCTTTTGCCTACCTGGGCTAAGTGCTTTTCCAGCATTGGTCATTGTGAGTGCAACAGGAGGCAGCTGAAGGCCCCAGAGCGTGGCCAAAGCCACCTCATCAAGTTAGGGCACTGGCCAGGACCTCTGACAGGGTCTGTGGCAGCTTTCATTAAACAGACTATGGGATGATTTTGGTTCCTGGCCCCTCCTAGCTCAAGTTAGCAATGCCTGTGTGGCATAATGATTAGAAGAGTGAACAGGGAACATTCTTTGTCTACAGGATAAAAAATATTAATGTAATGTTCGATTTTGGTTGACAGAATCACTGAGTAACCAGGACCAGCAGATCTGTAGTTATTTGGAAGACAAGTTGCATATCTATGCAGAACTGGGAGATATGAGTGGGTTTGAGGATGTTCATGTAGAACCTCACCTCCTTATCAAACCTGATTCTGGAGAAACTCCGCAGGCTGCTTCATTGCTGGCAGCAGCACTCAGAGAAGGTGAGTTTGCATGGGAGGAGTGGACTGCTGGCTGTTCACATGAGTGGGTAATTCAAGGTAACAAGTACAGCTGGGTTGTGTTGTGCGGCAATTCTTTCAAGTCTCAAGAACTGGCGGTGTCAAAACTTGGCAAAGAGCATTCAAGACAAGTCTCTCAAATTTATACTCATCAAATGCACAAGGTGGTACCTCCCAGACTGCAAGATAAGGAGTATGTTTAGTGCATAACATCATATATAAGCAGGCAGGGACATGGTGTTAGGTTGTCCCTGAGGACTGTTTCCTTAGCTGTCCTCCTTGCAGTACAGCCCTGTGAAGGAGATAACAGGATGCAGTACGATACTCCATCTGGTATACAACCTTCACCTTCCTTACTTGATTTGATGACAGATCAGAATAATATAGGATCATATACAGACCAGACTGTGGATGGTCTTGGCAAATCTGTGAAGAAACATATGCCCAAACTGATGTAGGAGCTGTATTTTTTTCTGGGTACTGTCTAACAGAGAGATGATAGCCTTGTGCTACCTACAGTGTGATCCTTCAAAGGAAGGAAGGGAAGGGTATTTGTGGATACCTTGCCTAGTTGGAAGTTTAGCTAAAATCCTGCTAAACTCATCTGGAAAGGGTCCTGGTAAACAAGGCCGTATGCAGCGTGGGCCATATACTCTTTGAGAAGGACGACAAGATTTCAGCATCACCTAAACTGAGAGCTCTAGGCTAATAGCCACATTTCAACCTCAGAAGTAGAATAGGTTGGTCTCCGTCATCATTATGAAATCAGAGAGCATGTTACTGATAAAAATTGGATATGAGATGTATGTCAGTAATGCAAAAATAAATGTCATTTTAGGTAAAATGGCAGCCTACACACCTTACTCTGCCTTTTCACTTCCTTTCATGCTAATGCTAATATTGATGATGATTTTGGGACTCTTCAGCATGCTGTAAGGAATTTACAATTGCTTACACTGTAGGCTATTTATGAGGATCATTTTCTGGAACAGAAATACTAAGTCCCTGAGTTAATAGCAGACTCTATAGGAATGAAACATCGCTCATGGTACAGAAGGAATTAGAGAGAGCTTAATCAAATTGGCTATACACAAATCCATGAGATGAGTTGGGTTAAATCCAGGGATGCTCAGAGAGCTGCCAGTGTCATTGTGAGGCTGTTTTCTATCATCTTTGAAAGGTCACAGTGGTCAGGAGAGGTTCCTCATAACTTGAAGAAGGCAAGCACCAAAACCCTCTTCCAGAAGAAATATATAGGGAAGAACAAAATAGTGTCAACCACCATCTCTGAGATAGTGATAGAGCAAATCTTCGTGGAAGAAAGTGACTGGGAACAGCCAGCATGCATTCATCAAGGGCGAATTATGTCTGACCAGCCTGATGGGTTTTATGATGAGAGGAGAGCAGTACGTGTTTACCTTGGCATCTGCAAGATCTTCCACACTATCTGGACTGGCTATAGTATCCTTACAGCTGAATTGGTGAAATGTGGGTTGCATAACTGGGTGGAAAATTGGCTGGACTGCTGGGCTGGAAGGATCCTGGGCTATATCAAAAGAAGTGTGGACAGCAGGTCCAGGGAGGTGATTTTACCATTCTAATCTGGCTCGTGAGACCCCCACCTGGAGTGTCCAGCTTTGGAGTCCTCAACANCTTCTATGATTGTGATTAGTTATATGATGTCCAGATGGCAAAATATTATTAGAGGATTCCTTAGGGGTGGATCCCGAGACCAGTACTGTTCAATGTATTTATTAATGAAATTAACCAAGGGGTTGAGTACACTGTTAGCAAATTCATGGCTTTCACCAAATGAAATGGGATGACCGATGTGCTGGAAAGACATCTACAAATTGGGAAACTGGACTAAGAGAAACCCCTAGAAGCTCAGCAAAGACAAGTGCAAAATCCTGTACCTGAGATGGAGTAATGCTATGAGTTAGTAGAGGCTGGACTCTAGGTAGAAAACAGCTTTGGAGAAGTGGACCTGGGAGTCCTACTCAGCAGCCTCCCAGGCTGCTGTGTTAGGAGAGTTGCCAGCACATTAAGGGAGGTATCCTTTCTCTCCTCACCACCAGTGAGTTCTGTCTGGAGTTATGTGACAAGTGCTGGGCTCCCCTGTACATGAGAGGCATTGACAAACTAGAGCAAATCCAGTGAAGGGCATCAAGATGACTAGGGGGATGGAGCACATGACATCTGAGGAGAAGCTATTCAGCCTTGAGAGAAAACAGCTTGGTGGGATCTCATTGCTGTCTTCAGCTGCCTAATAGGAGGATACAAAGAAGTCAGATTTTTTTTGTGGAGGCACATGGTAATAGGACAAGAAGCAACAGCACAAGTTGGAACGTTAGCAGTTCCATTTAATTAAAAGGAAAAAATATGTACCATGAAGGTAGTCAAAAACTGGAACAGGTTGCCCAGAGAGGCTGTGAAATTTCTGTCTTTGGAGCTGTTGAAAACTTACCTGTGCAAAGCACTGAGCAACCCAATTTATTTTGACCAACTTTGAGTAGGGTGTTGGACTAGATGACATCTGAAAGTCCCTTCCAACCTAAATTACTCTATAATTGTAAGTCACTGATTTATGCATTAAGGAGCTATTTGAGGGGCCTCTAATTCTGCATGTTTTTCCCTGTAGTTGAAAGTCTCCATGTTGCTGTAACATCACAAGTGAGTGAAACAGACCCATCACCAGAACAAAGTATTGAGGAATTAAGTGTGAAGCCCAGATTTAGCACCAGTGAAATCTTGGAATTTGTTCCTGGTGAGTAAAATTTGATGCTTTTACATATTCAAAGGGCTAAAATAATCAGTACCAAATTGCTTTTTTGGAAAGCTTTGTGTATGTGTATGGTAGAATCAATAGAAAATTATGTAATAAAAGCTGTCTTTGAGGTCAAATGACACATATAACTTCATTGGAGTAAATGGATGGTTCGCATCCACTACATCTTTTCCATAGCACATGCCTGCATTCAGCAATATTGAGTCAGATTTGTGTATCTCCATACACTTTCTTGTCATTGTTATTTAGCTCCACAGCAAGTCTATGTTGCAATACAGATCATTTCCCAAGCCAGACAATTTTTTTTAGAAGGCCTGAAAACCAGGACTGGCATTCCAGTAAGTCCAGCTGTGAAAAGTAGTGGAAATTTCTTGCAAAAAATGCGAATAAAGTTCTCTAAAAACCATTGCTGCAGAGCATTTTTAGTGATATGGCTTTAGTGATATTTTTAGTTATCTCCAAACTGTCACAAGTGAAACACTACTACTTATTTTTTAAGGTAGGAAAAGTGGATTGTCCCATATGTGCTATCCTGGCTTCCAAATTTGTTTTTTTCACAGCCTAGAATCCATTTTATAACTCCAAATTACATAAATCTCGATTTTCAGATTCCTGTGAGTAGCTGTAAAAAAGCAGGCCATTTGTTTCTCTGGTCAGAATATGCTTTGATATCTTTCTCTTGCGTTTTATTGGGGCTTTATTTGTTAGATGCAGAAATAGAAGAAGCTGAAGAATCATCTGAAGTCAATTTCAGTGTTGAAAAGGAAATGGCAGGTGCCGATCTAGCAGATAAGGTATTGTAACTGATTTTTCTTTGTGTGTTGCACATACCTCTCTGGACATTGGGAATGCAAATGCTGTCCACATTTTTGTGGGGTATCTAAAGACTGTTGCAAACACAAAGCACGGGATAGGCACGTTTCACCCAAATCCAGATAATTCAATTTAATAGAGGCCACTGAAATTAATAATGAATTTTAAAAGACAATCATAAACAATCCAAACACAGAACAATTTTCCTGCCAAGCTTACAGATCAATGGGATGTAATAACAGCCACAGTATTTTCATACCACTTGTATGAGCCAATTAAGAGCCTGTTTGTCTGTTGTGATTATAGAATCATAGAATGGTTAGAGTTGGAAGGGACCTTAAAGATCATCCAGTTTTAACCCCCCTGCCATGGGCAGGGACACCTCCCACTAGACCAGGTTACTCAAAGCCCCATCCAGCCGGCCTTAAACACTTCCAGGGATGGCGCACCCACAGCTTCTCTGGGCAACCTGTTCCAGTGCCTCACCACCATCACAGGAAAGAATTTCTTCCTCATATCTAATTTAAATCTCCCCTCTGCCAATTTAAAACCATTACCCCTTGTCCTATCACTACACTGCCCGACAAACAGTCCCTCCCCAGCTCTCCTGTAGCCTCCCTTCAGATACTGAAAGGCTGCTTTAAGGTCTCTCTGGAGCCTTCTCTTCTCCAGGCTGAACAGCCCCAGCTCTCTCAGCCTATCCTCATAGGAGAGATGCTCCATCCCTCTGATCATCTTTGTGGCCCTCCGCTGGACCCATTCCAACAGTTCGATGTCCTTTCTATGTTGAGGACTCCAGAGCTGGACACAGGACTCCAGATGGGGTATCATGAATGCAGAGTAGAGGGGCAGAATCACCTCCCTGGACCTGCTGGTCACACTTCTTTTTATGCAGCCCAGGATACAATTAACTTTCTGGGCTGCCAGCGCGCACTGCTGGCTCATGTTGAGCTTCTCAGCCACGAGCACTCCCAAACCTTTCTCCTCAGGGCTGCTCTCCAGCCATTCTCTGCCCAACCTATATTTGTGCCTGGGGTTGCCATGTCCCAGGTGCAGGACCCTGCACTTGACTTGGGTGAACTTCATGCTATTTGCACTAGCCCACCTCTCAAGCCTGTCCGGGTCAAATACATTCAATACCTCCATCTCTACGGAGCTGACAGTATTTTGCCTCTACTCCCTCCTCCTGTTCACAGGATGATGAAGGTCTCCTGCTACAACAGACACCTCAGCTAATGCAAGGAAGACTTATGCATCGAAGAACTTTGTCCTGAGAACAAGCACATACAATAGAATGGATTACCTTACCAACTTGCTTCAGAATTTTGAATTAAAAGAAAATGGAGGAATTAGAGACCAGAAGAGAAACTGTCTGTTTTTCAAAGTCCTATAACTCATGCAAATTTGGGGGAAAACCAGAATCAAAAGTCAGTTCTGGGCAAAATTATAAATGGCAAATTACATGTAGCAGCAGAGTGTTAGTGTAAGAGTAGTATGAATTACTGTGTGGAAATAAGGTGAACTGCAATTGTGGAGTCCTTAGGTGGAGAAACTGGACCACAAAAGGAATGAAGTGGAGCAACAAAAATAAAGATATATCATTTGTAAAGGAGAGCAAAGTTAACAAGGAAAGGAGACACTTAGCGTTAGCATACTGTGTTTGCATCCAGTCTGAAAGACCTGGCCTTGTGTGCCTGAAACCTTGGAAATTTTTTTCTAGATATTTTTGGAAAACTTGATAATACTGTAATCTCCCTATAACCTTGCCTCATGGTCAGCTCTAGGTCATCATACTTACCAGGTTTCTGTGTTAGAAGGGAGTAGGAAAACGAGTATGTGTGGAAAAAATGACATGAAAACAAAAGTCCCAAGTGAGGGAGCACAGAAAGTAGGTGAAGGAAAACAAAATGACCAAGTAGGGGATGAAGGTGCTCAGATCTAGCCTATTAAAAGTTTCAGTAGCTCCACATGAAAACTTTCCTTTTGAGGTTATAGAGAAGACAGTGCCAGGCTTTTCTCAGAGGTGCACAGCAAAAGAATGAACACCCTATATTACAAGTGGCAGCAAGAGAAATTCTGGCTGTATATAAGAAAAAGAAATCACTGTGAGGGTGATCAAGCAGGAACAGGTTATCAGAGACTTTGTGGAAACCTCCTTGGAGGTTTCCCAAATTTGACTGGAAAGACTCTGGGCAACCTCATTTAACTTTGAAGTTAGCCTTGCTTTGAGCTGCAGCTGGAGTAGAGGGATCTACAGCTGACTCTTCCACCCTCAGTTATGTTTCTGTTCTGGCCTTAAATTTAGGCAAAATTCATGTCACATCTTACCGTGTTAGAACTAGACTTACCAGGAGGTGGCAGACCGAGCAAACGAAACAGGCAAGGCAAGGGCTTTGGAGGGCAGAGGATGTTCTTCCTTTCTGCCTTCTGAGTGCACAGTCCTGGGGTTCTGGGGTGGCAGCACCACGCTCAGGCCAGCTTACCTGGGAAACCAGGAGCCAGACAGTCAAAGCACTAGCCGCCAGCTCGGGGGTTAGATGCTGACCAAGCATCAGAAGGAAGAGCATTGCCTGTGCAAAGTGTGGGGTCCCAAATGGGCAGATGTGAGAGGTGGTCCCCATCTCCTCTTCTCTGCTCCTACCTTGTAGTTGCATCTCTTGGGGGCTGTCTGAGGTACTGTGCCCTGGGATTTGACTGTGGTCACCTCCACTGCCGCTCACGACTGTGAACCAAGGTGCCAGGGAAGAGTTGCAGGGAGGTGTCAGTGGCCTGCAGCACAGGTTTAAATAGCTGAATATGTTGCTTTGGACCCAGCTGGACTTGCAGGACTTGTGCTGAAGCTGTAGCTGTGCAGATGCAGTGCTGCTGTTATCCTTGGCTGGCTCAACTAAATCTGCCTTGGGCTCCATCCCCCAGCGCCCAAGCGAGGAGACCATGAGCGCTTGAGCTGGCCACTTGCTGCCCTTTTGTCCATCCAAAGCAGTTCAGCCTTCAATACCCCTGTCCACCTCCTTACACCTCCCTTATTAAATTAGAAAGGCCTTCAAGAACTGAAAGAAATCCCACTCCTCTTCTGCATGAGGGCTCTCCTTTATGCACTCTCTCTTCCCGACCCTGCCAGCATCTCCTCCTCCTCTCTCTCCCTCCTGGCTTTGTTCTTCGTCCTTGCCTGCTGCTCATCGTGGCCACCCAGCAAAGGAAAAGCAGAGCTCCCTTATGTCAGTCCTTATGCTGCATGGAGGCATCCGTGCAAACTCCTCTGCTTCTCACAGCAGAGTTGAGCTCTGGAGCTCGTGGGTGCAGTGAGAAGTGGGGGAGGACGTGAATATTTGCAGTGAGAATGGAGGGAAATACTGAAGGAAGATAAAGAAAGAGAGGAATGGAGGAAATGCCACAGCTGGTGCTCTCTTTCCCTTAGCTTGTCTGCTTTGAGCTGTGTTTTGGGGCCTGGCCTTTTTCATCTTCGTTTTCAGTTATTGCAGCTAAATGGAGCAGCTGCTTTCCTCTCTGTGGTAGAAAATGAGACTCAGTAGAGAATTTAGGAGAATGAGACAGAGCAAATATTCCCCAAACCTTCTTCTCCTCCTCTGAAGAATGGAAAAAAAGAGAAAAATCATACAGGAAGTCTTTTCAGTGTAGCCTCAGAAGGCATTGTGTTTTATTTCTCCACTGTTTCACCTTATCTTTCTCAGAGGAGCTGTTCTTCATGCTGGAGGGATTATGGGTGGCTTCACCTCATAAATTTAGAAAGCTTCTTAGGAAAAGGGGGCAGGGTGGAAAGTGTGAAGTGGTTGAGCCTCACTGCAGTGGGCAATAGTTGCTGGTGCGATGTGCAGCGTGCAGTGAGCACGCAGCCTTTGCTCAGCGCCTCGCAGCACGTCTAAGGCATTTGCCATAACCCACTGTTGTGCCTTCTGCTGGCTTCTTACTCCATTAATGTCTCTATTTTTTGAAGAGGCTTGTGCTGTTTCATTCTGCTATAAGCAGTCTAAACCCACTGTGCTGTGTATACAGAAGTCTGGTTACTGTATTTCAAAACTGTCAAGTAAACAAAGAATGAATGGAAATGTCTTCCTCTGTGTAGCATTAGTCACGAGAGGATTAAAATTGTGGATGAAATATTTTTGTTTTTACAGTTGTGCTTAGAATCTCTAGTGATTTCCACGGAAACTCCAGTGTTGATGAATTATTAGTCTTAGTAGGTTATTGCTTCTGTCTTTTTTCACATACTAACAAAAAGGTTTGACTCAGGACTGCATATATTAGTGATATGTCTCCACTAGTTTAAAAAAAAAAAATTACCTAGATAGTACAATTCTGAAGTTAAAAACTACTTTTTAAAGCAACATGTGTTTATTTTAGGGAGGAAGTATGAGTTTCCCAGGATCTACAGGGACAGAGGTGAGTTTATTTAAACCCCAGACAGAATGTACTAACTATTTAGTTAACAGTTGTCAAACCTTTGAAAATTCTTCTTTTTTATTTTCTAGATTGTACAAGCAATTCAGAACTTAACCCGTCTCTTGTACAGCATACAGGTGACTACTCCACTACTAATTTTCTAGAGCATTTAGTCTTAATAATTTACTTCTTAAGGTTTGTTTTACTCTTGCCCTACTTTTAGGTATTATGTCAGTGGATACTCATCTCTGCAAACTGTTGCGGAAGTTGTCGTATAGTATATTTTTATTCTGTGCCAGTGATAGATTTCTTTTAAGAACTGAATGATACTTACTTGCTTGGAGTTCAATCTCCTCCCAAATCAGGATGTGTGTGCAGTCCAAAAATCTAGGGGGAAAGTAAAATGATGGTTCTAACTGAACTGAACTGATGTAATTTCATGTATTGATTTCTGAAATAGTAGTTCAGAATATTGAAAAAAAAAAGTTTTTTATTCAGAATATTTCTAGTGAAGAGTATCTCTGGTCCTTAGGTAGGAAACTCAACAAATTTTAGATATTTCAGTCTTAATTTTTGTGTGCATTCTGTAGGGCCTCAGGCTGAAGTTTTTACCTCTTTCGTAGTAAGCTTTAATGTTTTAATTTATTTTTCTTACTTTAGGTGCAATATTAGTTTTATTTTAAAATATTTCCTTTAAATAATTTTTAGACCCTCTTGACATTAGCATATTTCATAACAATCTGAGAAACCTTGTACTTAGAAGTTAAATGGATTGAAGCAACCCAGAAGCAAATTTAAAAAACCTGTGATTCAGGAAAAAATTTTGAAAAATTGGAAAACTGATAGCTTAACACCAGAGTGGCTGCTAAAGTAAGGCTTCAGATCATGCCTTAGTTATGCACACCGTGAATTGGCAATATAGGTGCAGAGAAACAAGCAGAGGAGCCTGTCATTGCCCTGTTTACACATCACTGGAACTGACCCAATACTGGAGGAAGAGCCAAGAAAAGTAGGAACTGCACATTGCATATAGTTGAAAACTCTTTCTCGGGTGGACGGCATGGGGTAATGGGACTGTGGGAATTCTCTGGGAATGTCTGCTGAAGTAGATTCCCATGTCAGCTCTTGAAGATAGGCTGTGCAATAAGTGTCTCAGCAGATCTAGGGCTTTCTTGCTTTTCTTTCTTCTTAATCCCAGCTATTTATTTTTGTGTTATTGGAGGATGTCACAATCTTTAATGCAAACAATGTCACAACATCCATGTGAAGGACAGAATATGGCGCTCTCAGTTGTAAAAAAAACCCGAAACAACAACATCCAAACAACAACTATTGAAACATCAAAACCAAAATCATTCCTATACTGCAGATTTCTACCGGCACAGCTCTCTCAGTCAGGTGCATGTAGCGGGATGGTCCTGATGGCATAGCTATATTGGCAGGTGCCTGCAGGACTGATGTTAGCAGGACTGTGCTGTTGCAGGTTAGCAAGAAGAGACTTAGGGTTCGAGTGACCCATACTGGAAACAGTACGGTTTTATTTGTGCAAGCCACCTCTGTGTTAGGAATGCATTGTTAAGTGTTGTCTTCTCAGTGCCTTAATGCCGTCTTTAATCATGAAATACCATTTTATCATTTTTCCTATTTCTCTTACATCCTTTAACAGAACTGGACCCCAGCCATAACTGAAGTGTACACACATAGTTGTAACATAAACGTATATGATAATACTAAGCGCAAACCAGAAGGTGTGTTCAAAGTGCTTGAAATGCTTGTGTGCTTTTAGAAACAGCTCTTTTTAAAGGCAGGGACACAGGATTTTCTCTACTTGTGTGTGGAATAACCTTCCAAAAAGCTTTAAGTACTGATACTATGGGAGGTTGAAGTATTTTTATATAATACTTCTATATAAAAATACAGAAATGGGTTAATGCTAATAACATGTAAACATTTGTATCTCATTTTGTTGTGGTGTCTAGGCAGCAGTAGCTATCCAGGACAGCCACAAAGAGCTCCATACGTTACTCTTGCAAGAGAATGAGAAGACCTGTCGGGGCCATGGTTCTCGGCTAAACCTTCTTCTGGAACAAGAAAAATACCGGAATCTGGAAAAACAAAGGGTGGAGTTGGCCAACATACACAAACTGAAGCAGCAGTTTCAGCAAGAGCAGCAGCGGTGGCTGCGTGAATGTGAACAGCGGCAGCGGGAGCAGGAGGCAAGGGAGGGCCAGCTGGGGCAGCGGGAGAGGGAGTGTGGACACCAGGAGGAACTGCTGGAGAAGAGCCGACAGGAGCTGGTGCTGCAGCTGCAGGAGTACCAGCAGAGCCTGGAGAGGCTCCAGGAGGGTCAGAAAATGGTGGAGAAAGAAAGAGACAGTGTGAGAATGCAGAAGCGGCTCCTCTGGCACTGGAAGCATGGTCAACAAAGTAACGTGTTGTCATCCACAGAAAGCTATGAGGTGTGTGGTTCCTTGCTGTAATTATATCTCCAGCTGCAGACCTAGAGAGACTTCACTTGACAAATACATTACTACATCTGGTACTAGTTGGTGACTTGGTTACTTGGTTGGTAGTGTGATGGGTGAGCATGTGAGAAGCTGAGATTCAGGCATATCCAAAGGCTTTGAACCTCATGAAGTTTAACCAGGGAAAGTACAAAGTGCTCACAGTGCCTGTGGGAAGGAACAACATCATGCATCAGTATATGCTGAGGCCTACTTAGCAGGAAAGCAGCTTTGCAGAAAAGGATCTCTGGGTCCTGGTGGACACCATGTTGAACATAAGCCAACAATGTGCCCTGGTCACAAAGAAGGCTTATGGTCTCCTGGTCTACTTTAGGCTAAGTATTGCTAGTAGATCAAGGGAGATGATTCTTCCCCTCTACTCTGGGTACTCCTGGAGCACTGTGTCCAGTTCTGGCTCCCCAGTACAAGAGAGACATAGAGCTAAGAAGTGGGAAGAGGGATGTCTAGTGAGGGGCCACAAAGATGATTGAGGGACTGGGGCATATCTCCTGTGAGGAGAGGCTTAAACTGTGCACTCTGGAGAAGAAAAGGCTCATTAATTTATAGAAATACCTACAGGAGAGTGTAAAGGGTATGGAGCGAGGTTCTTTTTGCTGTTGCCCACTGACAGGACAAGAGGCACAAATGGAAACCCAAGATGTTCCCTCTGAACATCAGGAAACACTTTTTTACTGTGAGGGTGACCACACACTGGCAGAGGTTACCCTGAGACAAAAGCTGTCTGGATATGGTCCTAAACAGTTTGCTCTGGGTGGCCCTGCTTGAGCAGAGGGGCTGGACCAGATGACCTCCAGAAGTGCCTTCCAATCTCAACCAGTCTGTGCTTTTAAGCTGGGTGCCCCACAGAAGCCAAACTCAGACCGATGGGTATTAAATTGAGGTGATGGAAATTCTAAGTGTGAGAATCTGTGTTTTGTTCTGCTTTGCTGCTGTGTTTGCAAAGTATGTTGTGTTTCCTGCCTCTTGTAGGAAAGCTGAATTACTGTAATGGTTGAGGCATATAAAGCTTTTAGTGGTCTTTGGCTGCTGTCCTCGTTCCTGGACAACCACACTGTCTTCAGTGAGGAGCAGTGGCTGTGCCAGGAGTGGTAAACACCAGGCTACCATGAACCTCACATGTCAGGCCGTACTGTCCTCCTCATCTGAAACAAGCATCCCCATAGGGAAGAGGCTCCGTCTCTGACAGTATAATTTCCTGGAAATCATCATTATTAGGGGATGCAATTTAAAGTAGCTCTGAAGCTGCTCAAGTATTTAATACTGAAAATTATTAAGTTTTTGTTGAGGGTGAAGTGTAGAGGCTGACTCTGAACTAAGCTGTCTGGGTGCTCACCTGCCAGGTGAGATCTGGCTTCTAGTCTCTGCTTAGGTGGGCCCAGTCTTGGTTTCCATTACTGTTCTTGAAAGCACCTGAAAATCAAAACATTTGCCTGGCTTTTGTGTATGTTGAAAGCTTACTTACACAAACAGCTTCCCCCCCTGCCTCCCCCGCAGGTTTTCGTTTTCGCAAGAAAATCTGTAGAACCTTTCTTCAGGCCATCACTTTCCTAGCTTTTCAGCTGGCAAGTGACCCATAATGGGTGCTGAGCCTGTGCCTAAATGAGAGGGTGAAGGATTGGCCTCTGACCTCTCGCTTTTCACCCGGCTTTTATGAACACTGTGTGAACATGTGTGCTTGCCCAGCCTAAACAACGAAGAGACTTCTTACTAATACAGCTTGGCAGTACAGTTTTCACTTGTTTGGCAGTGCTTAAGAAGTGGACGATAAAACCAAAATTGAACTTGCCCATCAGCTGTAATGGATGGGGCTTCTGAAATCTTTTGAGGAGAGGAAGTTGAAGGGTGGTAGCAGCCCGATGCAGGGATGGCCAGGATCGCACAGAGTGGCAAAATAATGAAATGCTGAGTGTCAAAGAGCAGTGGTTCTTAGCCTAATATTTCAAGTGTAAGACTACTTGTATTTTTATTTCAAGTAAACTACAGGGGTTTGGATGTATTCCAGGCCTTGGGATCATCTTTGTCTCATGTTTTCCACTACTGTAGTAGTTGCAGCAGAGCTGAGTGGTTGCCAGTCAGCTAATATTCTCAGCCCAGTGTTTTTGCCCTTACACTGAACCTAGCTAGCTTTGGATGGCCAAACATTGCAGTAACTCACACTGCTTCTCCTGCTTTTTTTGTGAGATCGGCCTTGATAAACACCTGCATGGAGGGGGGGTTTGCAGGACTTTTGTTTTCAGCTCCCGAGAGCCATAGCTACTTGCTGAATGCTGCTTGCCATCTCCAGTTTGACTGTTCTCTATGATTACCTGTCCATGTGAGGTACAAGGTTATTTTTGGATTTCAGTGTTTGCAGATTTATGTATGTGAAGTGGTACCTCATTGAACCATGGGGCCCTGGAAGCAGTCAGCAGAGCTCAGTACATCCCAGATAGCCGCCCTTTGTAATTTGCATTTTGCAATTATTGCTGAATATTCCTGTGTTTTGAGAGGAACTAAAGCAAAATGTATTAGGTTATTGCTGCTTATTCCTGAATGCACATCCAATTTAACCTATTTTGAGGTTAACTTCTGGGAAATGTGGTGATTATTTGCTATGAATCCCCATTCTGTCTGGCAGTTAATTTTATGTATCCTGATGTAAGGATTCTTCAGGATGATGCTCGTAGTCATATGGTTTTGTTTTAGGTAGTCCTGCAGGGATCCTTATGGGTCCTTTCCAACTTGAGATATTCTATGATTGTACTGCTGGACAAAGGTGAAAATACTGTTCTCTCTTTCTTTCGTCTTCTGCAGATAATGGGACATAGTCAATTGGACAGTTTACATGGTGAAAATGCATTCTACTTAAATGAAGCTGTAGTGTGTGTGTCTCTAAGCAGTCTCAACAGATCAAATTATTCTCTTGTTTATAAGGATGGTGTGTATGGACTGAACACCTCAAATTCTGATATAGTAAGGACTAGTGAAAATCAGGTGGACCTCAGACAATTCTTGTCAGCCAGTGTTAACCAGTATATATGGAAATCCACTGGTCCTTACCAGCAGATGTCTTTTTCCTGCAAAAGCAACTAGGATGCCTTTAATGATGGTAATTAACACTTTATTTCATTAACAAGTAGCATGGGCAGTTTACCACCTCTCAGAATAAATAGTCCTTGGTAAAAAGGCAGCTTGGTAGCAGTGGAAGCAATAGATTTTGCCAAAACAATGGCGTGTCACGTTGAAAGCTTGTTGAGGGTAGGTGAGAAAATGAGCAGAACAGAAATATAGAATTCCAACCTGTTTGTGTCTGCATAACAGTACTCACAATGTTTTTCTCTCCAAATCCTTAATCCTTTCCCAATTCTTATTGGCTTGGTTTTTGGTGGTGGGTTTTGTTATGTTTTTTGGGGGTTTGTGGTTTTTTTATGTAAGCTGAAGTCACTTTTTCCATTTCAAGTGCATTTTACTGGCTCTTTTAGAATATATGTGCATTACTGGATGATTTCTAGTTATATTTGGTTTGATTTATCATCTTGAAATTATAACCACTTCTTCATTGAGAATGAAACAAAAATTTCTTGAAAGACTCTGTAGCTGTGAAAAGAAAATGACATCACTTCTAAGGGATAATATGATCCTTAACAATGTTTCCATGTTAGTAAAATAGCTCTTACTACATTAACTTCCTTTATTCTTGTATTTTGCCAGAATGATATGTAGATTGCATGGCAGTTATTGACGGTGGCTACCAAAATGAGTGGAAGAGGCCACCTGCCTGATCACTGCATTGCACTAAAAATTCCCTGAAGGACTTGAAAACACACTAATGAGAAACTAAACTACCTGGGTTTCATTTCTTGTGTTGCACAATGTGGTTTTGATCTGACTTGGTGTCTTCATTCTTTCATTATGATGAGAGTGGTAGAGCAGCATGTAAAAACACAACAGCTAAAAATCTTAGGGGACAACAGTGTGCTTTTGGTGTAATAGATTAAGTAATATGGTGGGGGTTTCCTGCACAGTAGTGAAATTCAGGTGAGATATGACAAGTCAACACTGCAGCAGTGCCCGAGGTCTCATTTTCCTGCAGCTGGCCGTGTAGGATAACTTCTGTCCTCACACTAGCTGCACGCAGGTCAGTTCACAGCAAAGACCAGTGGGCAGGAGGATCAGAAGTTGAAAATGTAAACCGGTACAATGGTATTTAATTGTCTTAGGTCAAGTCTTGAAGTTCTTCAAATAAAAAAGTCCTTGATTAAGATTAAGGAACTTGCTTCTTAGTAGTCCTTGAAATGTATTAAGCTGGCTTCCACTACAGCCTTACTAGTTCCTTGGCACGTGAATTGCCAAAATAGGATTTTATAATCACAGGTAGGGCAGGCTAGTCTCATCATCACCACAATCAGCAAACCAAGCTGATTAGTAAAAGAGATTAATATTTCTAAAAATGCCCAAATAATTAGCCTGGTGAAACTTGTTCTAGTTTGACTGAAGTTGTTGTTTTAGTAATAGGTTAGTTAAGCTAGTGCAAATTTGAAAAGCAACACATATGTGGGTTTAAACCTCTCAAAAGTGAATTAGCTTGCACTGGCAAATGTTCAGATGCAAGCTAACCAGGATACTTTCTGTTAAGCCCACATGAGAGCATCTAGTTTAATTAAACTGGCTTGTACCGATTTAATTACACTGATTCTAAGATAAGCTGGTGGGACTTCTGAATGTAAAGATGCCCTTCTCTTACTATGAGCTATATTTGTGTTCAGGTGCTATAACTGCAACCTGTGTAGACATCCTTATATTTTGCCATGGTGACAGGGCACCAGTGCAGTCCCAGCAGGGGACCAGCACTGGCTGCAAAGCCTGGGCGAGAGGCTAATGTAAGAATTCTCTCTGGCTAAGTCACTTCTGTAAAACCTGCAGTTACTGCCTTGATTGAGTCATAGGGTGCCTTTGGCAAAGCAGTGCAGCAAAACCTTGCAGCATCCTGGTGGTGCAGATGGTGCTGTGAGGTGCCCCCAGTGTGTGGCTAGAGCTGGGGCCCTCCCCCCAGAGAGATGTGCCATCGCATTCCACAGTCACATTTGTGATTTGGAGAGTGACAAGTATTTTGTGCTCTGATTGTGCAGCACGTGAATCTGCACCGTTCAGACTTACTTATGTCATGCATCAGGAGCCACCGTATGGGGAGTGGGGAATGAGAAGAACGCTAAACTTCCCCCTGAAAGACAGATGGCATCTGAAGCCCCAGCAAATGGCTCTGCACATGGAAATGAAGTAAATCACTTGTTCCTAAGCAATGTGAATCAAGCTGAGCAGTGCGAAAGTTTCAAACAAAGAAGCTGATTTCCTTTTTGCTGTATCTTTTGGCCGTGCTTTTTCCCCAGAGACTTTAGCAGAGTTTAAGGAGATCTTGTGACCTTGTGCCTCCATTTCCTGACACCTCTGCAGGATATAGTCAGTTCAGATCACTGTGAAGGAAAATCAAGAGAAATGCAAAGGCAGAAAGGCTAGAAAGAGTTTGAAAATTACCTGAAACTTTTAATACTTTCACGTGGATGAATGTTTCGTGACGTTTTCCTACATTTTTCAACCAGCTGTATGCATGAAGTCTCATAATCATCTTTCAAAAAACATTCTAAATAATACTTCAAAATAGAACTAAGAAACAAATACTGAGTATGGTTTACTGGAGATAGCCACATACTAGATACATCCACAGCCAGACCTTAGATATAGTAAGTTATGCATGTATGCAAAAGGAGTTTCTTGGTTTTGATTAATTTTCCTAGGATTATTAAACATCCTGTAAAAAGTCTGTTCCATCAAAAAACCCTGAAATTATTTAATGAGAAGCACCACCTGAACGTGTTGTCAAGGAGTTAATCATGCTGCATTCTACTGTATGTTAAGTACTATGCAATTTAGCTTCATAACTTTACTCAAATGGAAAAGGCTACAATCCTCCAAGTGCATAGTTTTCCATTCATATTTTCTAAAGTAAGACATATGTCTCTTTACGTAGCTAGCATCATGATTATATATCATTGTTCTATGTGTATGGGAGGAAACTTCACTAAAGACCTTGGGGCAAGTTCCCACAAAGCTGAAACTGGCACAAGTACACTCACTAGAAAAGGTGTGTCAGTCAACAGGAGGAAAATATGATTGAAAGAAAAATGTGTTAATGCTTTACACTAATGGTTATGAAATTATCTGCATGAAAGAAGACAAGTACTTTGGCTAATTAGGAATCAGGGGAAGTATAGTTTTTGTGTCAAATGAGACTAAGAATTGAATAAATTACTTTTGCATTTAATTGACATGTCAGGTTAACTAGCCAAAGTGATGCCTAAGGATTTACCTAGGTATTCACCTCTTTGATTTCAGGAATCAGTGCAATATTAATTTTTTTTAATCTTTGAAGTTAACAGCATTGTTCACTAGTACTGCCTTTCATTTTTTTTTATTCAGATGTTGTAGCTACAGGAATAGAGTTGAAAATTGATAGATCTGGAAAACTGTGCTGAAACTTGATTATGGGAAGATTTTTTCCCCCCAGTCATTTGCAGTGTTAGCATGAAGATCCTTAAGCATGACTTAGTGAAAAATATAATTTAAATGTTTACAGGGAACAGAAAAGCCTGTGATCTCCATAAACATCCTAACATGAAAATAGGGAGCAAAAATAGGGCTGTTTGACTGATGTGATTTTAATCTGTTTTTAAAGGACATAAATTTGTACATATATGCATATAAGCAAATGACATAGATTGATTTTGGCAAAACAATCCATTTATAGTGGTTTTCATCAAAGAAAGTAGTTTCTTGGGATGCAAAATACTTAATTTGCAACAGAAAAAGCAAAAACTCTAGAAACAAAGTGTAGTATCCTATAGCTCCATTTTCGCCTTGTTCTTTATAAAAAATTACCTTCCTGTTCCTTAAGGCAAGCTGTGCTTGCTTTGTAGAATCTCTTCTTAAATCTGTACATTAGGTTAATTTGTCTTAGTTTCCCATTGGTAATTGAGATGAGGTTTAGAACAACACATTATTTTTTGGCTACCTTAGCACCAGTTATGGCGTAATGACCATGCAGCACCTGCATGTGTTTGCATCAGGGAGGTGAGGATGGTGCTGTATGGGCTTGGCTCTCTTCTTATATTTGTGTAAGACGAATTTTTTGCAGTCAGAAGTGGTATACAATGTAGAGCTGATGCAAGTGTGATTAAAAACCAGGTGAAATGTGCTTTGCACTACAGTGTTAAAAGCCCATCTGAAGACGTACAAGCTGTTTCTCCGTGGTTCCAAGTCAGCATAGGATTTTGGCAAGGGATGAAGCTCAACAATTTAGGGGCTTGTTCAAATAAGCATACCTACTGCTGCCAGTGCTGGACGTGGTTAATGGCATCCCATATTGAGGACTCTGTTGAATAAGATCACTTCCTCATCACTTGGAACCTGTTAGGTAATGATTAGCTTCCACAAGAAAATTCATCACACTTCTGCCTATGTGACCCCTGGGTATTAATTTCTGTACTGTTGTGCTGTATGAATTCCTGAGTACATCTGACCTGCTTGTCTTCTGAGATGTGGTTGTGCAGACACTTTACACGTCTCCCATTGAAATAGCATCCTTAGTAGCCAACAGCAGGCCAACTCCTTACCACCTATGGAATGGCATGTGAAGACTCTTTTATTTCTATTTTGAGTTTTTGTGGTGCATTTCACAATATTTTAAATAGTGCTATCCTTTCACTGTTTGCCCTGTACAGTGAGCAAATTATTTCTGTGGCCTTTCTACTTGAGAGGAGGGAAGGAGAGAGGGTGACAGGACCACGGAGCTCCTGGTTTGTCATAACATCTCAAGAGCAGATGTGACATTCTGAGCAACTTTAAACTTTTTGTCTTTTTTCAGTTGAGTAGATGCCAAATTAGGAACATGCTATTAATTCCAAATTGCCCTTTCTGTGTTCAACATAGCCCTTCTACTCGTAGCATGGATGGATGCATAGGCGAGCGCACAGCACATTCAGTGATCAACGTGAGGTATAAGGAGAATAAAACGAAATGGAGAGATACAGGAATATGAAGTTGAGCACCTGCATCTCGCAAGTTCAAAATCACATTGATTTATCAAAACACTTAGGATCTTACTTTTAACTCTGGAGCAGATAACAGTGAATGTGCCTCCTCTCCATACCACAGAACACTGAGTTTCATGCTCTGCCGTAAGACATCAGTGTCTGGGATATTTGGTGGAAGTGAATCACAGAGGAAGCATTTTTGTCCTCTTGGGAATAACAGTGCCATTTGTTTAAAGCAGATGGCAAAAGGGATTAAATCACATGGCAGTGTGATACCAAAGTGAAAAATGTGTCGTTCTGTGTCATCTGCAATTAGTATATTTCAAGTAACACTTGCTTTTCAGCTTTGCAACAGTAGTGTTTTGTAGTTCTGTTACTAATTTTCTTATTGCAAAATACTTTTCTCATTTCTGAACATGACCACAGTGGATGCAGCAGTATTACATAAACTTCTAATTAAGGCAGTTGATGATGTTCTGTTTTTATTTTGTACACTGATATAAGTACAGAATTTCCTGTGTAATGCCTGTCTGATGTGATTCTTTCTAATATCTTCTTGTTTAGAGCTCATTCATTAGGAGGGAAGTTTAAAGTACTGCACATCTTTAAGATGATGAATGGAGTGAAGAGAATGTCCATCCCTGTCTTTTGAGGTACAACTGTTGTTGCTGTAAATCTGCATACCATACTCAGGGTTTCATTGCCTGCAGCCTTCTTAACAACAGGATGATGGCCAGATCTCTCTCATTTTCCTTGTATTTATGGATCCAGCAACCTCAGTGCAGTCAGTGGAATTATTGGCATCAATGAAAAGTGGAATGGGTTGGACTGTGTGTCTCACACACAGATTTATTCTTTAGTTAGGTAATTTATTCCAATAGATACAGGTTTCAGGGAAGGAGAAGGTGGGAAAGGAGCAAATTTTGAAGCAGAAAACTCTGTGCAGGAGGTCTTTTGCCAGACAGCTGGTTTGTAGTGGAGTAGCTCCAGCTCAGGATTGTGCAGAACTGTGACTTTGGCAGCAAGTCGGCAGGGAAAGCGGTGATCTCTCAGGAAAAGCAGCCACAAAACAAGAGTTCTGCTAATTGCTGTTTGATGTCAGGAAGATACCTTGGGAGGTCTGTGTTTGACTCAGGTAATGTGATCTGTGGGTGGAGACTTGGTTGCATGCCCTGCTTTAGTACATTAAAAATGTTTTGTATACGTTTTGTAATGGAATTAGAGCCTGATATAGATGCACAAGTATGAATAAATAATGCATCCTAGTGGCTGGGAGAAGCTGTTTATGGATGGTCAAATTTTGCAAGATACTGAGTATGCAAACACACCCTGTAAAATCATGTCACTGAATCACCAAGTGTATCTGCCCGGCTTATTTTGAAAAGTACAATCTCATTTTAATTATTTAGTATAATACTTTACATATTCCAGGAAATGGCCTGTAGCATGTTGTGTAAAAGTGATGAAGCCTTAGTAATATGAAACCTCCTCAGCAGCATCTGCTGTTAAATATTTATTGAGAAACTGTGGGAGATTGTCTGTCTACAACTGGCATTCATCACAGGAGGACCCAATTGCTTTTGACATGAATTATATTGGCTGTAGCCAAGCTGCTAGAGAAGACTTCATGGAGTATCTTGTTCTGCCCGCCGAGATGCTATAGAAAGCTTTCATTTGGGTGTAAATTTTTGGTGGGGCAGTAGAGGGGAGGAGCCTTGGTGCTGGTATGGAAGTTGGTTGTAGTTTAATCAAATAGGAAAACTTCCAGCAGTCACCTGCCAGGATTTCCTAGAGGGTCCCTTGAAAGTTTGATCTAGGGCTGGAACATAAATAATACAAAAATAAATGGGATTTGGATATATTTGTTTAGTGACTACCATAGAAAACCCAAAGAAACGCGTGTGCTTTTAAAATTCCAAGTTAACTTGAATATATTCCAAGTTAAGTAATATAGGACAGGCAGGGAAACTGGTATATTTGGCAAGGGTGAAAAGAGATATATTTTATTTTTCCATTTTTTTAATTGAGATTTGAGAATTGCAGGATAGTTGTTACTGACAACAAGAACTGCAGAGAATAGCATCTCCTATGCAGGAGGACTTGCCGTTACAGCACAGCGGTGATGGAAAGGGCTTGAAGATCTAAGAGAGGCATCTTCATTAAACACAGGCCGTTTTGAACTGAAGGTGAAAGTGAATGCAGGAGAGTGTTTTAAACTGTAGAATCACTTTTTTTTCCTGCTGTGGGGAAGTGGGCTGCTCTCTGGAGCAGTGGGATGGGATCTGTGCAGAGCTGCAGCACGTGAGGCAAGGGGGTGGGAAGGCACTGGATGCTGATGGACCAGAGCATAGCTGTGGTCTACAAAGATGCAGCTGTGGGAATAAGGACGAAGACAACTTGTTGTGAAGGAAAGGTAGAAGGAGCGGTGGTGAATTTAACCTTAAGAGTAAGGCCAGCATTGCCATAGCGGAGAGAAGTGGGAGCGGAAGAAAGGAAAATGGATCCAAGCACATTCTGTGCACTCAAGGCTGAAGGGATGAAAGCACATGCTCATTTCATTATTGTGCTTTTTTTCTGGCTTTGATGTACCATTTTCCCTTTAGCTTTTATGCAAACTCTTTTCACAGCAGTTACATGTTCACAGAGCATTTAGCAAACAATTAAAAAGGGCACCCATTTCAAAATTCTTGATCACACCCTGAAACTTCCTATGCTTACCGTGCAAAACTGGGGGAATGTGCAGCTTTTCAGTTTTTGCTGTGTTTTAAAATGACTGCAAGGAGAAAACATCAGTGCATATACTTCCTGCCAGCCCGACTAAAAATGGGTAAAACCAGCCATGTTAATAATCAGACTGCAGTCACAAAACAGCAACTATATTTCCCTGTGTTTTGAGCTTGGGAAGTGTCTTTATGAGTATCAGCTAAGAGGCTCCTGTCAGATGCTCACTCTTACAGTAATGCCCATACTTTTTCCTGCATTAATCACCAAGTAACAGCTTCTATTAAAGGCTAAGATTAGCATGTAGTTGATTTGAATCAGGTGCTTTGCCTTATTTTTTTGCTTCTGCAGCAATTCTATATATTGGGCTAGTATTCCTCTGCCACTTACTTGGAGTTTTGATCTCATCAGTTTTTATGAGTAAGAAGTGATGGATTGAGTCTGTTCTTGGGAAAAGACCACATAAACCCAAGATGCTTAGCAGGAGACTTGAGAGTGTTTTACAAATGACCTCCCCCTTTTGGCTTTTGTAACGGAGCAGCCCTTCTGCTACTCAAGAAAGTGTTTGCCAAAGTCCAGAGCGTGCTCCTTTGTGTTGCACCTTAAAGGCTGGCCAAAAACTTGGGACTAAACTGATTGTTTGCCAAAGTCTTTGATTCAGTGTTTATTTCAAAGCAAAATTGTAGTTTAAAAAAACCCAAACTCAAACCCATCCATAAAATATGAAGCAAAGTTAATCAACACAATAATGGCTGTCTGTGGTAAGAGAGAGCTCAGAAGAATAGTTTTGATGTGTAAATGTCGCCTTTTGTTTCAAAGGGAGTGAATTAATATGCCAGAGAGTGTTTTTTCAGGGTTACTGCTAACTGTTTCTCTCTTCAGAAGGGGAGGGAGCTTCACTGCCGTGTTTTACCTGCAGGCTGCAATCTGGGGCTGCAGGTGAAGGGAGGCGTGGGGATGTGCTGGCTGGCAGCAGAACGTGGGGCTGGTTTCATCTCCTGCCCAGTCTTTGGAAACGCTGCTTGGGTCTGTAATTTTCTGGGATTTCCGTTTCTCCAGCAAACATCCAAGCAGGAGCGTTACCCGCTGCCCACAGTTTGTGGTGGTGTCAGCGGCAGGCAGACAGAGGAGTTGCCCCTGCACGGAGTGGAGCGATGGGCCCGTGCAGGCAGCTGGTCATGTTCCTTGTGGTCCTTTGTAAGAAGGGTGTTCTTGGGGTTTTATGGTTATTTTCTCTTGATCATTTGAGTGCAGCTGTGTTTAATGAGGTGGAAAAGAAGTAGGTCAATAAAACATGTGTTCGTTGTTAGGAGAATACCTGTTGGACCATGTGTGTGTCTCTAATTGACCATCTAAAGCTTCAAAGCTTAGCACAAAGACAATTTAATAGGGAATTCATACCTAAATAAATTAATATTAAGCAGAAGCAGACGGCTGTCAGGCAATATGCCCTGCCTAGGTGAGACTGCGGGTATTTAATGCACAGACAAGTCATGATTTCAAGTCAGACCTATTTTTAAGTCTCTTATTGATATGCATTAAAAAGCAGCATGCCAAAAATAGTTTAGAAGCTATGTGCTTTAAAGCCAGCACAACTGATAATGTAGCCATGTAAGGTTAAAATTTTAAATTATTTCAACCTAGGGGCATGCTATGAACTTGATTTTAAAGTGGTACCACTGGCAGTGTCTGAGCTTGAGGTGGTTTAAAATATTTTATTTGATGACATCAGTATTAGAAATAGTGTGTTTATTGGGGTTTAATAAAAAAAAAAGGAAAAAGAAAAAAAGAAAGCTGCATCATCACATCACTCCAAAACCTGGAGCTTTAAGACAAGTGTCAAATAAATGAGTTGGAACCATTATGGTGCTTTAAGATAAAGCCATTTCAGTGGAATAAAGGCAATTTTTTTCTTAGCCAGGAATTTGGTCCAAATTCTCTAGACCAAATTTCTCTAAAGAATTATGAGGCAAGACCTGAAAACTCAATTCCATTATTTTACCTAAGCCAACAACTAAACAAAGAACAGAAACATGCAGAATAATGGCATTTCCAGTAATTTTACCATGAACAAAAATCCAAAGTATAGACATGAAGAAGAGTTACGTTGCAGACCTTATTCATCATAGACTTTGAATTCCTTCAGTTCTGTCTTGTAACAAAAAAAATGCACTAAAGCTGATGAGACTAATTGAATTAGAATCTATTATGATCAAATTGCTCATCTGCTTTTTGTGAAAAAGACCTCTTATTTATGAAGGTGCTTGTTTGCCTAAAAAATGCAACTGCTGCTTTTTCATGGGGTTGAGCTGGTTAAAAGTAAATAGCAGCATTAAAATCCTCAGATTGATTTCCTGCTTTATTCAGTCAGCTGAAATGATTAGGCTCCTCTTCCCTTGATAGCTTCAGGGTCAAAATGTTTTCCCCAGTGTTTTTTAAGACCCAATGCCAAATTCAGCTCCCATTGTGAAATCAGGTTTATTGAGGTGCGATGGCCCGGTTTCTCAATGGTATCTGAGACCTGCTCTTGGGAGAGGTGTCCCTGCCCATGGCAGGGGGATTGGAACTTGATGATCTTTAAGGTCCCTTCCAACTCTGAACACTCTATGATTCTATGATTCTATGATCTTGGCTTGCAGTGAAACTGCTGGGAATTGTGCTCAGATTCTCAAAGATTATAGATGCTTCTTTGATACCAAATGGTCTGAACCCATACAGCAGCAGCGTTGTCCTGGCTGTTCCAGGATGAAGGGCTGTGCTGCCCTGGCAGGTCTGATGCTGCTGAGTGGTGTTCCCTTTCTTTCACCAGCCGTCAGCTCCATAAGCTATTGAACCTGCGGTATGGAAAACACATGGCAAATTAGGAAGGTTTTAGTAGGCACTGAAAAAAGCACTCAAACCTGATCACGGTGCTTTTCACCGGTAGGAAAGGGAGAGAGGATGAGGTGCCTGGAGCTTCCTGGAGACCTGGCTGTCACTAATGAATCTGCATGGAAACCACTGGGAGCATCATTAGAGACAAAGAGGTGCCATGGGATTTGCCGGTGGGGACTTTCAGTGGAGCTCATGGGAGTTAGGCTGCCATTTGCTATTGTGCTGTAATGGCAAATGAGAGCCTCTTACCCTTGAATTCCTTTGAATATCCCAAACTCGGTAGACTGAGCACTGGTTTTTAGGTGTCTGCTTGTGCTTTGCATTGTGCATGAGTGCCAGTGGGGGGATTAAATACAGCAGCTCTGCCAGTTCAAATAACTTTGGCCTGAAACTGATGTGTCAGCTGTCAATCCGGATGAATTTGGTACAAAAACTGGTACCAGTTATTATAAATAAATGGTAAACCCAAGCCCTAACTCTATGTATTATTTTCAGAGGAGTTTTGAGAATCTTTAACATATTTGTTGCTAAAAGTGGCATAGCTGTCTCTTCACTTAACAGAATTTTATTTTATAAAGAGGGACAACATACGACACAGATCTCTGAAAGTCACAGCAAATTGATTCAGTGTATACATGCAGTTTCTGCAAAATCCATGTGGTGAGTGTCATCGAGGTCGTGTCCGTCCATGTGTCGTCCCCCCTTCTCCTTTTATTTATTTATTTATTTATTTATTTATTTATTTATTTATTTATTTAATATATGTGGAAACAGCTGGGAAGGAAAAAACCCAAGTATCCAACCCAGCTTGACTTCAGAGCTGACCCAGTTTCCAGCGGGAGTTCGTACCAGTGGCCTCCTAAGATCCCTTCCAGCTTGATTTATCCTGTGATGCTATGGAGTTTATGGAGTTTAGTGTCAGAGCTGAAGGAGAACTGAGGGCTTTCTGTTAAAAAGACAGAGACGTGGGGTTGTGTGGTTTTTTTTTTCTTTTCTTTTTTTCCGTGGAGTGTTTCCTAGTGCCTTGATAATGTCTTCCTATCCTT
>VXBW01004760.1:182251-195805 GCA_013400375.1 Thinocorus orbignyianus
TGATTCAGTGTATACATGCAGTTTCTGCAAAATCCATGTGGTGAGTGTCATCGAGGTCGTGTCCGTCCATGTGTCGTCCCCCCTTCTCCTTTTATTTATTTATTTATTTATTTATTTANTACCTGAAGAGCCCTGATCCTCGGGGGAGAGAGAGGAGGGGTGAAAGAGAAGATCTGTGGCATTTATTTGATGTGGAAGTGCTTACATCCTATGACAAGAGACACAAGGTGAGAATCAGTGTGACTAATGAGTTGTTTACTTGGCTTTTGTATCTCTCCCCTCCCCCCCAGGAGCATGGGCTGTTTGTTTTGGTATGTATTGATCTCAGATTCCTGCAAATGCCATTCCGTTGTCCTTCACCTTCCCAGCGGTTTATGGGATGCCACTAATCCTGTGTCTTATTGCTATAGGAAGGGTAGGATATGGTAGTTCGGATTCAGAGTGCCACTTTTTTTACCTGTCCTCATGGTACTGGAGCTAAACTCACGGAAAACGGGGCAAAAATGGGATCTGGTTTTTTATGTTGCATTTTGCAGTAAGTGTCTGTGTGTGTGAGGCAAATTATGATCCCCCCCCCGAATTTGGCCTCTAATCGTTATTGAGAAAATTAGGGGGGGAAACATCAGGGAACGCCCGGGTTTTCTTTATCTCTTGAAATGGTAAAATGGTATCAGCTGAGATCAAAAGGAGGAAAAGCTGGACTTAAGTGGTATTTTGAACTGTGGTGTGGTATTGCTGGGCTGAACAAGCTCCAGGCCCCCAAAATGTTGAAGTGCTGTCACAGATCACCTTGACCTTTGCCTCCAGCCTCAAGGACATCCCTCTTTGCTGGGGAGTTTGATCAGCCCAACATTGAAAGAGTGGTCTTGCTGTGGCAGAGGCTCGGACTAAGATGATCCCCAAAGGCCCCTTCCAACCCCCTATCATTCTGTGTTTTTTCTGGTTCGATTTTGTCTAGGGTTTAACATGGTGCAGCTGAGGAAATGTCTCTAGCTCTTGAGGAAAGAGTTACTTGAAGTGTTGTAAGATAAATAAATTTTGCATAAGTGAGAAGTAGTTAAAGGGTGTTTCAGTTTGCACATCATCTCCAGAAAGCAGGATGCAGTCAGGTGCCGATGGCCCTTGGCTGCTGTAGAAACAGGAGGCAGTGGGGTTCTGTGAGTCTCACAGAAGACCCTGTGGAAGGGTCTGAGGTACAGCTCAGCTTTATTAAAGCTTTGGAAATCCGGGAATGTTTTCTGCGCTTACATAAATATGAAGGAAAAACTGTGTTCCTTAGGAGTAAATAAGCAAGAGGAGGGCTGCAGCTGAGAACAGTCAGCTTCGCTTGTCCTGTCCGTGCAAGAGGTGCAGAACTGGGGCAGTGGGCAGGGGTGCTGGGAATACTGCTGGCTCCTGGTGATGTGGGTGCTGGTCTGGTGGGCGCGCTGTTGAGCTGAACACAGCCCACCCGAGCATCACTCGACAGGTTGGAAGGAAGCAGAAGAAAAGATAAGTAAATGCTGAATTTAAAGAAAGGGGATAATACAGAAGTCACTCGATGGCCAGTGCTGGCAGGTGAGTTACAGTCACAACAAAGGTGGCTAATAAAAGGTCGACGCTCCTTATTTAACTGGCTCTTGATCCATTCTGAGGTCTGATTGTCAGCTGTAGTGCAGCGGAGAACAGGCATGGAGAACAGCCTTGAAGGGTTCCTAGGGTTCATTCTACCTGGGGAGGACAGGAGATCTTCCCAGCCATCACTTTCTGGTAGCAGCCCCCTTCACCAGTGAATTTCTCTACAATGCTACATAGATAATTAATTTGTTTTTTTTGACCATGCTCAGCTCTCAAGAGTTCTTTCCTAGGCAGCAGCTGATGCTGTCAAGGCTGTTTCTGGAGGCATCTTCCCTGTTTTGGGAGAGCATTTAAAGGAGAGGATTTCTCTCAGTGTTCTCCTGCTTAGCACCAAAGGCAGCTTGTTTACATGCGTTGAACTGAGGAGCACAAGAGCCAGTGCTGGCTGGTGAATCGGTCTCCTTTCCTCACTCTCTTTTCACCTGAGGCTGTTATTACCAATTCTGGCAGTTCTTCCACCCTCCCCAAGCAGCTGCTCTCGGGGCTCATCACACTGCCGCCTGCAATACCAGCTGGTCTCCTGGCTTGGCTGCTTCCAGCATGGCATCAGGCAGGGAGACAGCAGGCACCCTCCCCACTGGCAGGCTGAGTATGTCGGCCCAGGGGCACACTGTGCTTTTATTAGGCAGAGCCTGTGTTGAATGCCACCTGCAGCACAGCCAAAACCAGCCCCTTCCCTCTTCAGCTGGATTAGGCGCAGCCTTTCCAGCCTGCGAAGCCACTCATCACCCCAGCGGCAGCTGGGCTTTCACCTCCTGGGTGCTCTCCTGCTGTTCAGGTTCTATGGATGCAGCAGAACTTAAATGGGGGGAAAAAAAAAAAATAAAAATAAGGCAACTAAACTAGGGATAAATAATTTATTTTGATAGTGACAGAATTTGATTTGTTTTTCCAGAACACTGACAGTTTCCACTGTTGAGTTCTGCTGTTTAAAGTTGTAACAGTTAATGAGAAATGGTTTGGAAACAGCTACTGTTTTAATTGGTGAAGCAATTACTGTCTAGTTTTGATGGTGGAAAATAACTGCGTGTAAGGTGTTTCTTTTTCTGGGTTTTTTCAAATTTGTAATTAGGCTTCTCCAATTATGTACTTCATAAACTTTGGAAACAGATCTTTCAAATAAGTCCTTACTGCCTGGTATTCTTATGCACATAACTTTGTTAAGATGAATAGACGCACAGGACTTAAAAGGCATATTAATGTGGGTAAAATTACCCTGAAATAGAAGCATTTAGAGGTTGAGGACCTTTTACTGGTAGCACTCTTTTTAATAAATAAATAAAACTGAATCATCCAGTTTGCATAAAGAAAAGCAGATGTAGGATACTTCTCTTTCTTCTGTTGTTGCAAATTGTAATCTTTTTGTAATATGGCTGTCAAAACAAAATAAATGC
Source organism: Thinocorus orbignyianus (assembly GCA_013400375.1). Classification (NCBI taxonomy): domain Eukaryota; kingdom Metazoa; phylum Chordata; class Aves; order Ciconiiformes; family Thinocoridae; genus Thinocorus; species Thinocorus orbignyianus. The sequence continues at coordinate 185,263 of VXBW01004760.1, forward strand.
AAGTCATCTTTAACAAAGCAAGGCTTTTTTAGTAAGTCAGGGAGTCAAGTCCTGCTGTGTTTTGTATTGCAAATAGCTCACCCGCAATCAAGACGTACTCTGGATTTTCACCAAGACCAAAACATGAGCCTTTAAATCCAGTGCAATACAGTAAAAGAACACGAATTTGGAATTAATTTTCTTAACATTTGGTGTCAGCCCACTGTGACCAAGCATCACTTGTGTATAAACACTTTGCCTCTGCCAGCAGCCCTGCACTCTCAGCAGCAGACATAACATACATGTAGCTTACTCTGGGAGCCAAAGCCTGTTTGCTTCCCCCAGCTGTGTGAATGTCAAGGAGGGGAAGCCACTGAAGGCAGAGGCAGTGATAGGATGTGTTTCCACATGCCCATCGTATAATGATCTCCCACCTCTGCACTCACCCCATGGTGGGGAGCAGCAGAGGAGCCCAGGCTTTGCAGGGTGGCAGCAATCGTGCTTTGCATTCAACTCCTGCCCTGGTGAACAAGACCGGTGGATGCCTCGTGTAGGGGGAATGCCAAGTGTGGGTAGGTGTCATTTTAAATTGTGACCAGTTAGAGCAAGACAGTATATAAACCCCCCAGAATATCCTTTACGATAGATTTTCGTTGCATATACATGTGAGAGGGTGGAGGGACCAGAACAGGCATCTTTTTTGTTCTCTGCATGAATGACCAAGGCTCAGAGGACCCCAGTGCTAGGTTTACTTGCTTCTGGTGTTACCCCTGCTGTGGGAGGTGTACTGAGCTCCCCTTCTTCCTGCAGAATCCTTTTTGCAGAGGAAGAAATGAAAAGTTAACCTTCCTGTGTAATAGCAGAGGTTGGTTGGGCCAAAATTACAGTGAAAATTAATGCAACCTCTCCATTGCAGACTTTTCTCATCCCTAGGTATGAGGAGACACGCTCTATCGTTAAGCAGTTTGTTTTTGTGATAAAAATTGCTTTGCAGAAATACAGATTTAGAAAAGTCAACTACTAAGGTGCAGTTCCTGAGGGCCTGAAGTGAAACAGAAAGCTGACTAGGGAGAAAGCCCAACCATGGTTATTTTTTTTGCTTTCAAGTAGTGCACAGATCATCAAAAAAGCTGTCAGAGCTCAGTACTGGAAAACAAGCATTTGCGGGAGAAAATTGGAAAGGTGACAAATGAAGATCCTTGTGCAATATTTGCACCCAGATACTAAGAAATTATTATCTCCCTGTCACATCTTGGGGATTGAGACAAGAATACAGTAGGTAGTTTGTGCAAATGGGCATGGATAAACTTGGCAGAAAAGGCCAAATACGTAGACTTCTGTTACAGAGTGAAAATGTTAGTCAAGTAAACTTTAAACTGGATTTACTGATTTGATTAATTTCCATTTGTAAAAAAGGCTTACAAATAAAATTCTGTGTAATGATGGAATCTATTAATTTACCATTGTATTATTATTAATAAAGGTACTAATTATGTGCTGTGTGTTTCCCTCCAGCCCAGCTCTGATAGCATTTATGCCTTTCCATTATTGTATGTCTAGTTAGTGAAGCATGGGTATAAATTTATTCTGTTGGAAAAATAGTGACAGTGATCATCCCATGGATGATGGTGGACAGACTTGAACAGATTTCAGTAAATTTGGGTAAGGTACCTCTCAGCGAGCTGTAGTATAATTTGTAACACAGCAGTGCTTTCATTTCTGGACAGGTGCAGCAGACCGGAAAATGATGCCAATGAAAAGGTCAGAATGTGCTCTTTACAATGGCATAGGCACGGCAGATGCATTGTCACATGTCCTTCACTTGTGTGTTACAGATCTGAATGCACCACAGTCCTAAGGTTCCCAGACGAGCATTCCAAACCGGGGATCCATCCAGTCGCCACAGGTAGACATGCTGCTGCTGAATCACCAGCCTGAGAGCCTGCAGGACACAGAAGGTGGAGGCAGAGTAGAGGAGAAGATTGTTTACCTCTGATGGCTTGGCTTCTAATCTCAGTAGCACTTTGAAAATACAATTGTGTTTGCTTTTCTCGATGTCTGTAGTTGCTCTTTGTATCACCCAATGGCTTTAAGGATAGTATTTAATATTCAAAGCAAGATTTTCCCTGTAATAAATATAACAATTAAGTTATTTGGAAGCCTTTGTTTCATAATCATTAATTTATGACATGATTTCAGATGATTTGCAAGAAGCAATGTGTAGCAGTAGTGACATAATACTTTGGAATTGTAAAGATACCACCAAGAGCTGTGAAAGCTGGTGTTGATTTTTCTCTTGAGTCCTCTTTTAAAAAGTGCAAGCCAAGAGAGATGGACCTGCTATTTGAGATTTCAGAGAATGGATGAGGAACCTTCTAACAGTTGTGGTACAGCATAAGAAGATAGCAATGTAAGAATGGTGGCTATAGTCTTTGCTGAAATGTGTTACTTACCCTTAACTATTGGGTCATTTTCCTTATCCCCTGGTTCATGAACGGCCCAGAAGAAGGTGGTTTTTATAGTCTCAACATAATGATGTAATTGTAAGTGTTTCTTCATGTCCCAAAGCTTATAATCATTTTGCTTCTACTGCCAGTTTTTGTGCAGATGCTGTAAATCCATTTGTTATTGTTCTATAACTGTACCTCATTCCAGTAAGTGCCCTTATGCATTAAAACTTACAGGATGAAACTATCTCGCTGGTCACAAGAAAAGGGGAAAAATAATAGACTTTTAGTTAGCAGAACCCTACTGAAGCTCCACTGCTTTCCCATGCAGGAACAAGCTCCCTTCCTGCTTTCGGATTCATGGAATCATCTGTGCGTTAGGCAGTGAGAAACCAAGACATGTTTTGTGCCCTTTTGTCTTTTGGAAGTATTTGTACAATTCTGTTGAATTGAATAAATGTTCTGCGCCTTTCTGCAAAAAGTGCAACTTGTTTCATTGTCATGTCCTTCAAAGAAGTTTGAAAACAGAAGGGAAAAAAAAAAAATCTCCTTGTCTGATTTGCTCTCTGCCCTGCTGCAGATGCCCTTGCTTTGCTCCAGTGCAGACACAACTGTGCTTCAGGCACCTCGGCTGAAAAAAACAAGGAATGGCCTGTTGTAGCAGGGGTGAGCAGCCCTCTGGACTGGCCAGGTGCTGCTTAGTGTGGCTGAGGGTATCAGCAGTGGGGCAGCAGGGATGCAGCTACCTGTCTGCTGGGTCAAAGCTGCCTTACATCTGTCCAGCTCACAGGGAAGAGGAGCACTGGATTGCCCCTGGCTGTTTGTTGGGATAAGCCCTGAGCCTCATATGGTTTGTATTTTACCCTAAGCCTGGTGTTGTGGGGTGCAGAGTTTTGGGTAGTAGGTGCTTGTCAGCAAGGGTTTCCTGATGGGGAACATTTTCTTCTGGTACTGGTGTGTTATTGGGAATATTCAAAAGCAGAGCTTTCTGAGTTACATCTTACTGGGCTACCAGACTAGCTCTTCAGTTGGTATCTCGGGCAACTGACTTTCTCGATGAGCAGGACCTGATTCCTAGCAGGTGTTACTTGGTGTGCCAGTGCTATCAGGGAAAGATTGGGCCTGCAGATGTGTTTCGCAGTTTCTAATTCCAGCCTTCAGGACTCCTGCTCACCTGACAGCAATATGTCTACTTATAAGAGAAAAAACATTTAGAATTTCTGGAAATGTTTTGCTGCCTTTTCTTCTCACAATTAGACTAAAATTAAAATGGAAATCCAGCCTCTTTTAGGGGTCCTACAGTAAGGACTGACTATAGCCTTTCTATTTTAGCAGTCAGCAATGAAGTCAGAGTTGCCACCTGGGCAGCTCTTTGGTAAATTTCTGAATAGCCAGACCAGTTTCTTGGGATGGAGTATGCCCCAGGATATGTGCGTTGCCCAGGCTCCAGTAGGGAATTAGGAAAAGCTGAGTAGTTTTCTCCACAATTACTCTCTCTGCATTTTATTATGCCTTTGCTGAAACATCTGGTGCTGGTTAGTGTCAAATCCAAGCTGCTGGACAGATAGCTGCTGTCCCAGTCCAGTGTGGGAATTCCTGTGTAAGTGTCTTGCCACTGAGAGAGGAAGAGAGGATTCTGCTTCTCTCATCAGATTTAATTGAGGGGCTGGGAGTTGAAAAGTGGCTGGCTGGGACTTCAGCTGTTGTGCAAATTCCTCGAGTCCCTTAACATCAGGTAGGATCTTATTTTGCTCACCTGTGTTTACAGTAAAACTTCTGGCACTCAAGGAAGGCAAAGGCAGGAAACAGGTGGCCTCTAGATTTAGGTATTTTAATTGTAGAAAATGTTTAAACTATAGGCCAGTATGGTCTCGGCAGGTGCTCTTTATAACAAGATGTATTATGCACCCTTGAACTCTGTCCATTATTTAGGCATTTCTTAATACTTAGCAGAATTCAAATGCAGCCCCAATGAGACTCAGCCATTTTTGCAGGTTGCATTTTCAGTCATTTTCAGGCATATATTACTGATTTTTTTTTTTTTTTAACCTAGAAAAATATATTAAGAAGTTCTCCCCTTCACCTCTGTTAGATTATTTTGACGTGGGCTTATTTGCAAGGCCTATTGCTTTTATTTTTAACTCATCCTAGTTATTGTGGGGTTTTTTTGCCATACTTCTCAAGGCATCTTGCCTCTGAAAACTCAAAATATGATTTAGTCATTCATTTCAGTGTTTAAATTAAAAGAGCAGTTGCTGTGCCACAAATCTCCACTGTGCCGTGCTGGGCTTTCTCTTTGCTTTTTATTTTTTTTAAATTTACTTCCATCGCTTAACAAAGGGGGAATTTCTTTAGAGTAATACCTAGACTTTGTCCTGCATTTTCTCCTTAATGTTGTATGCTAGTGAAACTGTCATATCTAACAACTTCAAGAGATTTTTAAGGGAAACTCGCAACAAAACATTTTTTTTTCAGCAAATCTATAAAAATGTAAAGCGAGAATTAATGAAGAGCTCAAGCTTACGGTGTGCTGGATCCAGAATCTTGGATTTATGCATTCAGTCATTTACAAAATGAGGCCAGAATACAGCAAATCTTCACTTTGGCTGCTGTTCGAGTGTTAAGGTAAACGACACAGCTGCACTTTTAAGAGATTTTTCACAAAGCTTGTCCAAGTAATTTTCAAATGACTAAATTAAATGTAGATTAGACTCTCAGCAAAACTCCCCAAAGATTATTTACTAAAGTGATTAAAAATCCTATCTGTTAATGTTTGCTATGTTAGGAACATGAATCATTTTACTTAGAGTTCCCTGTGGGTTACATTAATTTATATGCCACTCATTTAGGTTAAAAAAAGCAAATAAAGATTTTTCACTGCTGCTTAATCAAGTAGGTGCAAATTCTGTAGTAATGTGCTGTAACTCTGGTAAAACCAAGCTCATGGTGGTGTTCATTCAGAGAAAAGCAAAGAGGCTGTGCTGTGGTAAGTAGCAAGTACAACTTGCTCGATGAGAGAGTTTTCCTCATCTATTTGATGACAAATGGGGAAATAGTGTAACTGCTCAGATACCTTCTAATGAATATTCTGTTTGAAAAGAGTTCCAACCCCAAATCTTCTCCATCCAAAGCCTTCACTGTGCCCAGTTTGTCTTATGGAAGTAGAGACAGCATAGTTTGTGAGGCATTGCTGTACTGTAACAGGTTGGATGTCTGCTCTTTGTTATAGAATGGTAGTCACTTTGTGACTTTTCTTGCCAAGGTAAGTGGATGCATTTGTTGTTTTCACCTCCATAGTAAAGACCTGTACGTAAAAGCACTGCAGTGCTAGCTGAGCATATTCTTGAATTTTGGTCACAAGAATACATTAACCTCCAGAAAGGTTTCCCTGTCTCACTTGCTGCCAGTTTCTAAGATAAGACTCTGAGGATGGCCTGAATTCAATGGCTTGAGTTTTGCATAAACATTCCCTTTGGCAGTCTGATGTGAAACTGGAGTGTTTAATATCTTTAATGTAAAGGCAAACCTCAAAGGATAACCTTGCTGGCATTAATCTTAAGTATTCTTATTAATTGTGCTCTGCAAAATTGTATCAGACAGAGAGACCACCAAAATCTGGGAGGGTTGTGGTGGAGCTTGTGAAACAGCTCAGGTATGTTGTCTGGGAATGTCAATGTTTTCCACTGACAGGCCAGAGCAGTGCTGTTGGCACCAACTCTGTCCAGGTTGGCAGTTGGCTCCCAAATTACTGGAGCACTCTGTTTCCTGCAGAAGTTTCTTCCTCGTTTCCTTACTCACTCAGTCTCAGCCTCAGATAAGGATGTTTGCACCTCTTACATGGAAGGGTTATACCACAGAGAGGTCTGCAGCACCCACCAGTTTCTGAGGCTGGGTCTTGAAATATGCTGAGTGGAGAGCAGGAGGAGAGAAAAACATGAAAAAGGCACTCTGGATATAGAGAAGGCAGGAAGAGTGTCACCTACCATGGGATGTTTTCTAGGCTTCTCCATGGAACAAGCTTTTGTATTCAGAGGTTTGTTAGACTGATACTCTGAGAACTGGTTAGATGCCATATTTTTAAATCCAGTGCCAGATGGACTGAAGATCATATATTTATGAAAGTGACAGAGCAGCATGCAAGTTGAAACAAAGAATTTGTCCTATGGAGACTGCTTAAGAGACCCAAGGGAACTTTCTTACCAGCTTTCTACAAAACTGCCAAAGCATGCCTAGAGGACCTATGCAGAGGTGTGAATCTTTCTCTAACCCAGATTTACCACTGCTAACAACAAATAAATGCATGGATGAGCACAAGCTGAAGAGGACTGTCAAGACCAACATGAGTCTCCTACCCTTCTATGCAAGTGAACAGACACCTGCGTGCCCTCTGTTCAGCTCATTGAGGGTGCCCAGGTGAAGCTGTAGACCTATTTGTGCTTGAAAACTGGGAGCTCAGAACATCTGGGCAGCTGAAATTCCCCAGAAAGCAGTCCTTCCATCTGTAGTCTCAATTAAATATAACTCAATTAGTTCTTACCACTAATTGTCTTCTGATAAACAGAAACATGTCCCTAAATGTTGCTCAGACGTTTCCAACCTATTATTTCTGTAACTTTTGTCAGTGATTCTGGGGTAATTACAGAGATGGGCCTGAACATAAAAGAGATCTGAAGGCCATCAGATATTTGGAACATGCAGATCTGAGTCCTTGAAAGCTTGAAAGACTCAGTCAAATGCTTCACTTCCCTACGATGTTTACTAAACTCAGATTATGAACGGTCAGACAAAGTAATACAGACTCAAAAGTAAGTGACTGAGGAAGTAAATGGCACAAGAAATAGGGGAAACCGCTTCCTCTGTACAGTGTTCAGGGAGTTACTGCTGAAAAAACCCACATATGCATTCTATAAAATTACATTATTGTAACAATAATTTGTTGTTATTTGATTGAGGGTTCTGTTAACTGAGGTTTAGTATATTATTAAATTACTGAGTAGCTCTGGTGGTAAAAGTAAAGCTGAATATGATGGACTGGGTTTAATATGGTGCAGGGATGTGCAGCCAGGTAGCAGGAAGGATTGTCTCCATCCATGGAAGGGATTTCATGGACTGAGGATTTGCAACTGAGAGAGGTGTGTGAGATTGTACTGTCTGGTTGGGCTGGAGCTGTTAAACTCTCCTGGAGGTGCCAGGTCTTGCCTCTAGGTCCATCACTACATCATGATCCTCCACTCCCAGCACAAAACCAGGATGCTCTTGGCCCTTTCCAATCGGCATCTGGCCAGGGCTCTTCTCCCCAAGGGCAGAGGTGTGAGCACGTGGGGATCTGGCCCACAAGCCTGGTCCATGGTGAAGAGGATGGTTTCCTCATGCTGCGAGTGTCCTCTTTATGTTACATGGGGGATTTATTCTGTATTGCACACCATCTGTTCACTACACATATCACAAAAGCAGTTTTTCATATATTTGATGTTCTCTGTTGGTATTTCAGCTACTCTTAAGAGTAGTTTCACAAGCATATGAAGTAGTGCCTTCTCAAATGCAACATCTCTGTGAAAATTCAAAATTCATTTATATTTTTATAAAGCAACTAAGGTCAAGTATGGTTATAATAACTAACAACATGTGTGTTGTTTAATCTTCAAAGCAAGTTTTACCTTTAGAGGTCCATAATTTACTGAGTAAATATTGTTCCTCTTACTTCAAAAGGAAGCAATAATTAGATTATCCCTGGACTCAGATCAGCATTTCACTTATACATACCTTCAGAGCAAAATAGTTGTCTGCATACAATAGCAAAATAATTCTTTCCAACTCTGTGTGTATGCTGTCAGTGTTGAAGATTGTAGTTTAATAACCAGAGGAAAGATATGGCAGTGTATGAGAGGGAAACACTCAGGTTTTCCAAGCCAACATGCTCTCCATCCACTTGTCACTGGTGTATGGTCATGGCCTAAAGCCACTTGCTCTTCCCACCCACTGTTGTACCCAAGGTCCTTCTCAAGTCACCTCTCATTGTTTTTCNTGTCATTCTGGCCCCATGAGGAACTCTGCTACAGATCTACCAAGGGACTCTGGCACAGGGCCACAAGAGTCCTTTGCCAACCCCTTTCCACAGCCATCCCTGGGAAAGGGGCTTGCTGGACACTTGGAAGGTGTAAAACAACAGGTGCAGGTTGTACTTCTCTTTTTGAGGCTGGCCTAAGACATTTTCTCTGAACAGCCTCCCAGCGCTATGCTAGCTATAGAAGAGACTGGTTTGACAATGGGTTACTCCTGGCCTTTGGCCATCAGGACTGCCTTCTCTGGGGAAGCTGAGACAAGGTTTTTCTTCCTGGGAAGCAGGGGATCCTGCTGCCTGGCTGGCAGAGCAGCCTAATGCCATCATGGTGAAGGCATCCAGGTCAGTGCCTCATTCAATGTAGCTAGAGAGGATGCGGCTGAAAACTGAGAAGGAGTGTCCCTTGTCCACTCAACAACTGAAATAAGCAGCTCTTCCATCAGCTGTAAGAGCGGCTGTTACTCCAGCATCTGCTAAGATCATAATGGGGATCACATCTTGCCAAAACCTGTGCTTGGAACCTAAGCTGATGAGATAGCATGACTAGAGACACAGGAAATACACCAAGGAAATACTTTTTAGGTGTTGATATTTTCATAATAGGTCTTATGAGTTGCAGGCGCAGCACAGCAAAATGCCCCTATTCATTTTCTGAAGCCCAAGAGTTTCTTTTAAACAACAACAAAAAAGTGATAATAGGCTTCTTGCTAGGCTTTGAATAAGAGTGTATCTGCTTTAATGTGACTTAGCTTAAATACCATTATCCATTTTAATGAAATAATGCATGAGGAGGGGTCAAGTAAAGCAAGGACTCATTCTGTTCCCATCAACACTGGCGCTACATTGCTAAGACAGAAGTAATTCTGTGGCCATAATTTGAATAAAATATGTAGTGTAAGATGCTCTATTGAACATTCCAAGTCAGGGGAGTCTGTTGAGCATCGTTGCCATGGGGACCATGAGAAGGCTGGATTAATTAAGGCCTGAACAGATGCTGTGGAGTGTGTGGTGTCATTTGTGCTTTCTGCTTGTAATTAACGTGCATGTGTGTGGGTGAAAAACGAGAGAACAGAGAGATACCCACCCTAATTTGTGTGTGATGGCTTTTCAGGTAAAAGAAATGATTGGTATATGAAAAGTGATGCCTCTACACATGCTAAAAATACAGACTAAAAAAGAAAGAAAACAAGGACTATCAAAATCAGCATCTAGCTTGGTCATTATGTTTCACATGAAAATACCAGAATCAAAAACACAAGCTTACCTCCTTGTTCCTATAAAGTTCAGGGATTCAGAAGAGCCAGTTCACTCGTGAGATAGATTAAGATTAAAGAATAGCATTTAATATTAGCCTAGAAAGCTCAGGCATATCATAGCTTTAGGGGGCATTTGTATACATACATAAATCTATGCATGTAAAGAGAGAGAGGACAGGTTATACACACTCTATATATGTAAAGTTTAGGCCTCCTTGTTTTGTTACTGAAGTCTGTTGGGTACTGCTGAGCTATTTTTGAAATATCATTTCAAACCACTTTCATCTCCCTGTGCTCAGTGAGCATTTTCTCCATTGCTTAGCAGGTCTTGAGATCTGCAAGAATATGTTCAATTCTTTCCTCTTTGCCAAGCAGCGAAGGAATTCTCTACTGGTGCATCAGCACATGTCCTGAGCTTCTCAGTGAGGGTTTTTTGGGCATAATTGACCGTGTGTAGGAGCAGCAACCTCCAAAGAGGGAGGTGGCTGTGGTGGTGGGCATCTGCCTTTCCACCATTACTCCTGTTTGTGGCGGTGTGCTCTCCCTGTTTTTCCCTCTCCTTCCCCATATCCCGGCTCCTGCACAAGCCTTGGCCATCACAACATTGGCTGCAATAAGTTGCACCTGGACTTTGGGTGACAGCTGGTAACACAGACAAAACACTGTCTGGAGTGGGGACCTAGATATTTTGTTCCCATGAGAATATGACTATAGGTCAGTTGTCTTACTGTATAAATAGTGACCAGCCCAATAGCTGTTTGAGCTCTCTTGCATGGGAGCGGGCTGCACGCCAGGATCTC
>VXBW01004762.1:0-15594 GCA_013400375.1 Thinocorus orbignyianus
CTCATGTACATTTTCCTCTGGCTATGCTAATGTCTGTGGGGAGGCTCAGGGATTTGGTAGGTCTGAGGAGAAGCCATATCACTAAAAGCAGAGGAGAAGTAACCTTTTAGCGTCAGCTTTTTCTGTGTAATTTGTTACCAGGTCTCAATCCTCATCAAGCAATAAGCCCAGCTATACTAAGCCTTCCAGGCACCCCCATCCCTGGTTTAAACCCCATCTCAATGTCCAGAGTACCTAAAGAGTGGTGGAGGTCAGGGAGAAAGCTTTTGTGTGGGTGAAGGGGCTGAAGCTTGGTACATTACTCTCATCACCTACATCTCCTCCTCACATCAAGCACAGATCAGTCTCCCCTCAACCACAATGAAGCCTTGGACACAGGACTTGCAGAAGATGCCTCCTTCAATTCCAATGCTGTGTTCTGATCCTGGACAATGTAAACAGCTGTGGTCATCTATGGCAACAAAAGTCAAAAGGAAGAAGAAGACAAGCTGATGGGCTTCCTGCTCTGAGTACTCATTCTGGGGTACCAGCTATTTTAAGCTGAGGATATTTAGAGGTCTGGTTTGGCTTCTTTATGGTGTAGCCTCCAAAGGGCCGGCCCCAAGTCAGGTTTCTTGGACTCTTTTCATCAGCAAAGACCCTTTGTCTAGATACAGTTGTAAAAGTCATGCTGGCATGTGATTCACAGCAGCACAGACAGAGGCCAAAGCTTTCCACAGTCCCACTTGCCTCTGCTGGAGGCAGGTTGAGCTCAGAGCTCCATGCAAGCAGGGGCAGGGAGGGAACTGCTCTTAAGAGTACGTCCACCTTTCTTTGCACTGCTGCCAGCTGTGGGTACCAGTGTAGGCTCAGTGCACAGAAATAGGTAGCACTGTTCTGGAGCTTGGCGTCCCACACACAGAGAAGCACCTGGGAGGTCTCCACAAATATTGCAGAGAAGAATGTCCCTGGATCTACCCAAGGCTTCAGTTTGTCCGCCCATAACAGCATCTGAAGGGACTGGGCCTGGTGCTGCTGGTATCATAACACATAGGGAACAGAGCTGATGGTGGAGAAATTGCAATGCAGAGTTGTGTTGTGTCGTTTCCTGCCTGGATGGTGATTTCTGGTGTGAACTGGAGCACAGAGTCCTTTTGGGCATGACCTGTAAAGCCAGAAAGGGGGAAAGGCTTTGCTTGCCTTTGGACCTGTTTGTCTGTCACTTCATCAGCTTGCTCACTGTCCCCACTTTCCATCTCACTTTTTGCTGTGTCAGAAATACTGAGCTGTTTGTCCCTGCACACTTTTATATGCAGGCTCTTGCCTCTCCACACCCATCAGGTGTCTCTCAGGTACATTAACTGCTGGTGTCTTCTTCAGCAGCAGAAGACATGAGCTGTTCCTCTCCCACCTCTGATGATATCTTCATGTTATAGTAGTTCCATCATATGCTACAAAACATAATCTGCCCTTACCTTCTCCTTTCACAACATCTCAGCTTTTCTTGCATCATCTCTGCTTGTCCCCAAGGTCTGACCATCCCTACAGAGCACTGTATCCAATACATCCATCAGAGAAGCTGCTGTGTACCATGTCACTCCACTCCCTGACATCTTTCCATTTTTTTCAGGCTTAGTGTGTATTAGCAGCGTATTTGAGAATGCTCAGTACCTGAAAATTTAGGGTGAGAGCTTATTCCTCCTCTTATGCCCATCACTCCTGCCATCTCCCACATAACTTACCATACCCAACTACAGCCCCTTATCTCCCTACAGAAATTCTCTCAGGTCTTCCAGGGAGACTCACACCTCCTCGCTTCCTTCATCAGTTGCAGAAACTCTTGCCTCATTCTCTTCAGCCTGAAAGACACATCTCGCCAAAGTCTGGTCAGTTCCACCAGGGATGCCAGGAAAATCAGGACCATGTCATGCTCTCTTCATAGGGTGCCCAGGGACCTGCCCGCCTGAAGGACCTGATTCTTTCACCTTCAGCCCTTCTTCTGCCTCTGCCAGATGAAAGAGGCATCGAAAGCACAGCCCAGAGTTTGGAGCAAATCTCCCTCCCTGCTGCTCCAGACTGGCCCCTTTGTGTCTGTTCCTCAACCTCCAGCACAAGGAGAGAAATGGGCTTAAAGTTTTGATTCAGCTACTCTGTATCCTGTGGTCAGGATACACACCCTGAGAACTGCTTGAGTAAGCAGATTCTCAGGACTGGCCTTCTCTGATAAAATCGCCAAACACCCTTTTTTTAGTCAGAATATATATATCCTGAAAACTGCCTTCAGATAACAGATTCTCAGGACTGGACTTCTCTGGTAAAGTTGTCAATACCCTTTTCCTGGTCAGAATGTATATCCTGAGGACTGTCTTGAAATAGCAGATTCTCAGGACTGGCCTTCCCTGATAAAATCTCCAATACTTTTGTACTATTGAATACTGTGGTTAACAGATGTTGTCTGGGCATGAGAGATAAAGAAGTGAAAATTGAAACAAGTTAAGCAGTCAGGAAGGATGTGAGCTCTGACCTCTCAACCAATGAGAGGGGAGACAGGGACATAAGCGGCTGGGATAAAAGGTATAAAAAATCCAAAAATAATGAGAGAATTTTTGCATCTAGCCTGGAGATGCACCCGATACAGCGCTGTTTGAAAAAAATTTAATAAACCCTTTTGTACTTTGTTTTTAACCTTTGCTTCGATGACTTTGTCCTCTTTTACATTTTATCAGTGAGCTGGTGTTTCTCACAACAAGAAGGCCCTCGACAGAGAACAGACTCCTGGTTTAAGTACTGTCCATCAAAGAGACAGGCGTCCCTCGAGATCTTCTGCAGACACTCACCACCTAGCCAGCTGCGCGGCTCTGCAGGAGATGAAAAGGTACCCCTGCACCCACGTGTGTTGACCCTGTCCCTGAGACTGTTTGGATCGAGAGAGACAGGCACACCCTCCGCACACTCTCTGCCAGCTGTGAAGGATTCTGTTGCAGCACGAGCCGGAACACTCCAGGAGCAAAATTTGGAACTGGAGGATTCAGTTTGTAATTTGTGCATCTTACAAAGTTAACACCAAGAAACCACTTGAGGTTGTGGTTTCAAGGAAAGTGTTTATATTGGCCCTGTACCAGTTCTCTTCTAAGCGTGCCTGGTGATGTCAGTGGGGTGGAAGAGATCCCCAGCCCGTGGAGCCACAGCAGTGGCCGGTCTGTGGGGCCGGAGCAAGGTGTGTCCGGCTGCCCATGGGCAGGAGGGTCTCCGTCCCCCACCGCCCTGTGCAGAGCAGAAAGGCCGAGAGCCAGCGGGGCCGGCAAGGCGGCGGGGGGGTTCCGTCTCCGTCCGAAAGGAGTGCGCGGTTCCCGGTGCTGGGTTCGGCTCCGGTGGGTAGGGGGAAGGTCCCCGGGGCAAGGCCACCCCGTCGGGCGGAGCGGCAGCGCCGCCTGTCGGTCCCGCCCGGGGCTGTTCCCCAGCCCCGACACAGCCGCCCGGCCCCGCCCGCGGCGGTTCCTGCCCGGCCGCCGCCCCCGCTCCTCTCCCCGTGGCTCCCAGGAGGCAGTAATACACCGCCGCGTCCCCGCGNCGCCGGGGCCGGGCGAGCCACAGGGTGCTGGACCGACGGTCTGCCGCCACCCGCAGCCGCCCCGGCGGGTCGGGGACCTCTTTGGAGTCTTTGTGAGCGCTGACGAGCAATGCGGGGCTCCGGCCCGGGAGCTGACGGTACCAGTAGATCATGTCCCCGGTCTGTATGTTGGGGTGTGAGCAGTTGATGCTGATGGCAGTGCCCTCGGTGGTCTCTGCCGACGGTTCCTGCTGCACCTGGGCTCTGCCCGCAGCCACTGCCCAGAAGAAAAGAATCAGTTTGCTTCAGCAGAAAATGTCATGCAGAGAGGGGAGAAGACAGTTAACTGATGATGGGGGTAGGTTCTGATGACAAAATCTGGAGAGATAATTTCTCTGAGAGTACTGCGTTGGAGACAAGAGTGTATGAGGGATGTTTGGAAGGACAGAGTGAAGAAGGGGAGAAAAGAATGAGGAACTGAGACAACTGGATAGACGGATGCATGGGTGAATGGATGGATAAAGAAATGGAGTAACTGAGACAGGTCAGCTGGGAGTAAATGACTTTATGGAAGGCAGAAGAGATTTCTGGAAAAAGGAAACCAAAAGGGGGATAAGGTTCGACAAGGAGCAGGAGGGCCAGAGGTGAGTCCCCGGGCAGCTCTGATCCCAGAAAGCCATCGGTCCGGCGCCCCGAAGCATCCCGCTGCCATCCCCACGCACCCAGGAGCAGCGCGGCCAGCCCCGCCAGCCCTGCGCCCCGCCACCGCCNTCCCCAGCCCTCCCTTTCCTTCTCCTCTCCTCCCTTCTCTCCTCTCTCCTCTCCGCCGCCGCTAGCTCCGCCTCGGGGCTCAGCCCTGCTCCGACGGCGGGGCCGGGCCGGGAGCAGAGCGGACCGGGGAGCTCGGCAGGGACTGGAATTCTAACGCGTGAAGGCCAAAGCAGTCATGACTTCCCTGGCTTTCCCTGTGCTTCCACTCACAGCACAGCGACGTCAGGCTTCATGTTCCTTCCATTCAGCACCGGGAAGAAGACACATAGGAACACTGATCCTTGGACTCTGTGAGTCTTCCACTGCCCTGGGAACTGCGCAATGCTAGGCAGGATGGAGTTGGATAACCTTGGCAGGATTACAGATATATGTGGGGAAGCAACAACGTATGCCTCTTAGGTTGAGCTGAGGGGGGAAGGAAAGAGACGTACATGGCAGGTTCTCATGTACCTGAGTCCATGGCTGGAGCTTCTTCCTGAGAACAAAACTTTAAACACCCCCAATAGCGCAACCTAGGCTATTGTCATCTGAACTCACCCAGCATTTGAGCTGACTCTTCTGCCTGCACTGCTGCATTCCTGCCCTGGCAATCCTGGGATCTTTCATTCCCATGCTCAAAAGAAACTTTGATTTTGGAATTGCCATGGCACAACCTGGAAATAAAAAGGCAGCAGTGTTGGAAGCCAAAGCACAGCCCATATGATTAGCACTTCCTCAGGAAGCTTCCCTCCCAAGCTGACACCATGACTCACAAGTTTATGATCCTCCCTCCTCTTCCTCAGTTCCCACAACATAGTGTCTAGTCAACAACCTAGACCCTGCTAAGAAGTGTTAATCAGCGCGGCTTTGCACCAAGATCACAACTCTCTGAGCCTGGCAGTCCGAACCATTTTCCACCCACCTTATCCCTGAACCCATTTGGTCAGAGATTTGGTCATAAAGGAAGTCCAAGAGAGGCTGTCAAAGGTCTCACTAAAGTCAGGTTCACAGTTCCTGCTCTTCCCTTCTCCACAGTGCCTGGTACCTCCTGATAACAATGACATTGTCCCTTGGCTACACTAGAGCCTCAGCCCAGAAACAGCAGCTCCACAGAGAGGCAACTCCGCCCTGGCTGAGCTCTCCCACCAGAGCTCCCTGGCACTGCCCTCACTCAGGTTCCTCAAGGGACCTCGGCTGTCCTGCCTCCAAGTTGGATGTGAGCTCAGGCTGACCGATATTCAGGAGAGGACATGGGCTTACAAAAAGTCCAGACTGTGCACAGCCCTTGTCAGAAAGAGGGTTGATACTGGACACCTCTGTGTGATAGCAGCTGGCTTTGGGCAATGCAGTCTTGAATCCAATGTCCCTTCCATCCCAGGGGCACATACTGGGCACTCAAAGAGATATTTAGGTTTCATGTTCCTTTCATTCAGCACCTGCTTGATATAAGGTCTCAGTCCCTGCTTGACACGGCACCAGATCAAGGGCTTGCACAAGTCCATTTGGCATTGACATGGACCTGAGAGAGGGCTGCATCCCACCCCAGACACCACTGCCTCTACGTTGGATACATGCACTCAATGATGCGCACCACAAGGTGGTCAGGACTCTTCAGCCTTTCTCCTTGCCCAGAAAGCAATCCCCGTCCTTTGAACTCTCTAGCGCTGGGGAGAGCAGCTGTGTCCTAGCCTGGAGAGGCAGGGAGAGGGGACTGCTAGCCATGCTGAGGAGCTCCCAACATTGTTACGCTGAATACAAGTAAGGATCCACGGTCGAGTGAATCCACCATTGGTTGGGCCTGAAATCAGTAACAGCAGAGTGTAAGCTCTTCAGGGGCAGGAGAAGGAAGTCATGGGAGGCAGGGCCTGCATTTCAGGGCCTCTTCCCTGGACAGATCTACAAGGGGCTGGTGCCATCATCACTTAGCTGCATTTGGACTACTCCTGATCCTGGGAACCTGCTGCTCTGTGGTGCTCCTGGACAGTGGTGGGCAGTATCCCTGCCATAAGCAGCACATACCCTCTTGATGAGGAGGAGGACACACACACAGAGACTCAGGCACACACTTGTGATCCCATGTGCATTCACAAAGACCTGGCTGTTTAGAATACATACAAGACAAGAAGACACATAGGAACACCAGGAACCATGGACTCCCTGAGTCTCCTACTGCCCTTGGAACTGCTCAGCGTTAGGCAGGATGGGATCAAAACTTTGCAGGACAGCACACACATCTCTGACACCAAGCAGAAGTGGCAGCTGGAGTGAGCTGAGGAGGGAAGGAAAGAGCAGGACATGGCTGGTCTACATGCACAGGAGCCCATCAGCATCTAGCTTAGGATGGATGGAGCTTCTTCCTGAGAATGATACTTAAAAGAGACCCAACACTGTGACCCAGGCTGTTGTCATCTGCCGGCATTGAACCTACCCAGCATTTCAGGTGTCTTCTGCATGCACTGCTGCATTCCGGCCCTGGAAACTCTGGGGTCTTTCATCATTGCGCTCAGAAAAAGCTTTGATTGTGGAATGGGCATGGCAGAAACCTGGAAATGAAAAGGCAGCAGTGCTGGAAAACAAAGCACAACTCGTTTCATTAGCTGCAATGATTTGCATTCAAGATGAGACTTAGAAAATTGTTACCTCTGCAAAGGGTGTCTCTGGTCCTGCAGCAATGAAGGGCAGGTATAAAAGCCAGCGCAGGTCCCCGTTCTCTCATCCACTTCTCTTACCTCCTTCTCCTTAGGAACTAGGTGAGTCTGAAGCTCCTTCTCCTTCTTTTCCAAAGCAAGATCTCTTCTTGATGTATCTCTCAGCTGATATTGGCTCTCTCCTGTCCTTTGCTTTACATCTTCCTGAAACAGAGAAAAGGGTGGGGAAAGTCTACTTAGAGAGAGACTGGGACATGCCAGAGGGACTTTTGATTTATTCTCTAGGAGAAACCCTCAGTGGGCTCGGCTGCTCTCTATAGGGTGAGGAAGACTGTGTGACCTCTGCCTGAGCTTCCTGATTCTCACACAGAAGTTGACTTGGCTCCTTTGTCACAGGGTAACCAGGCAGATCCTCATCCACCCTTGTTATCTGTTTCCTACTTGCTTCTCTCCCAGGTGCACCTCCACACTCAAGACATGTCCTGCTACAGCCAGTGCCAGCCCTGCCGGCCCTGCGGCCCAACCCCACTGGCCAACAGCTGCAATGAGCCCTGTGTCAGGCAGTGCCAGAACTCGGCCGTCGTCATTGAGCCACCTGCTGGGGTGGTGACCCTGCCTGGACCCATCCTCAGCTCCTTCCCACAGAACACCGTGGTGGGATCCTCCACCTCTGCTGCTGTTGGCAGCATCCTCAACTGTGACGGAGTCCCCATCAACTCTGGCTGCTGTGACCTCTCTGGCATCTCCAGCCGCTACTCTGGCAGAAGATCTCTCCTGTGATAAAGATGTTGGGGAAGCTTGAGGAACTCAGAACATGGTGCTGGGAAAAGGATAGAGGGTGTGTTTTCAGTACAGCTGAACGGTTCTGCCTTTCTCTCCCTTTTCTTTTTCTGCTTCCAAGCCCCTTGGCAGAAAGGTCTCACCTAGGCACACCTAGTGGGGACCATATGTCTCCTCTCCCACAGTGGTGCAGGCAGACAGACATCATGCAAGAACTTCTCTAAGGTCAAAGACCACAGAGCTTCTGTAGCTACCAGGGTTCTATGAACTGGCAGCCCCACCTGGAGTGACCTTGTTTCTCTCTTTTGCCTCATTAAAATTCTGCTGCATTCAAGCCTGGCCTCTGTGTGGTCCTTCCCTCTGTTGACATTCCCCAAGCTGCCAAAGAAGTCAGGTGTTGCTCTTTGGTGGACAGGACTGAAGCCTTAAGGGGACTCTTCTCCATTGAAAAAGGGGTGGGAAGCTGGGACACCCTGCAGTGGTTCCTCTTTGGAGCACCATCCCTCAGAACTGAAGAAGACGTCCCAGGCTGCTCTGCTGCCAGTGACCATCAGGCCTTGCCTTCATGTGTCTTTGCCCACAAAGGCCCAAAAAGGCAGGATGCCCAGAGGGGTCAGCAGCCCCATGAGCTCTTGAGGAAGGATGTTCCTCTTGCTATGGCTGGTGCTGCTCTAGGGTGATGGGATGAAAGGTGTGGGACTCCAGAAGGTGATTTGCTCTGCAGAACGGCAGAAATATTAAGGCAGGGAGCAGCCGTTGGGATGAGCTGTCTTCTCCATCACCAAATCTCGGGGCCATGGCCTGGAGGCATCAGCAGGGAGAAGTTGCCCATGCTGCTGAGTGCATTGGTGCGTTGAGGCTGGAAACTGGAGCTAAGGGTGTGGGAGCTGAGGGCAGCTGGCGCTGAAATGGGGACAGTGCCAGGGGGTATTTTTGAGGGAGATCAAATTTTTCTCATGAAGAACATGCAGGAGAACATGAAGATCAGCAAGGACAAGGGAACTGGTTGCACTTTCTAAGAGAGGTGTAGGTAGGTGCAGAGCCCTTGACTGTGCTGGATTAAGGCATGGACTACAATCAATGGTGAATTGAAATAAATTTATTCCTACAACAGCTGGTTTATATAGTCTTTAAGAAAGGTTCACGAGGTGATCAAAAAATCTTAATTGGCTACTTGTAGTTTTTATATGCCACTCTCTCTTACATGATTGGTTGCTTGTGAGCTCTTCCAAGCCTGTGCTGGCTGGGTTTCCCACACTTGACTACTTCATAGATCCCCCAAGGGAATCCATTGATGGGCTGCCATCACACACCATCTGTGTGTGTCTGGCTGGTGGCCAGAGACAAGACAAACCTGGTTGTTGTCAGGGAGGATGGATATCCCTGTGGTTATTAATAGTGGTTACCATGAACAAATCTCTAATACGTAAATACAATGGTTCATGTATGTGCTGTTTGTGTTTTACCAGGCAGTGCAGCTTCCAGTAAGACTTTGGCTTCATTTAGTGTGATATGGAAATATTTCAGCCCATGGCTGCATATGTTGATTTCATAATTGGAATGGACAGAAAAACATTCTTTCACAGGATCTTTTCCACCAGATCTCTGGGTGTACAGGAAAAGCAGTGCTGCCAGGGTATACCTGAGGGTCCCTGTGAGACAGCACCTGGAATGCATCAAACTCTCCCTGGGGGCAGATGAAGAGAGACTTGCGTGCCTGTTGGTAGGGATTAAGGGATAGGGCAATATTGGAGACTCTGTTGTGGGTGTTGATTACAGGCCATCTGATCAGGATGGGGTAGCTGATGAGGTCTTGTACAGACAGCTGACTTTTTGATTCAGGTGGTTGGGGAGCCAACAAGGAGAGGTGGATGTGGTTCTGACAAACAAAGAGGGACTGGTGGAGGACATTAAGGTTGGGGCAGCTTTGGCTGTAGTGACCATGAAAAGAGAGAGAGTTCAGGATCATGGGTGATATGTGCCGAACAAGTAGCATTGCAACCTTGGACTTCAGGAGGGCTAAATTTGACCTCGTCTAGAAAGTGCTTGGAGAAATCCCATGTGTTAAGGCTCTGGAAGGCAGCGGGTCTCAAGAGAGCTAATTGATATTCAAATACCTCTTTCTCCCAGCTCAGGATCAGTGCATCCCTAAGAGCAAGAAATCAGGCAAGGGAAGCAGGAGACTTGCATGGCAGAGCAGGAAGCTTATCAAAAATCTCTAGTGGAAGAAGAAAGTTTACAGTGTGTGGAAAAAGGGACTGACTATTTGAAAATATTACAGGAAGACAGTCGGAGGATGATTCTTCCGCCTGCACTGCTGCATTCCTGTCCTGGAAATCCTGGGATCTTTTATCCTCAAAAGAAGCTTTGATTCTGGAATTGCCATGGCTCAGCCTGGAAATTAAAAGGCAGCAGTGTTGGAAACCAACACACATCCCATATCATTAGCTGCAAAGATTTACATTCAGGATGAACCTGTCAGAGAATTGTTACCTCCGCAAAGGGAGGTCCTGTGGCAATGAAGGGCAGGTATAAAAGCTAATGCAGGTCCTGCTCTCTCATCCGCTTATCTTGCCTCCTTCTGTTTGGGAACCGGGTGAGTCTGAAGCCCCTTCTCCTTCTTCTTCCAAAATGAGATCTCTTCTTGATATACCTCTCAACTGATACTGGCTCTCTCCTGTCCTTTGGTTTACGTCTTATTATAATAGAGAGAAAGGTGGGGAAGTTCTGCTTAGAGAGAGGCTGGGATGTGCCAGAGGGGCGTTTGGTTTATGCTCTAGGACAAGCCCTCAGTGGGCCCAGCTGCTCTCTATAGGATGGGGAAGACTGTGTGTCTCTTGACTTGTCACATGGAAGTGGCCTTGGCTCCTTTGTGACAGGGTAACCAGGCTGCTTCTCACCTAGCCTTTTGGTCTGTTTTTCCTCTGCTCCTCTCCCAGGTGCACTTCCACACTCAAGACATGTCCTGCTACAGCCAGTGCCAGCCCTGCCGGCCCTGCGGCCCGACCCCACTGGCCAACAGCTGCAATGAACCCTGTGTCAGACAGTGCCAGAACTCCACCATCGTCATTGAGCCTCCTGCTGTGGTGGTGACCCTGCCCGGACCCATCCTCAGCTCCTTCCCACAGAACACCGTGGTGGGATCCTCCACCTCTGCTGCTGTTGGCAGCATCCTCAGCTGTGACGGAGTCCCCATCAACTCTGGCTGCTGTGACCTCTCTGGCATTTCCAGCCGCTACTCTGGCAGAAGATCTCTCCTGTGATAAAGATGCTGGGAAATTCCCAAGGAGGCACCTTGAGGAACTCAGAACATGGTGCTGGAACAAAGATCAAGATTTGGGATGTGTTTGTAGTATAGCTGAATGGCTTTGCCTTTCTCTCCCTTTTCTTTGTTTGCTTCTGTTCCCTTTGGCAGAAAGGTCTCACCAAGGGACTGTCTGGTGAGGACCATCTGTCTCCTCTCATTCTAGTGGGCAGAAAGACAGACATCATGTAAGATCTCTCCATGGTCAAGGATCCCAGAGCCTTGGCTGCCACCAGGGCTCCATGAATTGGTGGCCTTGACCTGGAGTGACTTTGTGTCCCACTTTTGCCTCATTAAAGTTCTGCTGCATTCAAGCCTGGCTTACATGTTGTCCTTCCTTCTGTAGACATTCTCCAAGCTGCCAAAAGAATGAGATGTTGCTCTGAGCTTTAACAGGGTTAGAGTAAATGAATACCCTTCTCCATTGACACAGGAGTGAGAGGTTGGGACAGCCTTAACAGGATCCTCTTTTGAGCACCACTATTTGGAGCTCAGGGAGATATCCCAGACTTCACTGCTGTCAGTGACCATCAGGCCTTGCCCTGCTGTGTCTTTGCCCACAAATGCTCAGGAAGGCAGGAGGCCTTGAGGGGGCAGCAGCTCCATAAGCTCTCGAGGCAAAGTTTTCCTCTTCTGTGGCTGGACCTGCTTTGGAGTTGCAGGGGATGATTGTGGGGCTTCAGACAATGCTATCTGCTGCAGAATGGCACAAGTGGT
Organism: Thinocorus orbignyianus; assembly: GCA_013400375.1. NCBI lineage: Eukaryota > Metazoa > Chordata > Aves > Ciconiiformes > Thinocoridae > Thinocorus > Thinocorus orbignyianus. The sequence continues at coordinate 11,729 of VXBW01004762.1, forward strand.
AAAGCAGAGAACAGCCCTGAGGATAGCCCAGAGCTGATACTCCACTTTCCTCTCCCCTCCACCACCCAACCCAGGGGCCATGGCCAGCACGTGTGGGTAGCAGTAGCTGGTAAAATTCACCCATGTTGCTGAATGTTACAAGGGTGGAACTTGGAGCTAAGGATGTGGGAGAGGAGGGCAGTGAGCAGAGATATGGGGACAGTGATTTCTGAGGGACATTGTATTGTTCTGACACAGAGCATGCAGGGGAACGTGAAGATCAGCAAGGAGGGGGGTACTGGGTGCACTGGGCAAGAGAGCTGCAAGTCGTCTCGGTGCTCTTGACTGCTTCGGTTAGTGGCTTAGAAATTAGACAAGTGAATCTCTTACCTTAGTTGCTCTGAATTCAGATGTCCAGAGTGGGTTGTAGCTGTCTCCCACCCTGGAGGTTTCATGATCATGTTAATATCCAGAACCAAATACTTGACAGTGCCAGTTCTTTGGGAAACGGCTCTGTCAGACATCTCCCACCTGCTGGCAACTGCTCACACTTCAGAGAACTGTGTTGCTGTTCTTTAATTGGCTGGAGTGAAGAGAGAGCATTATCTGTCTCCCAGAAAGCCAAGAGATCTCTCACTGATCAAACCCCCTGAGGTACATGGAGAGGAATCAGAGAACCACCTCCTTGGTGTGGCCACTTTGAGCTTCAGTGTGTCAGTGAGGTGGGTGAGGATCAGTTTATGCTAACGATGGCGGGTACTCTGTGATGTATGGAACTACCTCCCGCTGACCTTTCTGACCCTCGGCCTTCCATCCACAGTTTTGTAATTGGGATTTTCATTTAATGGAAGCAATTACATTCAACAGGACAAGTGAAGTGGCTTTTCCAAGTGCCTCAGTGGGAGCAAGAAGTTTCATCTCCTCCCTCCATTGATTTCTACCACACAGAAGTTCCTCACCAAAGTGTAGCTGCACCTGGGCATGGCAGGTAGTGGGAAGCAACCAGTTCCCCACTGTGCTCATCTCACTCACAGCTGTCTCAGGCTGGGCTGAGCCTTGATTCTAATGCTCCCACCTCCCCCTCTTCACTCCTGGCTAAAATCAGAATATATCAGAGTGCTCTGAAGACCAGCACTTGGAAAGGGTCACAAACCCCATCCAGAAACAGTTCTCCAAGAGACCATTGGAGGAAATATGCATGTACTTTTCAGTTTAGTCTGGTGTTTTCAGGATGGATTTATGCCCTGTTCTTGTGCCTCTTTCATGGAATCATGCTCGGGTACAAGATAAATTTTGGCAATGTCTGATATCTCTCACTATAGCCATTATTCCTAACATTGTCCACACAATAGACACTCCCCTTCCTTCCCTCTGTCCAGTATCTGAAGGTACTTCTTTATTTCAAATTAAAAATATGCAAATCACTATGTTTCATACTAAATGTGTCAGGACATTTCCACATCTAAAACCCCACATCAGTCTTTACCAGTGCATCCTTCCACCTGTTTCAGGCTTTGCTGTGGAACCACTTTAATGTGTTGGCAAAGTCCCCAAACTGCAGAGCTGTGAAAGGCCGGCTGGGCAGCAAGTGTGTCTTTACAGTCATTGGGAGGCCAACAGCACCTACAGAGGGCCCTTGCTTTTCCCCTTCTGGTTTTCATTTCATGAATCACCATCTCAAAGCTCTTCTTTCTGCCCATGGACAGTGAAGGGAGTCCATGTGGCTACTTCAGAGGGAGAAAGCATCAACACAGCAAATACACCTTTAGGAACAGTATGGGATTGATTTCACCTGAGTGTAGAGCTCTCCAAGTGAGAGTACTCAATCTGTACTGAATATCTGCTCCTCCCTTCAGGTAGCAGTGGTGCTTCTGGAGGTGATTCTCCTGTGGCCCGCTGTGCTGGGCACCCAGCTTTTTTACCTGCAGCCAGGCCCAGGCACCAGTGCCCAAGGATGGGCTGATGCTCACCCTTGTCAGCTGTGCTCTCTTTCTCTGTGACATTTGGGAAAGTCCCTGGAACAGCCCACTGAGACTCGAGAAATAGCCTGCACCTGGATCTGTCCTCAGATAGTTATCACTGCTGGCTGCTGTCACTTCCCCATCAATGCTACTTACAGCCCTCTGAGACAAATGGGGGCATGCAAAGTCTACAACAGGGTCACAAAGAAGATACACATAACTTGGCAGAGGCAGGCCCTCCTGGAGCAGCAGTAGGACAACAACCAAGTACCCAAATCTTTCTCAGGTGAAATGGATGATATTACAAGAGTAACAGACTCCAACTTGTAAGTCAGGATCCATCTGGAAAGTCAGTAGCTTCCACATGCTGTGCTGGGAAGGAATTGCCTGAGAATAGGTCCCCAGAACTATTCCTGTTGCCTGTGGGTGGAAAGAAGATCATTGAGATGTGATTATAAGTTGTTGGACAAAGAAACCAGCATGGACCCAGAGACATAGGACTTCCTCCCAGCCAAGCACTTGTGATTCCCCTGAGAAGGGACATGAGAAGGAGAAGGACAACTTCCTGGAAATGGATGAGAGCAGGAAGGGTTTGAACAGAGGATCTTGTCCAGCACAGAGTAAGCTCTTAAGGGGTAGGAGAAGGAAGTCTTTGGAGGCAGGGACTGCATTTCAGGGACATTCCCTGGACGGATCTCCAAAAGGCTGGTGCCATGAGCACTCAGCTGCACTTGGACTACTCTTGACCCTAGGACTCTGCTTCTCAGTGGTGCTCCTGAACAGAGTGGTGAACAGTATCCTTGCCATAAGCAGCACATTCCTCCTGATGATGGACAAACAAGGGTAAAGGATGCGCACACACAGGCTCAGGCACATCAGCATGGATCAGGCACAGATTTGTGATCCCACATGCATTCTCAAAAACCTGGATGCTTTCAATACAAACAAGGCAAGAAGACACATAGCAACACCATAAATCATGGACTCTCTGAATATCTCACTGCCCTGGGAACTGCGCAGTGGTGTGCAGGATGGTGTCAAAACTTGGTAAGACAACACATAAATCAAGTCACCATTGGGCTGAGGTGGGATGGGAAGGAAAGAGAAGAACATGGAAGGTCCTCATACACAGAAGCCTAAGGTTGTCCAGCTGAGAATGGATGAAACATCTTCCTCAGAATGACACTTCAGTAAAGCCCACTAAGGTGACCCAGGCTATTTTCATCTGAACCGCCCCCCCGCCCAGCAAATGAGCTGACTCTTCTGTCTGCTCTACTGCATTCCGGACCTGGAAAGTCCTGGAGCCTGTCATCCCCATGCTTTGATTTTGTAGAATGGGCATGGCACAAACCCGAAAATGAAAAGGCAGCAGTACTGGAATCAAAAGCACAGCCCATATCATTACCTGCAAAGGTTTGCATTAAAGATGAGCTTGTCAGAAAATTGTTACCTCTATAAAGGGCACCTCTGGTCCTGTGGCAATGAAGGGCAGGTATAAAAGCCAGCGCAGGTCCCTGCTCTCTCATCCGCTTATCTTGCCTCCTTCTGCTTGGGAACCGGGTGAGTCTGAAGCCCCTTCTCTTTCTCTTCCAAAGCAAGATCTCTTCTTGATGTATCTCTCAGCTGATATTGGATCTCTCTTGTCTTATGGTTGCATCTTCTTTTTATGATAGAGGAAAGTGTGGAGAAGTTCTGCTTAGAGAGACGTTGGGATGTGGCACAGGGCTTAGACACTAGGAGAAACCCTCAGTGGGACAGGTTGCTCTTGATATTGTGATGAAGACTGTGTGCTCCTGGCTGAGCGTAAACCTCCCCACTCAGTAGTGTCCTTGGTTCCTTTGCGACAGCGTAACCACACCCATCCTTGTGCTCTGTTTTTCCCCTGCTCCTCTCCCAGGTGCGTCTCCACACTCAAGACATGTCCTG
>VXBW01004763.1:0-47776 GCA_013400375.1 Thinocorus orbignyianus
TTGTTGGTTCCTCAACCATTTGGTTGAGAAAACTTGATGTGAACAAATGTGATCTGAGTTGCTGTTGTGTGGTGCAAGTTTTAAAGGTGTGAAATAGCAAAGCAGTAGCCGAAGTAGATTTATATAGTAGCAAAATTTTAACACGCAGAGGTGTTCATCGTCCTGGTAGTAGTCTCTGCGAACTGTCCATTTCAAGTTTGTGTATCCTTTTTTAAAGGTTGCAGTTAAAGTAGAGCTGTAGTTCAGTATTTTTGCATTTGTAAAGGAAACAGGATTTCTAAATACCTTCCTGGCGATGCTAACTCATATGTAATTCAGTCTGGCAGAACTGATGCCTCAGGTGAAGGTGCAAGCTGTGGAGACTGTTGAAGGTTGTACACATGAGGTGAGTGCAATGAAAAAGCACATGGAAAATACAATTCCATGAAACAAGCTTGTATGTGCTGCTGTCAATATAATAACAGAGTTTATTGTGCTTGTACCATAAGGCACTTAAGTTAGAAAAGACCTTAAAGGTTGTTGAGTCCAGCTGTAAACCTAACGCTGCCGAGTCCGCCACTAAACCATGTCTCTGAGTAGCACATCTACACATCTTTTAAATACCTGTAGGGATGGTGACTTGCAGTAAAATGAGTGATTATGAAACCCTCATGTTGACGGGTTACTGTATTTGAATGGTACCAAGCACGTCCTGAGTACTGTTCTTCAGGTGGAAAATCCAGTGGCTGTAAAATAGTTCTGTGTTCATAGCGCTATCTAAGTGGGCATTGAACGAGTTTGCTCTTTTGGTTCAAAAATTAAAGGCTTTCTGGTAAGGCTTGGTACTGTTTTAGTAAAAACAGGAAAAAATGTGTAAGAGCAAAATAATGAAAACCATCTATTTTGAAATTGTGTTAATAGACATAAAGGCTATTTAAAATATGAAAAGTCAAAAGTATTAATGCTGTTATTTTGTGGGGTTTTTTTAATCGTCTTTCATCCAAAGATGTCAGAGTTTCTATAAGAATTAAATACCTAAACTTTAACTTCTTTGTGCTTTTGCGCTCATTTTCTTTTCTGTGCTGTCATCCAGAAGTAGCTCAAATTAATTAGGGTCACATCCAAGGACCCTGTATGATTAGACCTTTGTAACGAAGGAGTGGCATATACAGTTGATGAAACAGATTTTAAAGCCCACAGACCTGTGCAGTCTTCATTATCTTGAGGTGTCTGGTAGAGGTTTGCCATCACTTAGTGACAGAAGAGAGCTTAAATATTTAGTATGAATGGATGTTGGCCAAGAACAGGAACTTTACCTGTATAAGTACATTATCCTTGGAAAGGGAGTGTTAGCAATGTGAGCAGAGTAGTTACTTCTGACATCCATTGACCAGAAGCTGTAGCTGTGACTTGGCCTGAAGAGCTAATGTTCCAAGGTAGGTGAAGGTGAAGCAGAAGTGTTTCACCCAAGAGAGTATCAGAGAAATGAAAGAAGAAGCATTGTTGGGGTGGGAGGACAGAGAGGTTGGTTGAAAAACTTTGAGAGGCAGGAAGGAAGCCTTGACACGTGAGCTCAGAGAAACAGGATAAAAATTCAGATTTGTTTTCATGCACTTTACATCTCCTGCCACAGCTCTTCATAGCCTACCATGTCACTGGAGTGGACACCAAGAGTTCTGCAACTGTTTTATATAAAATATATTTTATAGGTTGCGCTTCCAGCAGATGAAGAATTCACAGGTCTGAAACCAAGAACTGGAAAAGCTGCAAAGGTATGTCATAGTCTGCATGTATGGTTTGGGTTTTTTTTGCATATGCATTAGGCAGTAGATAAAGGTCTGGGGGGAAAATGTTGTACTTTGTCAGTAAGGCTTGGAAGAGTATTTTGAAAAGGTGGCCTGTCGTAAGTAAGATTGGTGTTTCTGTATTTTAAATGTGGTAGAGCAAAATGATGTGGTTGAGTGGGGTGGATAGAGTTGTGATTTCAGTTCTATTCTACAACAACAGGCGGTAGCTTCAGTTACACACTGTAGTTCCTCTACCTAAATTAATAAATTAGAGGAAATTTGGTCACTGGGGAAAGGTTTTTATTTGATATGACAACAAAGACACGCAAAGATATGCAGTGTGGTATTACGTAAAATTATTTAAATACCAAGACATTGCAGAATACTGGATTAAAATCAGTTACAAACATCTACAGGATTTGATTTCTTCTTGTAACTTGCACACTAGATCAGTCATAAAATTAATTGGATGTAAATAACAGTATGTGTTAAAAATATGTAATACTTTTGCTTTTTTTCTCTTCAGGAATATCCTTTTATTCTTGATGCTTTTCAGAGAGAAGCTATTCTTTGTGTAGATAACAACCAGTCTGTGTTAGTGTCGGCTCATACATCAGCTGGTAAAACTGTTTGTGCAGAGTAAGTAATTTTCTGATGGTCTCTAAGAGAATGGTGTCTATAGGGCAAGAAATATTTAAAAGATAGTGTGCATTTTTTATCAGGCTTTTATCAGCCAGTGGAGTGGCTTTGGTGACTGGAGGTCAGAAGTGAGATACACACTTTGGAGTATGGGTTCAAATAGTTATAGTTTGCCATGAGACAGTGACAGTGTGTTCTCATGTCCATAAAAATCAGTTAAGTTGTTGTCGATGTTTTGACGTCCTCTGAAGAGGCATCTGTAGTTGAGTTAGGATTATGCTGAGCTTAATGATGTAGATAGGAAATGCTTCAAATCATTCTTACGGTGTTTTGAATTGCATATTCTATTTTATTTTTTTTTAAGCAGAAACTTAGAGGAAAAATATATGCTCTGAGTGTCTTCCTGACAACTTTAATATGTATAATGTTTGAATACAGATATGCAATTGCCCTGGCTTTGAGGGAGAAACAGCGTGTGATATTTACAAGTCCAATTAAAGCTTTGAGTAATCAGAAGTATCGTGAGATGTATGAAGAATTTCAGGATGTTGGTTTGATGACTGGGGATGTCACCATTAATCCTACAGCTTCTTGTCTGGTAATGACAACTGAGGTAAGATCACATATTAATTCTTGATCTTTCTGTGTTTTCTTCTGCCCTTTTTTGGCTTAGAAGATCTGGTACAGACAGATCAAAATTACCATAATAAGCCAAATTAGAGTAGAGAATGTTGGGATCCCTTTAGTGTTTTAACTTTTGGTTACTGGAGCAAGCTAGTTAAATCTGTAAGTTCGTACTTTTGGATGATGAGTCAGGAACTTTCATTCTCTGTATGGAGAAAGGCAGAACTTAGTTTCCTGAGTGCTCAAGGCACTGAGTTTTGTTTGGATACGTGTGAAGTACTGACAGGTACTAGTTACTTAGACTAACTGAATCCTGTGGGGTTGGTACTTTGTTCCAGGGAAACAAACCAGAGAGAGGATAGTTGAGGGGTTGATGCTAGATGCTAGTACCCTGGGAATATACAGCTTTTCACCTTTGGCACAGTTTTGTCATACTTCTGTCCAGCCATGAGTTGGAATTTTTCCTCTTTCTGTCTTATGGAGAAAGCTCTGCTAGGCAAAGATTGGGATGGAGAGTCAGGATGACTTGATTTCTGACAAAAGATTTCTTCTTAGTCACAGAGAGTTGTCTGTTAGGATGATAGAACAAGAAGGCTTGGCAGAAGTAGATCTGTAAACCTGTAACAAATATGCTACATATAGAGGCTGTGATAAAAATACTAGGTTTCCTTTCATATTCCTTCGCTGTTCCTGCCAGGAAACCAATTTACCTCATATCATGAAATATGAGATTCCAGTCAAATCAGCCTGGAAAGCATCTCATAGCCAATCTTTAAATGTTTTTAAGTTTTGTACAACATAAGATTTCATATTGCCATGAAAACGTGAACCAAAAATTCTGGCAGTTTCTTACTGACCTCTGTGTAACACGTGACTGTTACTTCATGTGATGGATCTTTTTCTTTTTTTTTTTTTTCCCCCTTGTCTAGATTTTGAGAAGTATGCTTTACAGAGGTTCTGAGGTTATGCGAGAAGTTGCTTGGGTTATTTTTGATGAAATCCACTACATGAGAGATTCAGGTATCCTGTATGCACAATTTTTCTTTTCAAGAAATCTTTTTTTTTTTTTCCAAATAAATTTATTTCTTTTGAATACTTAAATCTTTGCTCTCTCTATTAAAATTAATCATCTTTGTGCATAAATCATTCACAACTTGTTTTTTACTGTATGTATATGAGAGGGTTATTGTGTGTCACAGTATGTATTTTCTTTGCTAAGGCAAAAGCCGCTTTGAGGACATTTGATACACCCCATTTGTACAGGACAGGCTTTTCTTAGTTTTTGTTTTATTTTGTCTTTTAGCATGCTGCTTTTTGGCTTCAGGGCTGAGAAATAGGCTTTAATCACATACATTTCCTGTGTGAATTTTCCGTTTTCAGAACGTGGTGTTGTTTGGGAAGAGACAATTATTTTGCTCCCTGACAATGTTCATTATGTGTTCCTTTCTGCAACTATTCCAAACGCCCGTCAGTTTGCTGAATGGATTTGCCATCTTCACAAACAGGTAAGTTTTCTGATGTGCTGTACCTCCATTTTTGTCTTGTGGCCTACCACCATCTCTTTGGTGAATGAGAACCCAACTTCTGAGAGTCTTTTTAGTCATCGCGTGTAAGTGAAGGTATAGACATCGCTTCTGGCTTCTCTGGTGCTACTCCTAGCTTTTGCAGCTGTACTACGTGGTCCTACTTAGCGGTGTTAAAGTGTATTTTCCACACTGATTTAGACACTAGCTTGATTTCAAAAAACATTCCGAATTATGAAACATGATAAACATACTAGATTTTCAGAGGGCTGATAGACAAGAGGTTATTTGGAGAATTTTTTAAAGAGCTCTGTAAAAGGCCATGCAGAAGTCAAAAGTAAATTGTAAATCCATAGAAAATACTATGCATTCAGGGAAACAAAGTGGGGAGAAAAAAAAAAGAAATCTATCCTGTCCTGTAACCAGTAAGTTTATTTTATTCTGTTTAAGAGGTGCTTTTGTAGCAAAGTTACAGGATTTAGAATTAGGGAAGTTAAGATTCGCAGAGGGTTGGTCCAGTTTTAAAAATGCCCCAGAGATTGATTCTTGTGTTGTTTATGGTGTAAGAAGTGTAGTATAAGAGATGTCTATTTAAGCTTGGCACAAAACCTTGGTTTGGTTTTGCAGAACACCAGGCTTATTATTTTTTTTTTAAAGGAGGTTTACCTAATGAATGTTTTGAGGGAAGTGTTTTGTCTATTTTTTTTCTTAACAAGCTTTCTCCATGCAATAAAACTCAAATGTTTTTAGAAGTCTACCAGGGGCCTTTTTTTAGGTGCTGTAAGAAATACTATAAGCTTTTTGACAAAATAGAAATTAGCAGCTTTTTCCTTTGGTTTTAAAGGTATTTGGATTTTGAGTCTGTGTAATAATACAGCAAGAAATGTTCCTTGTCCTTACTTTTTGTGTTCATGAGAGAATTTTTGTAGCCAACTTGTGTTCTTCTGAAGGATTTGCAAGCTGTGGTTTTCTTAAGTATCATCATTAGTACAAAATCCATATTCAGGGAAGAAAATTTATAGTCTTGGTTTCTATACATCTCACTTTCTGGCTTTTAGAAGATCTGTCTTCTAAAATTAGTATTAGATTTTCCATCAAGCATTTTCACAATGCAATGAGAAACGTTAAACATTTACATGCATGCTGTTCTGTCTTTACAGCCTTGCCACGTGATTTACACCGACTATCGACCCACTCCACTGCAGCATTATATATTCCCAGCAGGAGGAGATGGACTCCATCTGGTTGTTGATGAAAACGTAAGGGTTGCTTTCTGTATATCTGCAAAGTAACTGATGTTTGTTGTACTGGTGCTCACTTAAAAGAAAATGCAGCAGCATTTAAACTTTACTTTGGTTGAAGGGACAAAGTGTTTTTGTGTTCTTAGATGATTTTGAAGCAGTGACTTATTTAAAATTCGCATTGGCTTGCAGAGCAGTAGCTAATACCATCAACAATAGCGCTGATCTTGAAGCTAGGTCTTCTTTGGGCAGTGTAGTTTCATATACTCATTCCTAAGAGTCAGTTTTGGTGTTGTGCCATTCAGCAGGTCTAGCATGGCTGATGGTGCGGTGGGTGGGAAAATCAGCAATAACTTCAGAGACAGCAAAGTAATTCTGACCTGTGCCGCTGACCTAGTAAACTCACTTACTCTCACATGCATTGGTTTTTTCCTTCTCCCTGTAAATATGGGGTAATGGTGCTGGCTGTGCAAAGCCCCAAGTATTTTTAAGTGGGCTATGTAAGGAGTAATTACTTACAAATGTTGTGCTTTATGTTTAGGGAGATTTCAGAGAAGATAATTTTAATACAGCAATGCAAGTGCTTAGAGATGCAGGAGACTTAGCAAAAGGGGACCAGAAGGGCAGGAAAGGAGGAACAAAAGGTGAGTTTGAATCCTGTTCTAAAGTACTTTTTGTATAATACAACAAAGTTGCATGCAAGTTGTGCTTGTGTCTCAATTATTCCGTAAGATCCTTCTGTTGCTAAAATTACTTTCAAATTAATGTAATCTCTCTGCAGGTCCTTCAAATGTTTTTAAGATTGTGAAGATGATCATGGAAAGGAATTTCCAACCTGTCATTATTTTCAGCTTCAGTAAGAAGGACTGTGAAGCCTACGCACTTCAGATGACAAAGTTAGATTTCAATACAGGTACAGATAAATAAAATACAGTTTTATTCACAGTGTAGTTTGACATGAGGTGTTAATCTGGTTAGATATTTCTATTTCTTACGGGGCTTTTTGTGTAAAAACCAAATGTAAAACACGTATTGATTTTTCCTTTGCTATGTTGGTACCTTGGGCTGTTTTCAGTAGGAAACTGTCGGTCATCACAGGGTTGAATTGTGCTTCTATTTTGGACTTTATTTCTTTCTCCAAAACCTTGTTCACTGTAATAATAGCTCAAGAGTTCCTAGCAAATTCTGTCTATAATGTGAGAAGACTGATCATAACAAATATATTTCCCAAAATTTTCATGTTACATCTATTAGAAAAATGAAGTCAAAACAGCTGTATGCAAGCCACTAGACTGTTGTTTCCCAATGATTCAGTCTAGGTTTCTTTCCTCCCTCCCTCCCCCTTCTCAAATTAAAATTCAGATGGTAAACAAAGAAGATTTTTTCATTTTGGATTAAAACCAAGCTTGGAAAATCAATTTTAAGTTCATAGCTTCTCGGAATTGTTAAGAGTTGTGACATAAATAAGGAATTTGTTGTAAATCAGCCTATCATTTCTTGTTTGTGAGCTGTTCGGGGCCTTACTTGTATACATGCTCCAGTCTTCGCACGTTCTGGTTCGGTGTTGCAAAATAACACAACTGTTTCTGCAGGAAATTTGAAGATACAGAGAAGTGCAGAGATGCATTTTTATATATTGTCTTCGGTCATATTTTTGGATATATATTCTTTATATTTGTACTACTTAAGTAGAAAGGGTGTTAACTTTGAGAATTAACAGAGAAGAGGAAGACCCTCTAAGTCCATGCAGTCGGTGACTGGTGGGTCTAGAAGAGAAATGGGGAGGTTTATGAAGTAGACAGAAAGTACGCAAGACTCAGAAATCTCAAGCTGGGAAGCAGCTGAAGTTTGGATTATTTTGCCAGGTTTGTTCTGTTTCTCTTTTCCCTGAGCATCTAGTTCTGGTTCCTGTTAGGCTCCTTCAGGCTCCCAGTCAAATCTTGATTGTCTGACCTTCTGTGGGTGGTTTTGTATAGACTTCAGTCTTCTGCACTGTTTTTATTATAAACTTTTGTAAATACTGAAATGTGATAACACTTTATTTATATAGGGTATTAGCCTTCTTGATTTTGTAATAACTTAAAAATTACCTTCTTAGATGAAGAAAAAAAGATGGTCGAAGAAGTATTCAATAATGCAATTGATTGTCTGTCAGATGAAGACAAAAAGCTTCCTCAGGTGAGTGGAGACTGAGTAGGAGTAGCTGCTACTCTCCTGTTTTCTGCAACTTGCGGGGCTGTGGGGCTGTTATAGTGGGTACAGAAATCATACACTGGGTATTCTCATTCATCTCCCAGGCTTTTAATATCTCTTGCATTGCTCCTTGGCCTTGAGAAATAGGACTCAGTAATCAGGATCATGCCAGTTTTGATTCCAGTAAATTATATATGCCAAAATTAACAATGTAGTTCCTACCCCGTGCTGATATTTTATTTTCTAATAATATTTTAAAGTGAACGTAAGGGCTTATGAAGAGAGAGGGTTAAAACTGTCTGGAAGTAGTTCATATAAAAGTATGCATTTTATCAGGTATTGACTGAGAGGCAAATTGAAATGCTAACTGCATGTGTAATTTAGGGCATAGCTTTGCAGCTGGCCTAACCTGATTTAAGACTAGTCTGCTGGAAAGATTGACCTCTGGCTTTTTCATACCATTGCTCGTTCTAACTGAAAAATAATACCAAAGAGGTGTTTGTTGTATTTAACATGTAGAAACAGTGAATTACATGGACACTAAGGACAGTGTTGAGGACTTCCATACCGGTTTAATTTTGAAGCAACTAATAGGAAAATTTGTTTATTGTTCTTCGTGTTTCTTCCCAGGTTGAACATGTACTTCCTCTCCTGAAGCGAGGAATTGGTATCCACCATGGTGGCCTGCTTCCTATCTTAAAAGAAACCATAGAAATTCTTTTCTCTGAGGGCCTAATAAAGGTATATGTTTCATGTCTGTATTTAGGTTTTCTGCGTTGTGAATACACAGTTGGTAATCCTGAAAAACCAAGAAGTATGTCTTTACTCAGAATGCACCCTGGTATTATAGCCAAAATCTGCTCCTTGACTTGAAAAAGGTGAAAAACTCATTGCATGTTGCACTGAAAGATGTTTTAGATATGATTCTAAGCGTAAGGTTTAGCACTTACCAAGAACTTTCTCTGAACTTTGTCTGGACTGGGAAGTAAGCAATTTTAAAAAGAGCTGCACACATATGAAAGGCGCGGCTCTGTTCTGTGGCTTTATATACTGGGTTCTACAAATGCACACAGCACCTCTGGAAGCCTGTGTGATTGGTGCAGCTCCCTTCCCTAGAGGAATGCAAAAATGCCTACATATTTATCTGACAAGAAAAAGAAAAGAATTTGTGAAGCTGGTTTGTTGGGTTATTTTTTCCTTTCTATAAAGAAACATTTGTAGTCTTCAGTACTTAGACATCTTATGTTAGCTCACTGTTACAGCTCTCTAGTTCTAAGAGCTCTAGGTTTTATTCAAAAGTATTTAAACTTACAATGTCTGACATTTTCTTCGACTGTTTTATGACATATATTTTCCTCCTATAAAAGACTGTAGACATATACCAAGCTGTTTGTTGGTTGTGCTAAGGGACATATATTCAGAAAAATTTAGCCTTACATAAAAGTTACAGGATTTTTTTGGGGGTAGCTGCTATTTTCTTCTTGCAAACTTTGAATGTGGAAATGAACTATTCTTTTTCATTAATATAATTTGCGCACTCTTGTGTTTTCTTTTGGAGTCTTTCACATGGTCCCATCTAACTAGTTTTCATGTTTTCCCAGAGGAAATAAGGAAAGGGAGAAAGAATGATTTTGGCCCCATTTTTAAGTATTGAATGCACTTATTTTCCTGTGTTGACTGTACATAAGTAGTAAAATCTGGAGAGGTTTTGTGTAGCAATCTCTGACTCTTTGCATGTTTGCTTAAGAGCCTTTGTTTTTGCTTGCTTAACTTTAGCCTGTTTATTTAGGCCTTATTTGCAACGGAGACTTTTGCAATGGGGATTAATATGCCAGCCAGGACAGTGCTGTTTACAAGTGCCAGCAAATTTGATGGAAAAGATTTCCGATGGGTAAGTGAAAAACAGGTTCTGTAGAATAACTGAGTTGCATTATTTGAACCTTACTAGGATTAAATTTAGCTCTTAACGTAGCTACTTTAATGTAGTAGGAGATACTTTTTTCTTCCAAACGTCTTTCTTTGTTCACTAATGAATTTATAATTAAGGTACAAATTCTGGAAGACAAGATTCCTCAGCTTTTGCGTGAGATTATTTTAATAGATACAGAAAAGGGTCATCAAAGACGGGTTAGTGGTAGACATCGGATTAAATTAAGAGTTCTGCACGACTTGACCAAAGTGTGAGACCCAAGTATTTTCTCCTGTGTAAGGGGAATATGGAGAATAAACGGCCTTAGTATCCTGTCATAGTGATCACTAAATTTAGATTTTGACAGACCCAAGAAAAAAGATCATTTATCTAGGGAGAGTACTGGTTTTTCTGTTATAGGAGAGTATTTTGGGTAGCCCACAGAAAGACAAATATGTGGAGGGAGAGACAGGTTCTTTAATAACTGGAAAACAAATAATTTGAAAGTTTTAAACATTTAAACCGGGTAGGTGATTCACATGTAAACAATAATGAGTGTACAAGTCATCAAATCAGAGCTTTTTAAATGAGTGTCATGGTTCGTCTTTTGGAGTTGAGAAAATTGTGGTAAACAGGACAAGTGAGTTGACAGTGTGCGTTAAGGAATAAGCATCTCTTCAGTCTTAGTTTTGGCTCTTCAGTTTCCCAATTCATTCAGTCTGACTACACGTCCTTAAAATATAAGTGAGAGTTAGCTACATTTGAGGTATCAGATATGTGGAATTCTTACTTTTAGAATGATTTAGCGCATGTTCCTTAAATATTAAAATTTTGAGATCTGACTTAAAGTGAAACTCGGGCAGTTGTTGGGATTTTGAGTTCCACAGATGACAAAAAAAGCCCTGTTGTGTAACTTACTGAGACGTAGGGAACCATTTGTAGCTGGCTCTTGTCCATGTTCCATTTCTTTATAAATGTCCTGCTTTGATATAACAATAACCTCTTCAGTTTTATGGTTAGTAGGCACAGAAATATTACTCTTGCTGGGTAGCAGTGTTTAATGTTACATTTGAATGAAATTATATTATAAGATGGTAAAGAGGCATTGCAGTGTTGTGTTTTAATAATCTCCACCACTTTTAGCAGCCTTCCATCACGTAAGATGTTAGGAAAACATTTTTTGTGCTTAATAAAATGATCCATTGTATTATGAAATCACTTATTGGTGGCAGCATTGGTTAACTTACGCCGCCATACATTGTTCATAGTCATGGATTTGTGTCTTAGTAGCTTAGTGATCAAGTATGAGTAGTGAATTCAATCTTGAAAAATTTCATGTCATAGATAACTCTCCTTTGCTAATTGTTATACATCATGGTCGTTTACTGTATAACTGCAAATAGTTCTTGCTATTTTTCAATAAAAAGTACTGTTTGCACTTTTTTTTTCTTTTCTTTTTCTCATTTTATCATAGATATCCTCAGGTGAATACATTCAAATGTCAGGTCGTGCAGGACGCCGAGGCATGGATGACAGAGGAATAGTAATTCTTATGGTGGATGAAAAAATGAGTCCAACAATTGGCAAGCAGCTTCTGAAGGTAGGAGAGAAGTTAACTTTTTTGCTTGTCCTCCCCAGAAATGTGATTATCATTTGAATAATGTAACTTTATACTCTTAAAACAAAGACTGTGTAGATCGTGCAGGTAGGAGATGACAGCTCCTGAGAGGAGTGTGGTCTTTCACTGATTTCTCATTAAAGTGGACAAAATTAAAAGACAAATATTAGCCTCTCTTCTATAAAAGGGATCTCAGTCAGGAGAAGTAGAATTACATCCTGTTTTCTGATGATATCACTATTTCTGCATAAAAAATCTATTTCTTGCTGACCACAGTCAGTTCAAGGAAAATTGCTGAGAATGTTTGCTGAGCTTTCTCAAGAATTACTAAAGGCTTGGTTCTGTGGTGAAATAAAATTTTGTTAATGGATGTTTTAGTGTAACAGCCAACCTGGACAAAGTCATCCAATAAATGAGGTACATAAGATGCATAAGAATAACCAAATGGCTGCAGAGCTGCATTAACTATGGAGAAATTTATAGTGCTTTTGGGAAACTTTGAGGTTTGGAAATCAAGAGGCTGAAAAAGAACACTGTTGTGGTTGAGAGGGGCATTAGATTATGGGGCTTCTCCAAATTGTAATGGAAGTTGTTACAGATTATTACAGTAATACCCTCTTGCTTTAAAATATGAATGCAAGATATTGCATTCTTCACTCTCCTATGTGAATTCCATGGCACAAAAATCTCCATAATGAAGCATAATATCCTGTAACGTGTGTTGCCTGTCTTAGGCTGCTGTGTTAATTGTTAATTGCATGATAAAATTGAAAACTTTAAGGGAATTGCTGTGGAGGCTATTCAGGAGCTTGTAACCTTGGTACAAATAAGTGTCCAGGTGGGATTTACAGTGTTGTTAGAGTTTGTGTAAACTGTGGGAATCATCCTAAGTCAGCTTCAGGGTATGATAATAAAAAGCATGCATTTGTTGCAACAACAACAAAAACAAAAAAACAGATGCCAGTATTTCTCTATTTTATTCAGAGAAATGAAGAACAAGGTGAAAAATATGTCTGTGGCTGCCGTCAGTCACGCAGATGTGGATTCTTTGTTGAGTATCTTCCTCTGTTAGTGCTACCAGTTAATTCATAATACATGTGTATGTTAGATTTGTGTTATACACAGGTAGCGTTCCCCTTGTTAACGTCGGAATTTTCATGAATGCTACATTATGGCTAACTAATCAGAAATTAGTAAAATAAGAAATTTCAAAAATACTGGAACTTGTTTGTGTATGATAGCCTTAGGTTTTTAGTTTATTGTTTTAGTTTTGGTTGGATTGATGGGATTTCTCAGTGGAATGGACATACCTTTATTTGTTTACATGCACATTTAATGCATATGTACATCTCTGAGATGTATGAAGACTTAAGTATTTCAAATGGGTTTTTTATGAGTTCTTAAGACTATTAGGAAAAAAAAAAAGATGTGATTTTGTGGCATGCTTGTGTACATAAAGGTTTTATACCTTTGTACTTCCACAGATGAAAAATTAAACACCAGGAGATAGAAAATGAGAGAAGTAAAAAACATTTCTTACAAATAGCATTAATTTTACGTATTTGCAATCTGTAATTATAAAATAGAATATCCCTTAAAAGTTAATTTCTATTAAATAATTTTAAATAGCTTGGGAAAAAATTACATTTCAGTTATTTATTTCCTGACTTTACGAGATTACTCTGTAAGCTTAACCGTTGAGAAGTTATTTTAAGATTGAGTAGTTTGAGAACTGTAGAACTAAATCTGTATGAATTAAGACAAAAAAAAACAAAATAGTAGATCGCTTACTTTTTGACACTATCTTTTTTTTTTGTCTAGATTTTAAGGAAATAATAATAAATTTTTCCTGTATTGAATCTGTAAGATCTTTGGGTTTTTTTCCCTTTTTGATTTACAAAAAAATGAGGGAAAAATAACAGCAATTCTTTTGCTTTCCCTGTTATCTCCTTGTTCTTCACTAATCCAAGTAAATTAATGTATTTCATTAATTTTTCACACTGCTTCACTTGTGAGGAAGGACTGAATTGAAGAGATATTTGAAAAATCTTGGAAGGGGCTATAAGGAAAAGGTATTGATGCTTCTGTAGCTATTCAGCCAATTGCTGAAGAGGTGGTGAAATAATCTATGAGATGAGCAGTACAGCATAAAAAATACTCTTTCCTTTTTAAATACAAAACACATAGAGGCAATTTCCTGTCAAAACAAGCCAAGAATGCTTGCAGACTAACATTTCTTCAGTACTCACATTCTGTATTCATCATTAAGCGTGTCTGAATTAGGTTTTGCTTACTGATGGACAGTGTTTGTCTGTATTAAGATCATAATCAGGTCTTGTGGTAGTATTTTGCTGCCAGTATTTTGCTTTGCTCCAGGATAATAAGCTAAAGATTTATAGAGAGAACTTCAGAAGAAATAAATTAGCCATATTGAGAACGATAGGACATTTACATAGGACATTTTTGTCATAGCTCTTCAGCCCTAATGCATGACTGATCCAAGCCTTTTCCCAAACACTAGGGCCAGACATCTAGGAGTAATGTTATCAGCTGGCTAACACTGTGATCAGCTAAGTGGGAGCTTTGAGTATGTTTCAGTATCAGCAGTATTGCTGCAGCTGTGCTGTTTGTGGCAGAGTTCATTGTGGCATTGTGTACAGTGCTTGAAACTTAAAATTCACAGTTCAGATCTTAGATGGAGTTATTTCAATATTTCTGCCTGTTTGCACATCTCTCATATGACCGCTGTGCAGTTGTTGGAAAGTTTCTAAATTTTGAAAGAGCAAGTCATCGTTCCCTTGTAATTGAGACATCATGATTAGATGTTTTGTGTTTTAATCATCTGCTGTGTGTCACATATGGCTGTTCCTTTCAGGCTCCCAAGCACAAAGAAAGTTTTGTTAGCATGAAAAGCAGTATTTATGTAAAAATAAATACATTTATGCTGATTGGGAATAAATGTAAAATTGGAAATGGTGAGGAGGTGATGAGAAGCTTCAGCTGCTAGAAGAGGAAGTTTCTGGAACAGGAGAAACACTGTAGTTAATGTGTAGGAAATAAATACTGTTTTATGCAGAATAGTTTACTTAATCTTTGTTGCTTTGTTGAGGTTGCTTGTTCCTTCTTTTGCCTTGTCTGGGACTGACCAAAAAGTCAAGGTGTGCTCCTGTGTTGGTATTTCTGTGTTCTAAAGTAAATAAATGTGTATGCTCTTGAATTGGGTTGAAAAATAGTAAAGCTTCAAAAACTACCTATTAGAAAAGCATAGATTTTGTTGTTTGAGTGGTTGGTATTCTGGGTGCTTTGTTGTTACGTAAATTTAGGACAGTCCAAAACTGTTGCTAGTCTTAGTTATACACATATATTGTCCATATACATTAACATCATAGTCTTGAAATTTAGTGTGTTTTTGTTCAGGTTATCTCTTTTGACTCATACAGAAAACCCACGTAGTGAATGGGCAATTTTTTTTCTTTTTTTCAGGTGGTAGGGTTTATTCTGTTATGTTGAGTTCTTATTTTGCTATTACAAACCATACTGAATTTTTTACTGTATGGAAATAGAGCATCAACAGAGGCCCTTTTTGCAGATAAAGTGTGTAGCCCAGTCTGAAGTGAAGAAACAGAGATTGTTAGCTAATAGCACAGAAGGCATGAGCGAGGAGCTGCTGACAGTCTGTCAGAAAGCTTGAGGGACAATCAGATGCAAGTTAGGGCATTGCAGTTGTTAGAGCAGTGTTTGGCAAAATTGCAGCACAAGCTTCTTTGGCAAGGGGACATCCTGAAACAATGACTATGAATAATGTTTTCTTGCACAAAATGTGGTGGCCTGTATTGAAATTAGTATGGAATGATACAGCTTACTATTTCACTTTTATGATAAAGACTGCAGAATTGTCAATACTGCTGAGTTTTAAAAATACCCTTTTGAAACTCTACAATGTGCAGATTTTACATTTACTTTTGCCCAGATGCTGTAATGATGTTTCTAGAGAAGTAAACTGGTATTTCAGTTCATTTCCCTTAACTTTTGAGTAGTACATAACAACTTTCCATGTTACTTGGTTGTTTTGTAATATGTACAAGATGGCAGGTAGAGCCTTCTAGTGAGATTGTCTTCCGTCAGCATTCAGTCCTTCAAACACCTTCTTAATGTGTCGGCTTAGTTACAGTATTGTACTTTGGTTTGACTTAAAGCTCATTTCTATAGAAAAAAAAAAAAAAAAAATGAATGCCTCAGGATTTGGGAAATTTACCAAAGCCTGGTTTGGGAGAGAAATAGACTTTGGCTGGAGGTTGGCTCAAACACTTGTTGGAAAAGTCAGTGCAAAATCTAAAAAAATAGACTGTCAGTAGTGCTTTGAGGACTGTATAATGTTCTTTCCAATCTGAAGTTGCGACATAGATGAGAATCTCGATAAAGTAAACATTTTGGATACTTTTTCAAAATTCAGAGAAGAATAATTTTAATGGGAAATGTTTATTTGTAAACCGACCAATTTCTCTTGTTCTTATGAAACTTGCACTGCAGAAATTTCCCAGGCTTCAATTAGGGAAGGTTCTTAACTTCTAACCGTAATTTCAAATCTGCATTTTTTTTCCTTTTAAGTCTCTTATTACGACTGGGGTGTCCGTGGGACCCAAGCCTGAGGTATTTTCATCGTCAAAGCCTGCTAAAAAAAAATCTTCTGCCGCCCACAGTGTCTTCTGTTTGTGTTGCTGCAAAAGTTTTTGGGGCAGAGTAGTAAGCCAGATTGGTAATAACACTGCTCAAAATAACTGCTTACCATTGTCCGTTGAAAATAACCCCGAAGAAGGGATTTTTATTGTTTTTATGGTCATGCTAATGTAGCTCAGGATAATCCTGTCTGTGTTTAATCCTGTACAGTCTTTTGATATTTCTGAGAGAGATCTGATTATTCATGTGGCAGCTCTGTCATTAATATGCGGAAAAAATATGTCCTGTTAATTAATATTTCACTGAACGTATTTCTCTGTCTTATGGATGTATCGAGCAGTCACTTGCGTTTTTATTTAATGAGATTTTTCATAGAAACTCATACTGGCAACTGTCACAGGCAGGTAAGCATACTTATTTCCCCCTTATGAGGGGAAAAAGTGAGAGACCTTTTAAGCATCATCTTCGTGTTCTGTTCTTTGCTCTTCCTGTGAAGAGGTTCTTTGTTTCCTTTTTGGAAACTCATTTATTCAGCATATTTCTGGAAACACTGATAAGCAAATGAAGCTGTCAGTGGACCAAATGGCGTAAAATACGACCTGCTTTGTGTCATTATGAAAGATACTTTATTGTTGCTTTGCAAGTTGTCTCTTTCATCTTTGTTAGCTTGTAATGTCCCTGTGAGTTAGTTTCAGACAGTGTTTGCCTTCTTGTGTTCCCTATGAAGGCTTTGTACACGGTTTCTGAGAGGCTGGAGAGCAAGACAGTTATGTGCAATATTTGTTCCTCTCTCTGCATGGGAACAGTTTTGAAAATGTAAATATTTTTCTCCCACTATAAGAAAAAACACACAGAGTTAACCCTTACCAGATGTACATCTTGCTCAACGCTACCTGCCATAATGCAGCTATCACATCTCTGGTTAGACAAGATTTCCAAGTCTTAACAGTAATAAAGAAAACGTGAAAAAAACCTCAGTGAATATCGATTCCAGACACTAATTTTCCTCCCCAGTCTTTCTATCTTTCTAGTTTATATGGGCAAGAAATGGTAGAAGTAGTAAATGCTGAATGCCCTGCTGGATGATTTGATTGCATTGAGACGAGACTGTTCTGAAACTGTTTGCAGTTAAAGAGGGCACAGTGTATAGTGGCTATAGTTTTCAGATAGTTCTTGACTAAATTATTTATGTAGTAAATTATTTATGGTCATGTTCTTGATTTTTAACATTGTCAACTAGAAGCAATTATTTTTTTGCAACCCAAATCTTGGAAAACTTGAAATGATGCTACTGGTAAGTTGGTTTAATATTTCTCAAGAAATGGACTGGTTGCAAGTGCACAAAGTAGGTCATTAATTTCTGAGAACTTTAATTGATACATCCAAACTGTTCTGATGTATCCAGGCAGTTCTCATCCACAGGGATAAAAAACTTGCAAAATCGTTTTTTTCCTAAATATTCAGAAATAAATCTATTGTTACTTTCAGTTGAAGATTTAGGGCAGGGGCCTGCCCTCTTTGAAGTGGGGGGACGAGGAGGATTACTTGTGGAAAGCAGGCTGGGGTGGTAGTTCAACAATGAGAATAAGGTTGTGGGCACAACGTGTGTCTGAAAGTGACTTCTCAATGGCTGTTCAAGGCAGTCTCTCTCATGAGCTTCTGTTGCAGCTCTGATCAGCTCAGATGAGTTGATGGCTCTTTTTCTGACATAGAGCTCTTTCTCTGGAAACAAGGGAGAGGATTCCTTAGAGACTGAGGGAATTTGAAGCAGATGCGTGCACACCCTAGCTTGTCGGAGAAGATTGATGAATTGAGGCAGGAGGATCTGTGGTAGAGCGTGAGCTAAATGTCATGCACACGCTTCACAGTATTTTCGAGGAAGTAAGAAAGAAAAGTAATCACTCTGGGAGCTGGTGGCACAGGGGTTGTGCAGAGAAAGGGATTGTAAAAGAAGGAAACTGTCATGGAGAAAACACAGGTTAAACTGGTTTGCCTGAAGTTATATCTTAGCAGCAGGCAAAATCCAGGATAGTTCAACACTTTATACTATGTAGGTCCTTCAAGAACAAGTTAGGAAAGGAAGACCCACCTTTTCCATTTTCCTGTCAGTAATATATCCCATGTTTCCTCTCCTCCACTATATGTGTTTGGCAGCTATCTTTAGGTAACCACTCATGGCCTCTTCAATATCATACCAGGCCGTGTGGTTTGCTAGAAAAGGCTGGTTGTCTGCTTACGTTTTGTGAAGCAAGGACATCCAGGTTCTAGCTGCTGATTCGATGTGAATCCTGTTGTTTGCCTGGGGTACTCAGTAGAGACTGGTACACACTGCAGAATTTGCTGGATGTGCTAAAGGTGTAGTATAGTAACACAACTTAGTTTGGAGAAGTAACATTCCAATTTTCAGAAGAAATAAGCTATTCAGAACTTTAATTTTGAATGTAGTATTGCTTAGAGAACAACACTTGGAAAACAAGAACTTGTGAAACTTGGAGAAGGGTGTGTTTATGAGATGAAGGAACAGGAAACATTCACAGTTTTTGCCAAAACAGAATTTGCATTTTGACTGCTTTGTCGTAATAGAATGATCTTATTTTCAAATTGTATAATACTGATCATGTGTTTAAAACAAAAATTGCCACATCAGCAACTGACTCAAATGCTACCTTGAAAATAAGTGTGCTTTATATAATCTTTGAAATAGAAGAGTTTTTCGATTTATTCTTAAATCACTCCAGAAGAGTTTTTCGATTTATTCTTAAATCACTCCTTCGCAGTTCAACTGTGCTGATTCATAAAAAGCCTTCAAAGAGAATCTGCCGAGAACTGTGTGGTCTTTCTTGGTGTGTTTTGTGCACATACAACCACAATATAAAGTTCATTGTTTTCTCACTTTATAGTAGCATTTAAGTGAGAGTGTGACACGATTTTATTCTCTCAAATAGTTTATAATCTTGTAAGCACACAGTGAAGTTACGCCTTAAAGCTATGTAACATTGTAAGGAATGGAAAGAGGGATTCATAGTGTGATTGGGATGGTCACAGCAGCACTTTGTTGGATCTCTGCTGGACTGTAGATATGCCTGTGGCTGTAGCCAGCTGGTGGGTGTATTCCAGCTGCTTTAGTTGATGCCTGGGCTACAGCAGTGGGTGTTGATGTAGGAAAGAATCTGAGCCACCATTGACTGACACTGGCATAACTGCTGTACCATTCTTTAGTAAATGCCATTCTTTAAATGGCATTCTCTGTTGTAGAGAAGCAAGCCTTTTAGGGAGTGGTGATTTCTCTTTCCTAGAATAAGTGATATATTTAGAAAAATAGGCAAGAGCTTGGATGCATAATCCTTTTATCAGATCTAAGAAAAACTTGTGTTATATGTTGGTTAGCATCAACAGCAGGATTTCTCTCTTCATTTGGTGTATCAGACCAGAGACATCTATATAACTTGAGCTTTCTTCTGCACACTGCAGCTCAGCTGTTAATATCATACTTATTCACACATTTATGTTAGTGGGAAGCCATTTGTGGTCATGTCAGAACTGACACTTATTTTGAATACACATTTCATGATGTAATTTAAGAGGTATTTCTGTTCTGTGGTACATCACTTCAGCTGAAAACCTACATGTGTATTTACGATCTACTCAGATGTAAGCTAGAATAACTGAATGAGTCTCTGGCTGTGGAAAGCAAAACATTAGGCCATATGATTTATCTTAAACTTACTTTACAAGTATTCATGTTGGTA
The DNA here is from genome assembly GCA_013400375.1 of Thinocorus orbignyianus. Lineage (NCBI taxonomy): Eukaryota > Metazoa > Chordata > Aves > Ciconiiformes > Thinocoridae > Thinocorus > Thinocorus orbignyianus. The sequence goes on from VXBW01004763.1 coordinate 19,940, forward strand.
CTTTCTTAGTATAAACATTTGCTGAAGTCCTCTTTGTAACAGCTGGGCTTTTTTCTGAGATGAAATAAGTAAGTAGGATTCTGTCATTCTTCAGGTAATCTCATAAGGCTCTATGTCTCACATAAAACAAATGGGATTACAGTCTCTTTAATCTCCTACATGTGAAGGAGTCTTAGGTTCAAACTGTCTCTTATTAAATCTAGCATCAGTGCATAAATGGATGTAGTATCAGGATTCCTGGCTGTGCATTTAAAATTGAAAGAAAAACATGTGTATTACAGTAATGTCACTTCAGAGCCATTAGACTTAGCTCAGTGTAGGAGAGCATTTCATCTGAATTTCAGCATTTGCTTATATGAGCTGATCACCAGTTGTTTTTTTTTAATAGACTTTTTTTTTATGATGTACGATGAGGAAATATCTCTGCCTGACACACTGCAGCAGAAAGCAAGGAAATGAGTTACAGGAGGATATGGTATAATTGGTTTTACGTAAATCAAATTTTGAGCTTAAAGAAGGGTCTGAGGAGCATATTTCATGGTTCCAGCCCTCTCTGAGCTTCTGAAATGTCTAATAGAAAACATGGAACTTTCAGCAGTCATAAAGTGGCATAAAAAATATACCCTGTTAATATCATACTTATTCACACATTTATGTTTTTTTTCTTATCTTTTTCTTATCTTTTTCTTATCATTTTCTTATCTTTTTTACTTGTTACTAATTAAAAATGTATAATCATAACAGATTTTACTCATAGGCCTTCTTGAAATGACGGCATTTGTTTAGTAAATCTCTTTTATTTCATGTATAGGTCATGCTTTATTGAGCAGTAAATACTAAACCATTGCAAACTTTTGCACTTCATCTTACACTTTCAGATTTTGTTGCGCAGAAGCTGTAGTTTTCTGCTTCATAGCTTCTGGATTTCCATTGGATCCTTTCTGAAGAACTGTCAGGCACCTGTTCCTTTGATACCTCTGCTATTTGAGATGAAAGTTTGTGTCCTGCAGTTGGGGAATTTCATAATTCAGAAGTTTTGGGTCTCTTGCATCTGGTTGCAATGGCTTGTTATTTGGTTTATCAGGATGGTTTTTTGTGGTGATGCTTAGGTTAGAAACAGTTTTTCAAGTTTGCTGTTTGTTCAGAGAGGTTGTAGTGGTGAGGTCTTGCAGATCTTCCTTGGACACTGTTTAACTGTTCTATGTGTTCTTTCAATACCTGCTTATTTTAATGACTACCAATTAAATGTTTGGTCTTCTTGTCATAATGAAGGCTTTCTCATGGTTAAGAACATAGTAAAAGCCATAGTGAATCAGGCCAATCTGCCTAGTTCAGTAGGCTTTTTTGGTAGAGAGAACAGTAGTAAGTGTTCTTATGAAATATGAATGAGGAAAGAAGGTAGTGATGTGATACTCCCCCACAATGCTTTTGCAGCATCCTTTCTTCTTTGGTATTGAAAATACCTGTAAATTCCACCTTATGAAAAAAAAATGTATATATATATATTAAAAAAAATTGAAGTTCACAGAAGCCCAGAGTGGTTGAGGTTATAAGGGACCTCTGGAGGTCACCTTGTCTAAGTTCCCTGCTCAAGCTACCTAGGACGATGTCCCGATGCCTTTTGTATATCTCCACAAGTAAAGAGTCCACAACCTCTCTCAGGCAAGTTGTAGATTACCTATTTTTGAACTTACTTCCCAAGTTACCAATGTGGTCTGTAAGTCATAAGAGAAAAAGGTATGCAAATATTTTTTTTCCAGAATGTTAAAGTTATGGATTGTTTAAACAGCTAAATAACTGTTACAGAATCATAGACCAGAATCATGGACCAGTTAAAAAAAAAAAAAGAGTATACAGTATAGACAAACCCATATCGGGCTCTCAGGATGGTGACCACATCACCCACAGGCATCAGTCCCAGGCTGGACTCAGTGGTTGACAGGAGCTGGATTCCAGATCTGGAGTCAGGAACGCTCGGATCGGGATCAAAGGCAGACGAACAGGCAGGGTCCTCCTTGGACATCGGCCATTGAAGAAAGAGGGTTGACCCTTTGATCCCTCAGCTTTTAAACTGAGCGTGATGCAGGTGGGATGGAATACACCAGTTGGTCAGTTTTGGGTCACTTGTCCTGCCTGCTCCTCCGTACAGGTGTGACCCCTCTATGCTTTTCTGCTTCCGACCCTCCAGTGGGGCAAATAACAAAATTTCCTGACCTTGGTTGTTCCAGCAACGAGCATAAACAAGGGCTTCTCTGCAGGCCATTCCTTGGTATAATCAGGTTTTATCACTGTGAGAGTGAACAGTTCTCTGAACAATGTGCTGTTAATTTCAGAGTTTAATTAGAAGAGGCTAAAAAGGTAAAATTGTAATACAGAAAATTGGTTCATTTTACCTCAAACCAGGACAGTAGTATAACTATAGATACAACGAGACATAAATACTGTTACATGTTCAGTGTAATTAAACTGCTTAGGATTTGGTGAGATACATAATCTCCACTCAAGACAAGTTATACTACCCATCAAAGCAGCTCCACATACAAAACAATACATTGTCATTTGTTTTATGTATTATTACATGCTGATATTACCGTGTTTTTCACAGGACAGTATTCTTGGATCTTTTTCAGGGTTCAGCTGATCCTTTAAACAGTGCATTCCACCTGACGTACAACATGGTATTGAACTTACTTCGAGTAGAGGAAATTAACCCTGAATACATGTTAGAAAAGTCCTTCTATCAGTTCCAACATTACAGAACTATTCCAGAAATAGTGGAAAGTAAGTATATTACTGTATGTTGTCCTCAGAAGAGTTGGTATACAAGATTCTGCCCTGTGAGACTGGGTAGTTATCCTTCATTATGCTTGTTAGAGTTTATACCTGTGCAGCTCTTGTCTTCCCTACCAACAGTTCATAGAATGGTTAGAGTTGGAAGGGACCTTAAAGGTCATCGAGGTCCAACCCCCCTGCCATGGGCAGGGACACCTCCCACCAGAGCAGGTTGCTCAAAGCCCCGTCCAGCCTGGCCTTGAACACTTCCAGGGGTGGGGCAGCCACAGGTTCTCTGGGCAACCTGTTCCAGTGCCTCACCACCCTCACAGGAAAGAATTTCTTCCCAATACCTAATCTAAATCTTCCCTCTTCCAATTTAAAACCATTACCCCTTGTCCTGTCACTACGAGATGGTGTAGTTATCACTACAGCATTTGTTGTTGTTAGAGTTTATAGTATAATATACTAATTCATTTCCTTTTGTTCCCAGGACCTGTATTGATATGCACTGTCAATCTATCAAGAGAGCTTTCCTCTCTGAATCAGACAAGAATAGTTGTCACATTGCTGAAGTGTAGGACAGGAAGAAGGAAAAACAATTTTAAAATTCTTGCAGCTTGTTAGAAGTGCAAAGAAGAAAAGTCTTACTCATTTTGTTATGCAAAACTTAGCTAAAAGAAACATAGTTTTAATATCTCATTACAAACTCTGGAAAGAGCTCAGGCATACTGCATTCTGAGTTATATAGGAAAAAATGCTTAATAAAGTGAAAAGCAAAGTTCAGAGAGGACTGAGACATTATTTGCTCTCCACTGAGTAACTAGATTTTAAGCCATGGTCTTTATATAGTGCATTTTCATGAGCCAAACTCAGTTTCCAAAGGTCTCAGCCGGTGTTTGAGAGTGAGGTCTCTTTCAAAACTTAACCCAGAAGAATATTAAGAACACAAGAGGTAGCAACTTCCTTTTCCACTGATGAATGAGCAGTTCATCTGTTCATTTGTTAATGGATTATGAAGAGAGATGGTGTATGTGTGTGTGTAGCTTTGATAGACATGCAGAGAGGGGTTTTGATTCCCATTGCAGAGTTTCTGTTAGTTTGCAGGTGCTGTATTTAAGACAGTAGTAGTGAAACATAGCATGTATTTCCTGAGAACTTCCCTGTGCCAGCTGGCATGCCTAGATCTTCATTCTGGCATTCCAACATTGCTATTTAAGTAGAAAAATGGGGCTGGAGAACATTTTTCATATTTCTTGGACAGTTTTTCTTAGGCATCATACTAAGTGTTAAGAGTTTTGTGATTGCTTCAGCTGCAATTAAAAACAGAAAGGATTTCTAAATTGATCAGTTAAGTTAGGAAATAAAGTTATTTATTTCCACAAAATTGTACTTTCTATTATAGGAGTGAATACTTTGGAAGGACAGTACAACAAAATAGCAATTCCCAATGAAGACAATGTGGTCATATACTACAAGATCCGACAGCAGCTTGCAAAGCTGGGTAAAGAGATTGAAGAATACATTCACAAACCAAAGTATTGTTTGCCCTTTCTACAGCCAGGAAGACTAGTAAAGGTAATTTGGTTACTTTGTTTTGTTTTTATTTCAAATTTCTACCTTTAAATGCAATTTGCAGGATTCATTTCTGTCTGACAGTTTACCATCTTGAAAAACTACATGTGTTGTGCTAAGCCACAGTGTGTACTTCCATTTTCTTTTGTTACACATTCAGCAATGAATTAAAAGAAATACTGTTTTCGTGGTGAGCAGTAGTCCATGACTGCTGTTGTAAATAAAACAAGTACAAAACTATATGCTTGCTAGGATCTGATTACACGTGGATTATGTTATAACTTCTTGTAATATTTTCAGGTGAAGAATGAAGGTGATGACTTTGGATGGGGAGTGGTTGTTAACTTCTCTAAGAAATCAAATGTGAAGGTAAAATAGACATTCTTGCCATTAGAAAAATATATACCCTATTGCTTTTTCTGAAAATGAGATAAAAATTCAGTTTTCTTTGTGGTTGACCATGGCAAAAAATATTTTCTTTCACCCCAAATTTTCAAAAAGCTCAGCCTTCTTGAAGTGAAAGTATAAAGACCCTCAAAACTATGGAAGATGGGACAAGCCCTAAGTCCTGTCTTCATTTCTTAACTTTTGGCATATTTATGAGGAAATGCTTGCTTATGTCTGGGATAAGTAGTTCAAAAGTGCACTTGGCACTGCAGTCAATTGCGAACAATTCAGTTTGTTTCTGAGGCGTCCCCAACAGTGCTACACAAAGCAGTTCGTGGGAAAGATACGACGTTGTCTACTCAGAAAATCTGTAGAAGCTGTAAGTGAGGGTGAAGGGCCCAGGGAGACAGACATTTGGCTCCGTGTAAACTGTCTTGAACTGGGAAGTTGGGTACTGAGTCCAAAGCTAGTCCATTGGACGTGGGATTGCCTGTCGTCTGAGACATTGTTGTAGAATTGAGGGCTTGGAAGTTAAAATACAAAGAGAGCAAAAGAACAGAAATGGATTCAGGAAAAAGTGGAATACCAGAGTGTAGTGATGCAATGAAGCCGGATTTGGTTTTCCTTCCAAAAATCCATTTTTATAATTGGTCTCCACATAACCCCAGAGGCGATGTTTTGGTCTCACTCTCTGAGATGTTTTGAGGGGCTACTCTGTGGGCTAAATTAAAATTTAAGTTTAAAGTGTATTTTTCTGTGGCAGCATTTTTGCTTTTATTTTGGCAGGAGACCATTGCCATTAATTACTAGGTCTAAATGAGAAGTTGTCTTAAGTTCTGGTGGTGCCTGTATATTGTGGCACCTTTTGGTGCTTCTGTAGCGTATATTCATTAAAGAGAAAACGGGAAAAATGTGTGCATAGAGAATTTAGTAGAAGAGGTTTTTAGTTTGGTTTTCCATCGTTCTTTTGAAAGTCACATTTCTTTCAGGTTTGAAAACTGAACTGTCACTACTATTGCTTAAACGTTTGCTTCTAGACTGCTTTTTTCATTGAGCCACATGGACAGTAAAACAGATTTCCACCTTACCTCAGCCTTTTGTGTAAAATTGCCAACTTCTGTGTCACTGGAGGCATTTCTTCTATCTGTGTCATATTTTATCCACATACATATTTGCCTTCCCTATCTGGCCTGCCTCACTGTTGTATAAAGCCTTTGGGTTCAAACATTAGCTTTGAAAACGCAGTCTGTTCCGCAGGAGGTGGCTCTGGCTCCAGCCGCACTTCTTTCACTGAGTCATTCTAGCAGCTGGGTTGAATTTTTCCTTCTGAGTTCTGTGGAAAGAATGACAATAGGTGCTGAAAATTATGGGACAGACTTAAAGCTATGTAACTTTCAAAAGGCAGTATGGAAAAACTAGTTTCTGTGAGAAGAGGCAAAACAAATTTCTTAAAGAAGCTGTTACTTACCAATTTTAATGTACCTATTCAATGTATGTTTGTCCTGAGGTACCAATGCATTTCTCCATTACTTTTTAATGTAGTAGTACACTTAGTATTGGGCACTGTTATACTATGCCTTGAAACCTTCATCCTCTTCTCAGCTGTGACAGTTCTTTGGATATGCTTTTAGAAATTATGTTTAATTTAGTCTATGTTGCTAGTTTCCTTTAGTTTCCTTTAGTTTTCCTTTAGTTGTACTTCTAATGAAGTATTTTTTTTTAGTGAGGAATATGTGTAATTAGGATTGACATTTAGGGTTACAGTGTGACTGTATTTGACTGAGTAGTTATCTTTGTTGCAACGTGAAAGCAAAAGCATGAGTCATTGTCAGTTATGTTCATTGTTAATTACATTTAGATGCTTTTTCCAGCATAATATCGCAATGCAGTATTCTACAAAATTGTGAGTGCAAATAGCACTGTATCCTGAACTACAGCAGGCAGAATAATTTAGTCCAAAGTGTGGTTCTTGCTATATATTGTGCAGTATGGTAGACAGCAAAGTAACTATTTGCTGTGGAGTTCCTTAAAAAAAAAAAAAAGTATTTTTGATTAATAAAATTTGTTTGCACTGGCTTGTACCAGCAGTATGCCAGTTTTATTGTTGTGCTGTTATAGTCCATATTGTCATCTGATCCTTGATTCTAGGAATCAATTTTTTGTATGTTAAGAGTTATTTATATTAGAATTTGAGATGCTGCAATTTGGTCTTCCTTATTTATGTTATTATAATCCTTGTATATTAAACATAATTTTACATACTTATCTGTTCATGTTTATTTATAATGTTTACTACATAAACAGTTTTTAGTGCTGTGTCATAGTTATTGGATTTTCAGTGAGCCTGTTGTTACTGATCTGCATTTGCTGTCTGTGCTGTATTTCACAATTTGCAGATGTGATCAGCTGTCTTACCTAGCTTTGTTTCCAGGCGCATGAAGTAGTAGTTGTTTCAGGGTAAATCTAAAATCCTTGAAATAAGCCTAATCATGCAATATTCTGTTAAATAGGGCAGAATTTTATCCTTCAAGCATAATGAATCAATGCAGCATGGATCAAAGAATCATTCAAACTGGATAAGACAGAGGTGTCTGTGACGTAGCAAGTTTTTACAGGGAGTTCTAGTCTCCTTTTACATATGAGAACATGGCTGTTCCCATTCAAGGTTTTAGTACATAAAATGTTGTAGAAAAGCCATTCAAGGAAACTGTAGACATTCATAAAACATTCATAAAGTCATGTCTAGTCAGCATTGTCTAAAAGCCATTGGTGTACATAAACTTACAGAGTATTAACAGCAAATGCTGACATCTGTACTCTTGCTTTATTAATACATTTACAATACAGTTATTGATACAAATACTTTTTTCTTCTCATAGTCTTCTAGACATCTCAAATTCTGGTAGTTTCTGTAGCATGTATGTGCAGCTGTGAGTTGAATCTCTTCTTCATTCAAGTCAGCATTGTACTTTGTGTGGCTTTGGCTGGATCCTGACTTGGAATAAGTGGATATTATTTTAAAATTCTGATTCAGAGACCGGCAGTGGTGTGGTTCCTGTACATTGCTTTGAGTGTTTTCTGCAAATGTGGGATAGAACTCAGAGGAACGGCTTCTTCCTCAGCAAGAAATAGGATTTCTTGAAGAAATTATGTGTCTTTAGTACAGGATAACCCTGCTTCTCTGTTTAGTTTACTGTGACAGTTTCTCATAGTCCTTCTGAGAATCCCTTAGAAATGCTAACTGGCTCCACCCGGCTTTGCGTGCAGTGGAAGAAAAGAGTATATTGTAGATTTGTAATGAAGAATACTGCCCAGTAAAACTGAACACAGTTAACATAGTTAGAACAGTGAGTTAACACAGGATTTTGAAGATTGTCATCTCTTTTTCTCTTTCTGGTATGTGGAATTAGAGAAGCTTGTGCTTCAAAAGAGGATGCCTGCCTTCAGTGTTAGGCCTACAATTCAGTCATATTCAAAGTCATAAAAATATCTACTTATAGTTGGAATGTATGTGAGCAACCTTAGTGCATATTGATCCAGTCAAATAACTAACATCAGGGTTTTTTAAAACAGCGTGTGATAAAGATTATGGCTTTGCAAACAGTAGTTTTTAACCACCATATCTGCAAGTTCACATTCTTTAAATGAAGTTCAGGTGTTACGTGTGCCATTGGGGTTGTACAAAGCGGTGGTCTGCAAGATGCAGCTTTCTCTTTGCTGCAGATACAAGCTGTTGTGCTTGAAAGATTTTTTTTGTGGTCTTTCTTGTGGGGAAAAACTTGAACTTGCAAACCTGGAAGTGAGAAAGATCCCCCAAATTACAGTTACAAAACATGTTGACTTGCTTTGAAAGAACTATGTCTAGAAAAACAAGTACTTTTTAAAGTGTGGGGTTTTTTATGTGGGGATGTTTCAGTCAATACTGATTCAGTAGTTTTTTGAATATACCGTATCACTGAGTGGATACTCCGTGAAGGGCAGTAGCTCATTCCATACCTCTAATATTGAATAAAATAATAATTTTTCCTTGCAGTTTTTGCGATATTTTGAAATAACTGTTCTTGACCTGTTTTTTCTGTGCCCTCAACAGCCAAATTCTGGTGAATTGGACCCATTATACGTAGTTGAAGTGCTACTGCACTGCAGCAAGGAGAGTTTGAAAAATTCTGCTACTGAGGCTGCGAAGCCAGCCAGACCTGATGAGAAGGGAGAGATGCAGGTTTGTTACACACTTATTCTCAACAGTTTCTTAAAATTGTTCTCAAGGAATTGATGCACAGAGGAAGAAAAGGAGCTGTACACCTAACTCTGCTTTCTGAAACAGTTGCTGATATCAGTGAAGAGGAAAATTTGAAGTGTGAACCAAATACTTGTGTGAATTTGTTACCATATAAGAAGTTCTTTGAGACTATTACTGTTATGTTATGTATTTCAAATCAATAGGTGAAAGACAGCAGCAGTAATGGCAATAAATTTATTAAAATTACCTGCAGATGTGGTAAAAACTCTAGATAAACAAGTGTCTATAAGCTGTTTGGGTTTTTTTCTTGGGTTCTTATGCAGGATTTTGTGAATAATGTGCATTTGTTCTACTAGATTTGACAATTTAGTTAGAATTTTTATAATAATTTAATAATAAATTTTAGCAATGCTGTTTGGCAGATGCTTTTCTTACCGGTGTCTTCTGTCTCTGGAAACAATTCTTTTTTAACTTCTTTCTCACTTCTTTTCAGAACCCTCCAGTTTTGCAAGGCTATCTTATTCTAGAAGAAAAATAAACTGAAATGTTTAGTGAAAGCATTTGCATTATTTAAAATTTTCAGTTTGAAAGTCTCTGTCAAAACAAACAATCATAGTTTTTACATCTGAGGCAGTTGCTTAATTTGTCCATGTGTTGGTTTTTTTGTTTTGTGTTTTTTCCACAAAGTCCATTTAAAGCTTATAATACAATATTGATTCTTCATGGTGTCTTTGTGGTTTTGATACCTATGAATATGTATGTGCTGATGTGCTGCTCTCTGTTGTTAGCATTGCTTATTAAGTATGTGACAATAATTCGTCTGGTATACCTCTTAAGAGGTATTCCTGTAGGTAAGAGGCAAGGTGGTACAAAAGCTTGTAGAATCTCTCCAGATTTAACTGAATACAGAATTTTCCCATTTGGAAAATTAATTTTTATCTTTATTAATACTTTATCGCATTACCCAGATTTTCCTGCTTCCTAACACTTTTTACCTACTGCTGTGTCCTTGTGTACTCAGTTTTTCTTTCCCTTTGGAAAGTGTTGCTATGAAACAGTAATAAGAAATACATTTTTTTTTTTTAATGATTTATCAGTTAACTGTGCTGTCTTTGATAGGTTGTTCCTGTTTTGGTTCATCTTCTCTCTGCCATCAGCAGTGTTCGACTTTACATACCAAAAGACCTGAGGCCTATTGACAACAGGCAGAGTGTGTTAAAATCTATACAAGTAAGTTGTGCTGGGCTGCATAAGCCCTCTGCTCTGGTTAGTGAGGTACTCTTGAACCCAAGACAGTTTGTTCTAAAACAGTTTGGCTAAAGCTTGTATCACAAATTCAGCTGTATTCTTAAAAGGGGTAGGGAGCCACGGTGTATCTCAGTTGTTTCTCCTTGTCAACTGTCATTTTAAACTGTTTTTTCAAAACTGTTGAAACATCACATAACAAACTTAAATTACTGCCTTCTGTATCCCTATAGTTAGCTAGCTGATTTCATAGAATCATGGAATGGTTAGAGTTGGAAGGGACCTTAAAGATCATCAAGTTCCAACCCCCCTGCCATGGGCAGGGACACCTCCCACTAGAGCAGGTTGCTCAAAGCCCCATCCAGCCTGGCCTTGGACACTTCCAGGGACGGGGCAGCCATGTAGAAGTATAGTTTATTTTACTGTTACTAATCTTGCCAAAAAAAAAAATATTTTTTTTTTTTCCCTTTCAGGAAGTACAGAAGCGATTTCCTGATGGAGTACCACTGCTAGACCCTATTGATGACATGGGCATCAAAGATCAAGGACTGAAAAAAGTAATCCAAAAAGTAGAAGCATTTGAGCATAGGATGTATTCACATCCTCTTCACAATGATCCCAACTTGGAAACAGTCTACAAACTTTGTGAAAAAAAAGCACAGGTAAAAATACAGAACAAAATGCTGCATTTGTATTTCGCTGAAGAAGGAGACAGTAATAGTTCCCTTCTTGTTGGTTTTCCTTTCTTTATTGCTTCTTTCTTTTCTTAAACCATTCATTTAAAATCAATAAGCCAAAACAATCTTTTTAAAATTAATAAACTCAAGTAATACTTTTAAAATACAGTAAAATTATTGAATCTCGCAAACAAACTGCCTGGGTCAGTGGTATGCCCTTGATTGATAACAGATGGGTTGTCATCTGAAAAGCAAACCCTTGCAACAAAGCCATGGGGGATTAGAAGGTTACAGAGGAACCTCTCGAGTCTTCCGCTGGAGGGGCATGGCAGCGTAGGTAGAGTCCTCACAGGTAATTGAAAATGATCATCGTTAATGTGCTTGTGCAGAGCTAAGCTGAATTGATGGGGCTTATTAGCGTGGGAAGTGTACCACATAAATCATTGTGCTGCTGCTTCCTGAGCTGACTCCCAGCCTGGAAGCAATGCACTTACTTATTTTGTGTAGTCATACCCTGAGAGACTGAAACTGATCGTGCACAAAAACAGCCCTCATGTCTCTGCTGCTCCAGCAAACAGGTTCTCCAGGAGCCGCTCACACGAGTGAGGCAGTTCTGGTACGGGCAGCACAGAGTTGCATGTGGCAAGACCTGATGGACTGAGTGTACTTCTGCTGCTTCTGCAGGGGTGTCTGCACTGCACACACCCTGCTGCTGGCGCGTTGGCAGTCACTGATAAACTGGAAGACACTGGAGATGATTTAATAGCAACAATTAGCACCTTTAGGTTACAATTTGATTAAACAGTTGGTTGGCTGGGACTTGGCAGAGGTCTCAGAAGATGAGTGCTCATTTCCTAACCAAAGTTTTCATCTGTGGTTTTTTGGTGTGGGCTTGTTGGGTTTTTGTCCCTCTGTGGGTAAATAGCTAAACTCCCCATACTTGCCAGAGTTTCCTATGGGTAAATGGAGTTGTTTGTTTTTTTTCTTTTTCAAAGTTTTTTTAAACCTTTGTTGTAGTAGAATTAGACGGGCCAGTGTCAATTAGTCTGTTCATACACTCATGTTCCGAGGCCTGTATGAAATTAAACAGTATCTTTAAAACAGTTGCATCTGTGAAACCAGCAACATGTAAGTTCCGTTCTTCTGACCCCTCAGATTGCTATGGATATCAAAGCAGCAAAGCGAGAACTGAAGAAGGCCAGAACTGTCTTACAGATGGACGAACTCAAATGCCGCAAGCGTGTTCTGAGAAGGCTGGGGTTTGCCACATCTTCAGATGTTATTGAGATGAAAGGACGGGTCGCTTGTGAAATCAGCAGGTAATTGGCTTCTGTGTGAAGGGATTATTGACATGAATACACGTTTTACTCTTCCTGCTGGCATTAGTATGTCATGTTTATATTTTCAAGTTCTGAGACCATTAGAAGAAAGATTCTTCAGAGACTGTGTGATCTGTGTCATAAAGTCATAAAGACTGATTGAAGCAGCAAAGGCAGCAACTTAAGGACAAAGTACAATACATGTTAAAACTTTAAGGTGGACATGAAAATGCCAAGGCAATGGTTATTTTCTTACGCAGTTGAGGCAGTAGCATGTTTTCATTTAATTTTGTACGTTATGTGAGAGGGTGGTCTGGGTTTCTATGGTCCCACTTCTCTGGATTCTTAGTACAGAGTCTCTCACAAACAAATGCGTAACATTCATTGTCAGCAATTACCAAGTTGCTGTCAATTTTGGAATACGGCTTAATTGCTTTTAATGGGCTGTTAGAACAAATCTATGGAAGTCATGCACTTTACTGTAGTAGATTTGGCAGGTACATACATACTGGAACATACTGTAACGATTCCAAGGAAAATCAGAGTTCAGTGCTTCAGATTTTGTTAGAATTGTGTATAAAAGTTACAGTGACTGCTGTAGTCCTTGCCTTACAGATCGTTTGAAAGATGCTGCCCTTATTGGTTTGATATTTAATAATGTTTTTCCCCTGCAAAACTTGATAGCAAATGGGAAAGCTGGATCAGAATTTTATTAACTTCCTGACTTCAGGAACTCTTTGTTGGTTCTTTGCTGATGAGTTACACTTTGGGTAGAGGGTGGGGATGGGGGGGATCTGTTTCTTTTCCCCCATCCTATACATTTGGCTGAAACTCCAAAAATAAAGGTGTAGTCTTAAAAATAATTTGATGTTTTACTCAAATGTTATGTTTGGATTTGATATCCATATCATGCATTCCCTTTTATAATTCAAGTCTTTTATAATTTAAGTCTTCTAAAGGTAAATTGAAACAAGTTTTTTCCTCTTTTCAGTATGTTGGAAATACCCAGTTGAATCTTTTTTGAGCAGCAGCAGTACCAATTTTAGTCCTTTTTATAAGTTGCCTAACTCTCTGATTCTTTTCAGTCTCTTGATGTCCTGTCTTATAAAAACTGATTAAAGCAACTGTTAATAGGACCTTTAATAAAAATGTTATTATTTTTTATTACTGGTTTTCATTTTGCGAAAATGAGAACTTTTTAAAATTACTATTATGTTTTCTTTTTTGTCTTGTTTTTTTATAAGGAGAGATTCTTTGTAGTTCAGTAAGAGCTCTTGGTTTCCTTAAAATACTGTCTCACTCTTACTAATTAGCACCTGCCTTAAAAAGCCAATACATTAGTATTTGGAGCTCCTGTAAGAAAAATTAAGAAGCTATTGGTTTTGTCTGCATCCAGTTTCTTCATAAAACAAATGAATAGCACTTCATTTAAAAATAACATTTCAGGAAGTCTTTTCTCTAAGCTTCCTTCACATTCTCTTTATTTTAGTGCTGATGAGCTACTCCTGACAGAAATGATGTTCAATGGTCTCTTCAACGACTTATCTGCAGAACAGGCAACTGCACTTCTCAGCTGTTTTGTATTTCAAGAGAACGTAAGTTACTTCTTCAGTTCATGTATTCCTGACATTCCTGTCTACCAGCAGTGTTACGGATAGTTCATTTCCAGAAATTGGTCATAACAGTATGAACCATTGCACCTCTTGTATCTTTTCCTAAGGTGCTTGACATGAACTTGCACTGAACTTACCAGACTTGCAGCTCCGGTGCTAAAATATCTTTCTCCATGGGTGACGTGCTGAGGGTTGCGTAAAATCACAGTCCTTGTGATGAATCTGCCACTGTGTCCTCTTCATGCAACGAAGAGGTATTAATAGTCTCTCAGCCTAGGTGCTTGTACACACACATCCTTATAACTTAAAATGTAGAAAGATTATTTCAGAGAAGAGGCCTAACAACATCTACTCCTATGTTCCGGGGTAAGGGTATCTTTAATTCTGAGGTGTGCCCGTGTTATGTTGTTTGGAGAGTACCCCTGACTTATTGATGGAAACGGCAGCACCAAGTGGAATTGGTACCAAAAGAGCTGTTAAAATTAGAACATGGGTCATGAAAAGCAAAACCATGGGCATTAATACCAGATGCCATTGTTTCCTCACCCACAAGCTGTACAGAAATTTTACTGCAAGTAGCCAGTGTAGTGTGTCATTCAGGGTGATTCTAAATGCGGAAAGCACATTAGCAACAGCTGCTAATGAATTACTTTTGTTAGAGGAAGGGCTGCCAAGGTGAGCCATTGTTAGTTAGAACATTGTGGCTCACTCAGCAGTGGCACTCCGGTCTAAACAAGGCAGGGCATAAAAATGTTGCTGTATTTGAATAGACACATTTTCATACATAAACACCAATGTTTAAGTTATTAAAAGCATTTGCTTTTTAAATTATTAAGAAAATCTAAAGTAGTAAGTGATCAGCATTTTGGCAGTTCAAAACTATGGAACAGCTAAATAGAGGGTTTTTGGAAATGTTCAGAAAGCAGGTGCTTTTTTTTTCCTTACTGTTGGCATAGTGTACGGAAAGATTTATTTTTCTGATTCAGTTTGAGGAACAAGTACTTGAGGAATTCAGTAAGTTTTAGTGTTTCTTAAGAGGTTTGAGAAGTTGAAATAATTTAGGATGGCACTAGCATGCATTGAACTTCTGGTTTTGCATTTAATCTGGTGTAAAGCAAATGTGTGGGAGTGCATGAGACCATTTAATGTTGTCTTTTTCAGTCCAGTGAAATGCCAAAACTGACGGAGCAGTTGGCAGGACCACTCCGGCAAATGCAGGTAATAATTTCATTCGTAATCTGTCTGAGCTCAGGGTTAACAAGAGTAAAGTATAATGAGCATGAGATGAAGACTTGGTTTTGGATCATCAGTGCATTTGGCTGTCACTGCAGTGTGTAATAAAGGGTTAACCTGTTTGCAAGAAATCTTTGTGCTAATTTGGAACGTGCCTTGAAAAACTTTTGTAAGCTTGCTGACTACCCTGAACGTTGTTAATGCCGGCAGACTTACTGTAAACTGTGTTTTACTTTCTGATTCTAAATAACTTCACACAACCTCATCCTGTATGCAGTACCCAATAATATGCAAGCCTTTCCATTGGTTAAACGTTTAATCTGTTTAAGCATATTATAAAATTAAAATATTTTAATTTAAAGGAGTGTGCAAAAAGAATCGCCAAGGTGTCAGCGGAAGCAAAACTGGAAATCGATGAAGAAAATTACTTAAATTCCTTCAGACCCAACCTAATGGATGTTGTGTATACTTGGGCAAACGGAGCCAACTTTGCTCACATCTGCAAAATGACTGATGTCTTCGAAGGTACGTTCATCAGCCCTTCTTCAGGAGTTTTAAGATGGTAATTCTGAGTAGCCTTATACTAGATCACAACGTTTATTAACTCAGTGTATTCAAGTACCTGCACGGCTGAAACTAAGTGGGGAAGAAGTTTGTTTACTGTACATATAAGTTTACAGTTACACTGCTGGTAATGTAGAATCACGGAATTGTCAGAGTTGGAAGTGATCTCTAGATATCACCTCGTCCAGCTCCCCTGCTGAAGTGGTATTGCCCAGAGCAAATGACTTGGGAATCTCTAGAATGATTTTTAAAAGTGACATACCTACGTTTTTAAAACTCTCTATAAAACTCCTATAAAAATCCTTAGGGAAAAATGTGTTGCAGATACTTGCCATGAAGTAGTACAGCTCTTGCACTTGGTCCTCGTTACAGTGAAGTGTTTTATTTACCTGGTAAATTGAAGGTTCCTCCTGCTCTCGTAATGATGGCACAAGTGGTAACCATGTCTCTGTTTTGGATGGTTCCTCACAGCAACGCAACATGGGTATTCGAAATGCCTTGATGTAATCTGTCACATGGGTTAATTTGGTTCCTAAAGGGCAATACTAGAAACTGCCCCTGAAGGAGGGGTGCTTAGTTTTCATTGTTTTAAAAGCAGGATGACTTAAAGCCCAGATACTTTGTAAAAAGACAAATTGTCCACCCCAGGTACAAACAAGAATGAAAAGCCAAACTTCATCTTTTTCAGCCATGCTGGAAGTTGTGAAGAGCAGCAGGATGGGTGCACCAGCCTTACAAGTCTTTGTGTAATGACTGATGTTTGAAAATCCTTTTTGAATTTGTTAGTAATAGTTGTTACTGTTGTCTCGCCTCTCTGAGACGGTGTGCTCTTGTTTGTATGTGCACAAGTTGCAAATGGGAGCCCTGAAACCAAAGGAGTTCATGACTTTGTAACCCAGTGCATAGTCCCAGAACTTCCTGAAGCACGTTGTCTGCCAGGAGCAGGAGTCCCACAGTCTGGTTCTGCATTCAGCAGATCCTTCTCCTGCAGTGGACGTCTGAGCCTCACGTCTGCTGCAGAGGCAGCACAGGAGGAGCAGTAGCTGGCTTGGGTTTTTGTGTTGGTGATTGACTCTTTGGAATGCACAGGGCAGTGATGTTTCTCAGGCACCATGTTTGGGGTAAGGCTGGTTGGTCAGCTTTGTCCTAGTCAGCAGGGGTATCTCCCTCAGAACTAGATCTTACAGCCTGAGAAGTTCAGCTTTTGTGGCAGAGATTGACGCATGATTCTTCCCGTAACTTTCAGTAGTTAAAATAATGGTTTTCTGTGCATTGTTCAGAAGGAAGGAAAGCACCTCTGGTGTCCACTGTCAGTTACGCACACTTACCTTAAATGCAGTGACATGTTGCTAAATCCCAGGGGAGTTTGCTCTGGTCAGCCAGGTTGCTGTAGTCATTTCAAGGAAATTAAAGATCAGAATGGAAAAGAAACAAAAAAAAACCCCACAAAGCAAAATCCACAGCGTCCTTATTTTGGTCCTAAGTACAAATTTTTATTTTAGGTATTGGTGCTTCCTTTGATATTTTCGGTTGGAGAGTGCGTTGGAAGCCACTGCTTCTTTAAAACTAGTTTTTCATCGTCCTGTCTGACCCCTGCCCCCTCCCAGCTTATTTACAGTGCTGCTGAGTGACTGCTCTTCATGGCTGAGCCGCCGGTGTCCAGCTCTGAGCTGCCAGCCCGACTCATGGGCAGCAGCAGAACTATTCTAGGCAGAGACCTTGAGCTGAGGTTCATGCTTGTGCTCCCGCAGCCCGCGTGGTGTGCTGCTGGCAGGGTAGCACTGAGGGTCAGGTGCCCGATGCCCCTTTTGGGGGCAGTTCCCAGAGGTGTGAAAGCTCGTGGCTGTGGTACGAAACGGCTGCTTCTGCATTTCAGTTAAACTCAGCTTAAGCCTGAGCGCTCCGAAAGCAGGCCTGCTTGCCACAGTCTGGAGCAGTGATAATTGGCTAATGAAAATGAGTTGTCATTAAGCTGAAATGCGCGTGTTGGGAAGAAACAGAAATTAGAGAAGCTTTTTAAAGCTGTAGGTAAAAGTGGTAAATGCAGCTAAGTATCCTGTTAATCAGTTGCAGATCAGCTGGCTTGTTCTGTGAAAGTAAGTATATACAATAGTAATTTATCCCACAAATGCCAATTACTATTTTTTTTCATGCACAGAAAAGCATGTCTGCAGCAACCCCAGCTGTGCTGACTGTAAATGAGTACCCTCAGTGCTGGTCAGGGGTGGGCCTTGTGAATGGAGACGCTGATCTTTGAGTGCTGAGCAGGGGCTGCAGCAGCGCCCGCAGCCTGGCCAGGCTCGGGGGACCCGCCACGGCTCTCACCCTGGCTTCGGGCCATGTGGGGTCTGTTTTGCCTCGTGTCATTGCAGCAGGTGCCACGGACTGCTGCCCTCCACAAACTGCTGCCCCCCACAAACTGGTCCCACTGTAGAAACTGACATGGCCTTATGGTGCCCTGTGGATGTGTTTTAGAAGTGTTATTTTACTTTTCTTAACTTCTCACTTCCCAACAGCTTTGCAAAATATTTTTCCCATCAGGGCGGCTTTTCTCCACATCCTATGCTTTGTCCAGAGTTAGCATTTCACTGGACCATATTGAGCTTATCAAGTCCAGTCCCCCTGCAATGAGCAGGGACATCTCCAACTACATCAGGTTGGTCAGAGACCCATCCAACCTGACCTTGAATGTTCTGAGGGATGGGGCATCCACCACCTCTAATGGGCAACCTGTGCCAATGGCTCAACATACTCAGTGTAAAAAACTTATTCCTTTTGTCTGGTCTGAATCTGCCCTCTTTTAGTTTAAAACCATTACCCCTGTCACGCTGCAACAGGCCTTTGCTAAGAAGTTTGTCCCCATCTTTCCTGTAGGCCCCCCCCCTTTAGGTACTTCAAGGCTGCTTGAGATGTCCCCAGAGCCATCTCTTCTCCAGGCGGAACAATCCCAGCTCTCTCAGCCCATCTTCACAGCAGAGGTGCCCCGGTGCTCTGATCAGTTTTGTGGCCCTTCTCTAGACCCACTCCCAGAGGTCCCTGCTCCTCCTGTGCTGAGGGATCTAGAGCTGGACACAGGACTCTAGGTGGGGTCTCACCAGAGCAGGGTAGAGGTGCAGGCACCTCCCTTGACCTGCTGCCCACTCTTCTTTTGATGAAGCCCAGGCTACAGTTGGGTTTTCTGGGCTGCCAGCGCCCATTGCCAGCCCATGTCCAAGTTTTCCTCCAGCAGTACCCCCAAGCCTTTCAGCACAGGGCTGGTCACAGCCCCTTCATCCCTGCAGTTACCCTGTTTGTGTACAAGAAGTTTGCCTGCGGCTGTGAGGTGGTGCTGGAGAGACTGCCCAGACAGCGCAGTGTTTGCAGGCTGTTACAAGAACATGAGGGTTGTTTTCTGTGACATTTGGGCTGGATGGAGAGGCAAGTTAGAAGAGGAGATGAATGCATAAAAAAGCAGGGTGGGTCCTGCAGTGGAGCAGTGATGTAAAAAATGAGTGAGAGTGGGCCATAGACTCTCAAGAGGCCCAAGGAGCAGTGAGGTGAGACAGTGTCTCTGCCAAGTAAAGAACTTAGGACTACAAAAAAAAAACCCCTTCCCCACAACCTGTGCCAGTTCAGCTTGTGAATCCCGCAGGTCTGTGTGGTTGTATTTGAAAGAAAAATCAAGGAAATGCCTTGATGGTGAAATTTGCTGTTAAGCAGAAACCAGGCACAGAACATGTGGCTGCTCTTGCTCTTGCTTCTAGATAACTGAACAGCATTGGAGAAGGAACATCTTGCTTGGGTCCAAAGTGGGCTCAAGCAGCTGAACTATTCAGCAGTGTGATGCAGTAGGGAAACCAGGTTTTGCCTCTCTGTGTACAGGTAGCATAATCCGTTGCATGAGAAGGCTGGAAGAATTGCTTCGGCAGATGTGCCAGGCTGCAAAAGCTATTGGAAACACAGAATTGGAAAACAAGTTTGCAGAGGGTATGTATTGCACCTCCACAGAATAAGAAGTAATTCTAGAAAGGGTGTGAGGGGGATGGGTATGTGTGTAGGTGGATGATGGAGTCATGTGAGATTCTGGGGTTGACTCCATGGTAAACAGCATCGTTGCTGCATTTCCAGATAACATCCATGGTACAAAGTTTAATTAGTTTTGTGACTGAAAATGGATGCACAATGACTTCCATTTAATGCTTGTAACTGCCTCTTGCAACACTTCATATGCCTGTAATTGTACTTAAAATAGCAGTTACATCAGTTACGACTGCTGGATATTAATACAGTTTTCCTTTTTAATAGGGATTACAAAAATCAAGAGAGATATTGTGTTTGCTGCAAGCCTTTACCTGTGAGAGAAGACACCTTCTAAAAACAGTATGAGATTCACATTATGGAACAAGTTAATCAGCTTCACATCTTACATCTCAAGTCATTATTTCTTTTAATGGTGTGTATTTAAACCACAGTTGTTTCTACCAGGCATGTACAAACAGCAGTGTGTGTAATATATCTGTTACTGTGTTTTCAATAAAAATTTACATTTTGAATGGCTTTGTTCTTTTAAGCAAGAGCTTGAACAAACAGAAATGTAAAGTTTAGATACACAATAACTGTGGTAGGTGTTACTATATACAGGTAAAGTGAGCATCCAAGAGCAGCAGCAGTCCCTTAAAGGCATTTACTTATATTACAGAGTTAGACTTGTGACATTGTTTTCCTTTCAGAGAGCAGGGTCATTCTTCACGGCTGGTGATTGCTGCCAAAGTGATTTCCATTCGTTGGTGTCTCGTGCAGGGTGGTATGGGAATCTTCTTTCGGTTGAAATGTGCACCCTCTCACTTTGAAGAAGTCAGACACGTATACAACCTGAGTGAACAAATCAGCGTTAAGCTCCTGCACTTACAAATGTTTGAAATAACTGGGGAGTGCTCTTGCAGAAAGTAAACACCACAAAACTAGTAAAAAGTTTTAATGGATGAAAACACTAGAAAATTCCTAGGAAGTCTCATATAAAATTCTGGCATCTGCTCTTCCAATAGCTATTCCTCCAGCTGTTACCCCCTTAACCACTTGGGCACTGGTGGCGAAACCATCGAGGCTTGTCTGCCTCTGGGCACTGTTCCATTACATCTGCCATAATTAGAACAACTGTGAATGGAGGGGCGAGATACACTTGTTGAGGGCAAAGAATAGATGTAAACCTATTCTGTAGTTATATTTAGAAGAGGGCAGGAGAGGTGGTGCTTTTGCTGAGGAAGAAGGTTTGATAGGTATAAACTGTTATTCCCTGGAGCATCACTTGCAGTGCTTAGAAAGCTGGTTCAAACTAGCAGGTGTCTCACCCACTGCTCCAGCAGCTCTACCTACATCATCCTTTCCTGCGTTCCTTTGACACAGCCGTGCTTCCCTGGCAGCTGCTGCCTGCGAGCAGCTTGCTCTCCTCCCCGTGCCACCAAACCTCAGCAAAGGTGCTGGTACAGCAGCGCATCAAGTGCAAGGAGACGCCTTCCCTCACCATCCCCGTTCTGCCTGCATCACCTCTGCCATCCCACCACACCTGAGAGCTGCAGGACAGAGTTTAGGGAGTGGGAGGAACCCTTGTCTACACCAAGGGCTGGCTGATGCATGGCTTCAGCTGCACAACAGGAGTTTCAGCTTCCGAATGCAGCTGAATTCACTCAACTCAGTTCAGTGCTCTATTTGCAGTTGCTGCCCCAAAATTCTCTTACCCCAGCTTGCTGTTTCTGGAGGCAAATTCTTCGGTTCTTTCAGGTAAGGGGTTTTTTTGAGAGGGTGTATTCTTAAAAATAAATCCCTCACCTTTCAACTCTGTCATGCCACCTTCTACTCATTCTTAAATTAACCAAGCATCTCTAAGATCTCCTCTCACTCCTCTACCACTCTTCACTAAACTCATTTTCCTAATCGAAGTGCCCGCACCTTTTCAATCCCTGGCATTTCTTATTCCCTGCACCCCTTTCCTTAGAAAATGACGCTACAAAAATGAGCAGTAGGGTTGTGTTTTAGTCAACGCGCAGCCAGTTAATAACACCTAATGCAGTGCAGAGTTCCCAGAGCTGTTCTGAGGTTGGTGTTGATGATTGACTGCAATGAGCAAACGACACTCTGTGTTCCAGTGACCCCATACCCTCTGGACTGTGACACTGAGAAAGTGTTTATCTTGGAGGCAGTTCTTCCAGCCGAGCCTCAGTGCTTGGTAACTGAATTCTCCAACATCACCTACACTGGCTTGTGTCTCTGAACCAGGAGTCTCTCTGGTCTGTCCCTTCTGGTGGTGAATCAGCCAGGGCACCCTGGCCACAGCCAGGGCAACTTCTGCCAGTAAGTAAGCCGGGCTGCGGCTGATTCTGTTCCCTGGGATGGCTTTTCCCTGCTCAGCACAGCCGCGCTCACACCCCCTTGTTGTGAACACCTTTTAGCTTCCAAAATGCGCACCCCAGCAGTGAAGGGCCCAGGCTGGATGAGCTGGCAGACACTTTTACACCTACGATTTTGTTGCCCCGCTTGCCTCATACACAGTTCTCTGCTGTCATACTTCAGAGTTAGACTTTGGCTAGAAGCAGAAGGGCTGGTTATATAAGAGGCCCACATGGTTTTGCAGCTGACCCTTTCCATCTCGGTTACTTGAAAAGCTGTTGAGCAGGGACAATTTCATGTTGTCTAAGCTAAACCAGCCGCTTACCTCATCACTGGCCCAGAGTCTGCCACGCTCCCTGAAGTGCTGTTGCTACACCAGTCCAAGGGGCTGTTTCCCTTCTCCAGCAATTTTCAAAACGTTCTGAAGACAGGTCTGCTTTCCCCTGAGCACAGCCTGCGCTCCCAAGGTGCTGTTTGCACAGGCACAGGCAGCCACCCACCCCTCAGGAACTGCTCAGTACTTACGATGAGCACAGCCACCAGTGCGCCCTGAATGAGTCCCGTTAAAACATCGCTCCAGTGGTGCTTGTAATCAGACACACGCGAGAGACCCACGTAGATGGACGTAGCAATAAGACCAAACTGTAGAGTAGGACGTACAAGTCTTGCCCAGTCCCCTTTCATTCTGGCCTGAAGGTAAAGCTAAAAAGAAAAGATAAATTGTTATAAAATGCAGGAAATACAGACGCAGTAATCGTGTAAAGTTGTGCTGGGTCTGTTCAAAGAGTCAAGTTGAAATTTGTGTTCAGGGACATGACAATGTCCACAAATCATAGAATCAGCAACATGGATTAGTGATGGTTTTTGTCAGTTTGGCTGGTGATGAGAAAGGTCCCTTCCAACCCAGGCAATTCTGTGATTACCCTTTTGGTGTAGACATCTTTTCTCACCTCCAATCTTAACTTCTCCTGGTACAGCTTGAGGCCAGTTCCTCTTGTCCTGTCCCCCATTTCCTGGGAGAAGAGACCAACCCCCACCTCACTAAACCCTCCTTTTAGGTAGTTGCAGAGAGCAATAAGGTTTCCTCTTGGCCTCCCTCTTCTCCAGGCTGAACAAGCCCAGCTCCCCCAGCCCTTCCTCACAGTGTTCCCCCTGACAGGAGTGAGCTGAGGTGGAGTTTGATACCCAAGTGTTGGTCTGTATGTTTTGTACAAAACTACATAACGCCACCTATAGATACCTGCTGCATTTGTACCAATGTGACAAATGACTGTTTTCAGAATAAAGGTAATACCAAAGCCACTTAAGGCTTAGGAAGGATCCAGAGGAAGTCAAACCAGTATTTTACTCCTGCATTAACTAGAGGCAAGTCTTACATAACAGAGAATTAGCTGGCACCCATCCAAATCTACAGCCCTCCACATACAGGGAGCTTCATCTTGCTCTGAGCAGGAAGACCATTGTCTCCCATAAAGTGTACATACACTATACATAAAGCTGAGAGGTTTTTAAGTTTATTCTCAACCCCAGTCACCTACCTGTAGAATTATCACCACCTTTTCTCACAGTATTCCAGCTGCAGTTCAGTGTCAGAACTAGCTTTACATGAGGATTGGTAACATCGAGTATCGCATTCCTCAGTTGCCACGGGTGTAGCTCACTGGGCTCCATCTGTTCCTGATCCTTTTTTGGCTGCATATTAACCACAGTACCGCTCTGGTGAGCAAGTGGTGATGTGCAGCTCCTGTGCTTTTTCTCTCCCCACAATTCTATGTTTTGTGTATCTGTGCTTTTGAGCTGTTATCTCAAATTCACAGTATTTAACTGTTACATTCCCACCTAATCCAAGACCTTGTTTTCTGTCCCCTTTGGTCTGTCTGGGACAGAGACCTCTTATTTCGGAGCTTCTCCAAATCCACCCTGTAAACGCTATTGAATTTATTCTGGAACTTGATCCTGACGCCAAGAAAGGCACTGTAGTTACCAGATTTTAAAGAGGAGAACAATACTGTTGGAAGTTATATTTAACACTTCAAGCATGTCTTTCTGGTACCATGTAGGAACTTCAGATAGAGTACAAAATCTTAATTGACAGTCCTGTGAAATTGTGGAAGCTCAGTGAAAGCCAGGCTTCAGGCACTGCGTCAGCACACTGAACTCCTGGTAAATCCTTCTACTGCCAGCTTCGAAAGGCACGGCTACCTTTCAGAAGCATTACAGTTACAATGTAAACACAGGCATAGAGCAGGCACTGTGGATGCAAAGGTGCTACTTTCCAAAGTTAAACATTTGGGGAATGTTTGGTCGGTTTCTGAGTAACTTACATCATAATTTTGGCACGCTGACTTTTTCAGCTATAAATGGAGCATCAAAAAGATCAACCCTATCCATAACTCGTTTTCTTTAATAGCAAGGTCAGGGTGAAATTGGACTCTGAAGAAGCTACAGCTAACCCTGAACTGGAAAATAACTCCCCCCACCCCCAAGTGGTGGGTAACGCATATTTCTGGGGAGCTTTATTTCAGCACTAGGGAATATGTTGTTTAGCCCTTCAAATATTAGCTGTCCCACAGTTCTTTTAACAAAAGGTGTTTTAATGGTCTGACATTAATACTACTGGATCCACCAACAGTAGACCAGAGCACTACCTGAGCACCAAATGGAGCAGAGATGGCTCTGAGGAACACAAGCAGGTAACCTAAAAAAAGCTGGCTGCTGGCTAATGGTTCGATACTGGCTGTTCTTTCGTCTTTTCCTGTTCCCACTAAATTCTGCTTAAGACAGCTAAAAATACCTTGCTGTAATAAAGTTTTTTCCATGTAAGCATTTCTGGTGGTTGGCAAAGATGTGTAGCCATATTAGAAAGAAAGAGGGTTATGCAACTGCAAGTAGGTGGGAAACCAGGTTTACTTCTGAAGAGGAAAAGAAAAGAGAGCCATACAGAGAGCAAACTTCAAAAGACACCATCCCACCCCACCAAATAACCAATAAAATAGTCTTTGACTCTCCCCTACACAGCATGTATTCAGATTTTCTTTCTGCTTGACAAAGCATCAGACAAGAAACTTGGATTTAACACTTATGTGAAGACTTAATTTCTGTACTAAGAGAGTAATCTCCAGCCAGAGGAGATCTGGAGCTGCTTTATCTCCTGCAGAACACGTGCAGTTGGCTACACAGGATATGTCCAAAGCCCTTCTTGCACTGTCTACCAGCAGATAGATTTACATTATTCCAAAACAAGGTGTGAGACAGGTGAGAAATCACTCCAGAGAAGTGTCAGTGTGACTGATCACTGCTGTGTTTTGATTTCAGAAGCAGCAGCTGTTCTTCTGGTTACAATTTTTTTTTTTTTTCCTGATTTGGTGTTTTGTTGGTTTCTTTTTCAGTTGAGAGTGATCACTTACTAACCAGCTGCTACAGTGGCAAAATCCATGTTCTTTTTAAGCAAGTAACATCAAACTGACACTGCTTTTAATAGGCTCAGGCAGCCATACTCCCCTGCAAAGATTCTTCCTATCACCATGACCTGCTCGGCTGTGTTTGGCTGAGGCAGGCCAGCAGGACTATGCAGGAAAATTAAGCAGCCCAAGAGGAGAAGGAGCTTTTACCTTGTAGTTCCATTAAATATAAACCAAAGCTGATACCAGAAGTATTAGTCCTTATATAGCAGTTTATGTACTATATAGAAATGTCCCGGTGCTACACTGCACTAACCCTTACTACTATTTTGTCTCCGTTGACTGGCAGAGGGCAATGACTTCAGAAGCCCTCCCACGCCCGCCTCTGGTTCTTTCACTTCTCTTTGGAGTCATTTACAGCACAGGCTCAAGGAAGGGAAACAGAAGCATATCCCTGTCATTTACAGCACAGGCTCAAGGAAGGGAAACAGAAGCCTCTTTGCCAGACAGGAATAAGCTTTACAAGTAAAACTTGTAATCTGCGGAAGCAGCGGGAACTTTAGCAGGTGTCATGTGGTTCAATTAATACTAATGCCATGTCCCTTCCCAGACTTTCACTTGTTGCTGGGAAATATGCTCGAGGCTGTGAATGGCACAGGGTCACCCGGAGCTGTGCCGGTTTGACCATGCCAGTTTCCCTGCTACCCTGTTTCCAAGCATCTGTCCCATCATGCAGCTATGATCTATTAATCTTCACTCCCCCGTCCTCCTGTTTGTCGTGTTTGTTTTGTCTATTCTCTAGAAGTGCACATACAGATTTCATAGAAACTTTCTTGTAATGAGATTAAATAATCTCCAACTTCTTCCCCCCACACGCTAGCTGGTCCTTACTCTATAATGAAAGTATGTTCTCTACACCACAGACATCCTGAACGCAAGTTTCTTCTTAATCCATGGTCTAGTACTTCATTTCTAAAAATATACACAGGAATGAAGAGCAACACACAGCCACTTTGTGGCTTCTCACAAGAAGCCACAGACATGAATGGAAGGGTCTCTGCAACTGGAGAATTATTTGCTACTCTTAACGTTTCTAACATAGCTTTGAAGTATTTGCTCTTCCACCAAAGCAGTATTAATATACACATACGCATGCCTGCCTGCCTACCTAATTTCGAAGTACAGTGACTTTCATTTCCTAGATCGACTTCTGGAGGTGTAACCATGCAGCTTCCCAAGAAGGAAAAAATTCCTAACAGCTAACATCTCATATTCCCACCCTAAGGGCACAAAATTCTTTTAAATCTACCGAAACCTACTCACTCCACTAACTGAGGTCATACTGCAGATATTTAGTTTCAATTACTGAAACTCCTCAGTCCTTTTTCATTCAATACCTTCCAAGCTTTTTTCTAAAATCCTATTGCACAAAAAATTCTGTACTACAAAATGTTTTGCCTTTTAAGGTATGGGGAGTCCTCCTGCACTTTGAATCCCTCTTCAAGGATGGAAGTCATAAGAAAGAAAGTTAGGACTGATATCCCCCCTAAAGTTTTACTTGTACCAAGAGATTTGTTCTCTTACTTTCGTAATTGTATTTTCTTCAATAGAATTTTATGTTTCTTGATATCAAAAGGCTGCAGTAAACATCTCCTACAGGTGTCCTGTTCTGTCCTAGGGAACAGAAGCACACTTTCCCCTTGGAGAGATACCTGTTTTCACCTCTTATTCTTGTCTGCTCAACCCCAATGTACTGAGGGCATCATGAACTTAATAGCAAAACCAAGAGAGAATACAGTTTTCTTGGAGAGAAACTCCCCTGTGACACAGGGAAATGAGAACACTTCTCAGTTCAAGTATAAGTAGTAAGAGTCTGGAGGAGAAACAAAGGTACAGAAAGTTGGTTTTCTTATGAAGCAAGCCCTGCTTTGAGAGACCATAGCAGCCAACGTAAGTCTTTGGGAAAGAGCAAGTAAATGGCATTTACCCTTAGTCACATCTAACTTAGGTTTCATGATATCTGAATGTTAAGAAAAAGCCCTGTGGTATTACTGGTTTGCTCTTAACTGGCACGAGATCCTACTCTATCTATAATTAGTATTTGGACCCATTATGGACTACAGTTAGAAAAGCTCATACTTCAAACCACATCTGCTGACCCAAAAAGTCTCAAGAGCCACAAACAGAAATCAATGCTATGGAAATCCACCACAAGGATTCTTCCCTAACCAAGAAGCTCTGAAACTGTAATATGGAAGCTACCTCACGTGCATGTACACACATATGCGGTTGGCTTTGGGATTTCTGGTGTGGAGGGAGGGGATATGGAGGATGGTACTGTGTTTTGGTGGTTTTGTCCATGAGGCAGGGGTGGAAAGAAGAAGAAAGAGCACAGGAGGCACCAGTGTTAGAAAGTCTTAAAAAAAAAAAAACCCACCAACAAAAAAA
>VXBW01004763.1:50934-61009 GCA_013400375.1 Thinocorus orbignyianus
AAAAAAAAAAAAAAGCTGAAGCAAAACCTTATGATTAACTGCAGCATCTCACCCTGTAGGGGAATGTGCTAGTTCGGTCTCATGGACATCGCCAGGAGAGGTGTTCAGCTACACTCACCCTTCCAATTCTCCAAGCAAAACAAAATGGTTTTGTTGATACAGGGGAGTCTGTGCCAGCTGCTTAACTACAAAAAGAAAGGAGCATCAGGAGGAGGGGATGATGGAGACCTTTTTGGATTCTGCTTCTGTTATTAGGTCATTGGGTTCCCACACACTCAAACTCCCTCTAGTTTCCACATGAAGCTGTTGTTGGCAAAAGTTTTCCATAGATAACGGCTCTGTCTGAACCTAAACTGACCCACTTAGCTCTGCCAAATGAATTTCAAAATACATTCTCCAACACGACTTCCTGACCTGACAGTCTGCAAGCAGATTGTTTTCTGTGGTTTCATTCATTCCATATACCAATGAATTAGAAGAAACCTTAAGTCCAACCTGGAAGTAGGCTGAAAACCCAGGTCTTAAACTGGTCACATTTGACACAATGGCTTTTTCGACAGGTACATGGCAACATAACTTCCAGTTAAAAATGCAGGAGTAATCTCTGTGATGTAAGAATGGTAAATGAGCAATAATGTACATCATTTAAGCAGATTACATAAAGTATTTAATATTCCCTAAAGTTACTCAAAACCCACACTTTTCTACCCTGTTATCATTCTTTAGAACTTGTTATATAAGTATTTTATGAAACAGAGTTTATTAATTCTTCTCCTTACTCTGCAGACCTCCTTTCTCAATGGCAGGTGCCACAGTGCCCGGCAGGAGCCACTGCCCTTGCTTCTGTTTTAATGCCAGACGGTCTAATACAGGAAGCTCCATGAGACCAGCTCAAGTAGAGACTTTGCACCTGAGAACACCGACAATTCAGACATGGCAACAAAATGCAAATTCATTCTAGTTTGCCATAAAAGCCTTTAAGCAGGGACTAGCTTAGTGAAGCTGCCAGCAGTTATGCAAGTATGTAAACAAATATGCTGTCACAGACTCATTCCTTCTATTTAGAAAACTTTTAAAAGCTCAACTGCCACATGCATGGAAGACAAACAGTGCTCCTGCAAGGAACTTAAGACAGACAATACTAAGTCACTGTATGCTGTAAATGCTGGGGAATAAAGTTTATGTCCTCCCAGAAAGACATGGTCCAAATGACGTACCAAGTATTTCCATTCCTGAAACAAAACGTTAAGTTCTGCTCTCCAGTGCTGTTCGTTTTTTAATTCAAGTTACATAATTTCAGTTTGGACTTACAAGCTTTTCAGCTTCTATTGTTCATTCTGAAATAAATCTGCACATTTTCTTCTATATACTCCTGAAGCAACAAAACAAGAAACCATCTATCTTGTTACTGGAGTAACAAAACCACCATAATACAAAGACATTGAAGTCACAACATCCCTAAGAGATGAACTTTCCAAAAAACACCTATTCAGCAGCATCTACAGCTTACAGTTTTTGTCAAATAACTTCTTCCACATTAACTACAAAGCCTGAGCTGTCAGGCTCTTCCAGGTACTGCCCTCGCTATGAGGTAGGGCATGCAGCACACAATTATACTAAAAACCAAGGGGGTTTTTTTCCCCAGTACCAGAAAAGCCATACAGTCAAGAACTCAGATACCACAGTTCCCACAGACTTGTGGAGTTTCTCATGTCACCAAAGGTGTAAAGCATCCAAAACATTTGAAAATGTTGGCCAACCCCCTAGAGTTTATTTTTAATCCAGCATGTACACAGAACAGGAAGAGGAAAAAAGAAAAGAAAAAAAAAGAGGAAAAAAGCTATACTTGTTTGTAATTCAGCAATTCTGCTTAAAGCAACTGATGCTGCAGAATAATTTCCCTACTTTGCCTAGGACTTCGCAAGGTGGCCTTATTTAAGCCACACACTTCAAGCATCTCTCATTTCACGGTTGTAGTGTTTTTGCAGTCTGTGGCAGAGATCATTTCCCCTTTGGTTCCCAAAAAAAATGTTCCCTCATTTTTGAAATGCATAACCTGACAGTACATATGTTCAGCAAGTAACACTTAAGCATATGCTTTTTGCAGCATGCACACATAGCAGACTCCTCCAGAAACCAGCATGCTGGTGTTTAATTATGATTAATTCTGCCTATGAGTAATGCCACATGTTAACGACTGATTCTGTCCTGCTCATGCCTCAGTCCACGGCTGGAGTAAGTGTGCACAGAGCAAATGAAGCCAGAGTTCAGTCATCGAGCGCTGCAGGTGTGGTTCAAAGCCAAAGGCAGCACTCTGCATTGCCACGTGGGCAAGGAGCAGGGGGCGTGTTAGAAAGCAGTTTTCCTCATCTTCCTGCAGTAGCTGCCTGCTTGAAGTGATCTGTACTTTAAGTTTTTACTTTTTTATTTTTTTGTTTTAATAAAAATATCACATTCAATGCAAAGTTTGGTATGCAGTAATGCTGTAGTTATCAGCAAGGTAAAAACATCCTGCACAGGTGTCATTAACCTTCTTTAGATGTCCCTGTGAAGGTCTCCCAACATTTTCTAAATGAATAATCTTATTACAGGACAGAAGAAAGTAGAAGTCTAATCTTCACAAAGCCTCTTACTTGCACTGGGCAATAGCTCAGCCAGAGACAAGACAAGAAACTGGGGTGCAGGAACAGATGAAAAACACCCTTTCCTTTCCTGTTCTGCCTACTCATTGACAGGTTTACTGAATAACAAACACATCTCCAGCAAGGCACTATTTAAGGCTTAACCTGACATCTGTTAAAGGCATTCATACCCTTTTAGTCTAAGGGAGGTAAGCAAAGCCATCTTGTCTTGAAGTTACTACAGAACTGTATGAGCAGATGGACAGTTTCTGTAGCAGCATGCTGAGTCACATTGCTGAATCAGGACCAACACAAGCTCTGGATTTACAGCATTTCAAAGTGGCATGCAGAGGATGGATTTGGCTTCTGCTGTCCCACCTCTCCCACTCACAGAAGGTTGTTGAGAGTGAACCTCACACACACACCCAAAGCCCTAAGACAGGCAAGGTTCATCGTTCAGCAACTCTCCACACAAGCTCCTTTGCATCAATTCAAAAAACCATGCCACAGGAAACTACAGAAAGCATTATTCAACCAACACGAAGTTAGTATCTTCAAGATAAAGAGCTCTTGACTTTCCTTGCCAAATGCTGCATTTTTTTTTAAATCCTAGTAGGTTAAACAAACAAGGTCTGAAATCCGAGCTGTTCAGCACATCTTCTATTACACTGTATTCAACTCGAGGTGGCTTCAGTATTGCAGCAAGTAGGAAGGGGTGGGCAGCACCAGGGCACACAGAGGTTCTCATTTACAGATGCAAGGCTTGAAAATAACACCACCTTTCTCTGTCTGCTGAAGTCTCCCCAACCACCACCATTTCCCCAGGCTACAGCAAGGACTCTCCTTACACATACAGGGACAGAGGTCAGACAGATTCAGATCTCTGCCAAATGACTGTAATCCAGTCAATATAAGCTATAAGCCACACACATTACCACACAGCTAGCAAGTTTCTTCTTGTCTCCAAGCCTGTGCTGCTGAGGGGCAGTACTATCACATTCTCACATTGCTCAACAAAACCATACACAGAGAAGTTGGATCGGAAGGGTATGGCTGAACCCAGTGAAGAATAATCAGTATTAGGTTGCTATATAGCACTAATCAGTCAACTGTCCAAAAATAAAACCACTATTTCCAAGTAATCATATCACAAGTGGACCTATGTAATTTTGGAAACTGCTAGTCATAATGACTATATAAAGATACATTTTAAAAGAAAGCAACTTCCTATCCACCAGACGGACTACATTCTTGCCAATCCCAGGACATAATGCTTTTATGAACTCTTTGTATTTACATTAGGTAAAAATAGGTAAGAGAGAAGATGAACTAAAAAGGTTTTGCCATAAACAAACGGCTATTAGTATTATTAGTATTTACTTCCACAGACAGCTCTGTTTCCTTATTTCCCTCACTCTCTCACCCTGCCCCTAAGAGACAGGAGAAAATTAAAAGGAATTTAAAAATTCATGTTGATCTACTGTTTTACGCTTGATGGCCCACCCCCATTTGATTAGTGTTTAACTTTACTATTTTTGCTTTTTAAATAGCCTTTGCATGTTTCATTAAGTCAGACATACCTTATTATATATTTTTATATGGCTTACAATATAACTAAATTTAAGTAGCAGCGTATTTTCCAAACCCACTTGTGACCAAGTTCATTTTCGATAAGACACACAAACAAATTACCGTATTA
Organism: Thinocorus orbignyianus; assembly: GCA_013400375.1. Classification (NCBI taxonomy): domain Eukaryota; kingdom Metazoa; phylum Chordata; class Aves; order Ciconiiformes; family Thinocoridae; genus Thinocorus; species Thinocorus orbignyianus. The sequence goes on from VXBW01004763.1 coordinate 55,255, forward strand.
AGTATTTTTAGGCATCTGAACAAAATTCTGCTTCTTGTCCCAGTACCTGTGGTGTCCCCTTGCAATCTAATGAGAAATCTTCTCATTACCTCAAACAAGCATTCTACAAAAGCAATGTCCCTTGCACAAAGCCAAGTAAATATATCCATTTTTGTACTAGGTAACTAACAGACTTTTTGTTGCCATTTAGATAGAAGAGCATACTTACTGCTAGGAAAAGCATGCAGTACATGGAGAACGAAGAATGGCCAGAGTAAAATGATAGTCTGGAAGAGAAGAGAACAGACATTAATTTTCTTTTGCAATACTCAGTCAGCAGTGATACTAATTTATCTTAAATAAGCGAACTGGTGAAATACAAATATCTCCATGCTTTTTCTTCAAGGAGACTACCCAGGCAGAACAGCCATCACGCATGTCTGACAACAGCTTTTGACAAACAGCACTGACTGCAACACTCAGCAGTTACCCCGTACCACCATTAAATTCATCTCCACATCCAAGTGGAAACTACCAGCTCTTTGACTGGAGTTCAAACAGCAAGTGAACACATCCTCAAATCTAGAAATCAAGCATCCTTACAATCTATGTATTTGTTTCATTTTCTTGATTCATACCAGAAAACGATGTTATTTCTTTTTTTCATATTACTTACCTGATAGTCACAGTATGCGTATGAGGACAAATAACACAATAATCACCCCAAACCTATTTGTTGCATTTAGTCACTATCAAGAGGCAGTAGTTACCATCTCACATGCCACTGTTTATACCACATATATTTATGTATAGCTTTGTTAAATGTACTGATTCATAAAGACTACAATCAGCTATCACAGAAGGGTAGGGGGAAAGGTAGGAAGGCAGTTCATTAGCCAGCCAGCTGCAAAAGATGACACCTTATCTAATATTTGTAGAAATAGCTTCATACTTGGCTGTCTCATTTAAAGAGTGTCAACATTGCCTTTAACTCATAAAGGCTTCTAGCACGTCCAGACTGAAGGGACTGGACAGTTGATGCTGACCTTCCACAGTGCCTTTGGCAAGGTCCTCCCCTGCACAGATGGCTCCTGTAGAGTAAATCACACCTACTTCTTCATCGAGAAGATACAACAAAATGGAAAGACATTCCTAATTCAGACTTAAGCAGAAAGAAACAGTACTTTCACTGTTTTTCCCTGTTTTATGCATAGACCCTTGTAATGACATTACTTTATAGATCTCAGCCAGGCTTCTGTGCAACACAGCACTCCTCACTTAAGAGTCTGGCATACACAGATAAGGCCAACAATAAACTTTCATAGCTCTCCAGACTGCCCTCCACCGTATCCACCCTGTTTTAGTGCCTCAGCCAGGCAGAGAGCCTGAGGCCAGGGAAATTCCTGGTCAAGAAAATAATTTCTACTCTTCAAAAAGTAATGAAGGCAGTTCTGATGTGCAGCAAGATAACTGGGTTAAACATCCACTACTCAAATACCACAAGGAAGGCAATAAAGCCATCTCGTGCCCAAGTGAAACTGCAAAGCTTCCGGCACTAATTTTCATATACAAAGTTATAAAATTGCATGGGATACCAGGAGGAAAAAAACATATTAAATTACCTCCATGGATTTTTTAGTTCTTGGTTTATAGCCGATTTAAAGCACTGCCAATAGTCTGCAGTTTCAGAGGTACTGAATAAGCAATTTTGAAAAGAATAAGATGACTTGTGTGTGAATATATTATACATAAGCACCACTTCAGTTCTTAAATAGAAAAACTGTATTGGAAAGATGTGTTATACTTTCAGATGTTTAAAAGTAAAAAACATTAATATTACATTTTAGCTAGATCTCTCTTCTCCACTCTTAACTCTTCACCAGTTGAAATCTCTGGGCTGAGTCCATTATGAAATCCAATACCATACATAAGCGCTTTTGAAGAGCTCTGTATTTCACACAAACATGCCATCCTTGCCACAAAAGCAAAGTCTGCTCTTCTACATAACAGAAGATACAGAATAAGGAATTCCTGGGTCAGTATTTTCTCCACTGATTTTGGGACTATTCCTGTTGTCCACGATGCGACATTTCCTAAAATTTCTGAAGGCAGCCTGTTGCCATCTGAAGGAATTCAGAAGGCTCTTAAGCAAGAAAAGGAATAAGTGCAATTCTTTAAGGTTATTTTGGAATTCCTATAGCATTTTAAAGGTGTTTTGACTACTGCCATTCTTGGGTTTAAGAATCTATTAGGCTAATGTAACATCAAGAATGCCCTGCTCTAAGTTAAAGATTACAAAATTTCAACACTTTCTCATCAGGCATAGATAACCACGTTGCACATGATTGAAAATGTTGTGCTTAGCACATAATGTATTGCCAGAAATACAGCTGGGACAAAGTATTGATCCAACTTCTACATCGTGCAACCCCGCTGAAATGTCTTTGGCAGTACTGCTGTCTCTAGAGTTCTTTAAAAAAAAAAAAAANACAACAGAAGACTTTCCCAGTAATTCCTCAGCAAGCAAACAACATCTTCCCAAAGCCAGGAGAACATCCTGCCTATCAAACCAGCCAAGAGGCTGCACACCCTAGGGTTCTTTGTAATCATACTGCAAATGCTGGCCTGACATGAGCCAGCATTTCAAAAACAAATATATTTTTACTTAAAGAAACAAAAAAAAAAGTATTCAAGTCCAAAAAATGCAGAAGTATATTTATAAATGTATCTTTTTCCTAAAGTGGTACAGACAACTCTCAAAACCCCTCATGTTTCAATAATGAAGGAAAGGCTAAATTATCAGTAGGAATTTGCAAATCAGATTTCAGGACATCTTTTTCAAATTAATATTAGAACAGTATCCAGTGAAAGTGTAAGAAATGTGAAATAGAGTAGATAAGTGCCAAGTCTTGTTTTGAATCTTTCCAAAATGGTGAGTCTGACGTGAGAACAGCTTTGCAGAGATTCAGGCCTTTTACTCCATCAATACTTACCTTCTTCACATCACTTCTGACATAAGGCACAAGGTTTCCTTTTAACAGGAAAAAGCACAAGGTTTAATTATTTCCACTTATCAAGTGGAAATTACTACCAAGTTAGAAAAATGCCTTAAGCAGTAACATGAAACCAGTTTCAGGTCTCAGTTGAACTAAAGTATACTCTCAGTTTCCAATGTATACAGTACAGCTGGACATCCCAAAAAGGTCTTAAAACAAGGCAATTTAAGGGCTGTTAAGTTTTCCTGAACTGTAGTGTTTCCCCAGATTTCACATGTTTTATGAAAAAGACAAACGTAAAGATGCTATGCTTTCTTAAAAAGGTGTCCATAAAACTGATTACAATCAATGAATACAGTTTGTTGTTGTCAGTCTGCATTTTTAAAGATTAGCTGGAAAAAAACAATCACAAGTACAAACAATTCCGACAAGAAAAAATTGAACTAGATTACTCAGTACTTTTAGCCAGGACTTCTAATCCCAGATAAGCAAGTCTAAAACAGATTGCCTTGCAGGACTTGACACTGACAGCTGTTCAATTCTGCTCAGTTCCTCCCCATGCACACAGGTAACTTAGCCCAGGGAGCAGAGCCCACCTGATAAAAGGTACAGTTCGTTTAATTAGTATAAAAACAAAACATAAAAACAGTAAACGAGAGGATTATTTGTCTTACACCGTCACTTACAATAAAGAGCATATTTTCAGTAGTAAGTTCTGCTTGACACTACTTTGCATTTATTCAATAAGTTGATCGCTGAAATCTATGAGCTCAGTAAACAAGCATGATGTCTTGTCTCCATATAATGTCTTTGTAAGGACACCTGAACATGCAGAAACATTTAAGCTAAGTGCCGAAGTACAACAGGGAATTGAATAGCCTTGGTGAAATATGAGACTAGGAAATAGCTAGATATGTATGGCACACATTGGAACATTTAATGGTGAGAAGTGTAACTCTTGAAAACGACAACAGAATGCAATAAAACAGAAGGAAATGCATCTTGTTGTGTCACAATAAACCTGGCAGAAGCTGAATGATAAGGAATTTTCTTAATAAAAAGATCATTTCATAATTCAATAGTTAAGAGAAAAACAGGAGGCCCAGCAAAACTTTATGCACATTCTCACATCAAAGCAAGAACTCCTCCCCACTGGATTAGCCAACAAGTCCTTTCTATACTTAAAAGATTTTTGAATTCTCCAAGTCTGACTCAAAACTTCCACTGACACTTGTGTTACCCACTCCGTTCATCTGGAGGGGGGAAAATGCCAGCCAGACCTGCTGCTCAGCACGTCTGTGTCAAGTAAACCAGAGAACTCCACACGCTTTTCAGGGAAATATTCTTAGAATTTCAGAGCCATGATGAGGTGGAGTAATAATACACTCTAGCTGAAGCACCATATTCTTTGAAGTCCACGTTCTCTGCATTCAGCATCAAGATGTTTTCACAGCATCTGCTCTCCTCTCAAGGGCTAGCGTTGCACGAGCACAACATTCTATGTGCTGAATTCTATGTATTCAAGACCAGTGGGGGCTGAAAAGTCTGAGGACTCTGAAATAAAGTGCTTCTGTAATTCTTTGCAAAGAAATTTTTAGGTAAATTAACAACCACTTCATCTATTTAATATCATCAACTATTCAGAAACCCATTTTCAAAAGAAAACATTCTCAATTTCTCTATCTTCTTCCTTCTCTCCCACTAGTCAAACCCACACTTAACTACAAAGCTTTAAACTTACAGAAACAAAAAAGCTGCCAGTCTTTCCAGTTCAGTAATACTCATCTGGACTATTTTATTGACAGATGTTTCAACCTGAGACTTACTAATAATAATAAGCGTCTTGCACAATTCCCTAATCGTATTTGGGGTGAGGGGTAGATCCACTCAGCTCTACTTAAAGTAGTTGCAGATAGTGAGAAAACTTTGCCAATGCTGACACTAATACACAGGAGACTATGTCCATTTTTCTGCAGACAGTTACATATTTTTCCATTTACTTGCTATCTTACCTTACACTTAAAACCAAAGTTCTCTCATGTCCTAGTGATCTAGCAGGTTCTGGGAAGAACTAGGCAGGGTTTGTTTTTCTTATTTTTAACCATTTTCACCACCACCATCCTTCTGAAACAAGTCTTTTACATCATGCAAGAAACAGGTGTATAAAGTAACCTCCTCCTGAGCCTGGAATTTACCTTAAGTGGTTTTTGGTCAGTTACGAGTACTACAAGGCTTGTCTTCACTGCTAGGTTGACAAGATTTTGAAGTTGTTCAAAACTTCTGCTGGCAGAACTTGTAGTTGTTTTTTTTCCCCTCCTCTCCAGGGATTGAAAAAATATCTCACAACACCTCCAAGTATGCATATATCATGTAAATTCTATTTATTTAGACAGAAGTATTACACACTGATGGAACAATTTAACTGAGCAATGACTGGTTAGCTAGCTATTATGCATTTTGTACCAACAGCTACAAGAAGAATAAACTTCATTGCAAGAAGGGGAAAAAAAAAAAAAAAAAAAAATAAAGGAAAAATCTCATCCTCCGATTTTTTTTCTTTTCAAATAAGTAGCAGTAAATCTGCATTTTGAACTTCCAAATAGTCAAGATTTATGTAGGGAGCAAGAAATTACCAGCTCCTGGCATCTAACACACACAAATATCTGTCCTGAGCTCTTGCAATTACAAAGTCCAACCAGCTGGTGTGCTGCAATGGTATTCCCTGGACCCATTGCAAAACCACAAATAAGTTACCTTTTGTCAGCTTTGACTTCGTCACT
>VXBW01004763.1:61107-80242 GCA_013400375.1 Thinocorus orbignyianus
CAGAAATCAGGACTTTGTTTACTTCTTTTTCCGCTCTCAGGAAAGAGTATAAGGAAAACAGCCGCAAGGGAGACGCAAACCAGTACTTCTAAAAGTTTGCTCTCACATGCATCAAATTACAGGCTACTGCTCCATTAACCATGTCTGCACAAGTTATCCACATAATACTGTTCTGACTCATAGTGTTATTATCATTTTACATAAAAGGAATTAATAAAAAAATATAATCCCTGTTAAATCAGGGATCTGATTGTTATCCCCCCTTTAAGAAACAACTTTGGGCATGAAGCACTTGCCAAGTGTGCAGAATCACTTCCCCCAACAGACTTTTGTAATCTTTGAAGGGAAAAAATGGAAGGGATGCAGCTGGAGAACTGTCAGCATTAAGGGAATTTCAGTTCCTAAGGTACTGTTTGAGAAATACACAGTTACACATCTAAAGTTTTATCTTAAGAGGCTTTTATATTAATCCTATTAATTTGGATATAAGCTTTCAGCTTTGCAAATCAGTGAAATTTGTCCACTGAGAAGAGCCAATTCACATAAAGGCAAAGGGGATGTAAGATCAGAAACGTGATCCAGATTGCAGAACTGTATCTCAATTGGTTACAGCATGTTCACCTTTCATATTTGATTCTCCCTACTGACAGTTAATAAACGCAAGAGCAGCTCTCCTTGCTTCTGTACCAAGTACAGGCCCATTTCATCATCTGCCAGGGCCCAGAAGCTTCTACAGTCTTACTATTTAAAGACTCTTCACTATCATTGCAGCTTTTTCCTTCCATGTAAAATTAAGTGTAGGCACCCTGCCTAAGCTCCAGTTCTCACAATTAGTGAATATTTTCATTAGGACTGGAAGTGTTCCTAAACCAGCCATACTACATTTTGAATAACAGTAATGACAGAAGAGTGAGAAGCAGTGTTTAAGGAAGAAGTTGCACCATAATAGTACACATATGAGGCCTTCCCTTCACTCCTTTCAACTGCTTTGGCATCCAAGGTCCTTGGAATTTTTCCTTTTCTTTGCATATATTTTTTCAGAAGTGAAAGCTACTAAATTAGCTTCTGATGGAAACTCCTGAACATACAAGTTTCCAGAGCACTTCACGGGTTAAAATCTCCATAACAGAAATAATCAGAATGCTATACACAACATACCGATCTGCCCCTATCAAACACATAGTTAATAAGTCCGTAGCAGCTTTAAAGACATTTCTTACTCATGATGCTGTTAGAAACTGCCAGATTAAATAAGTAATCTACTTAGGTTTGCTTGAATGATTAAGTGCTGCTTCATTTTTAGTAAGTCTTAAAGAAGTTTCAAAACAAAATATTGGAACATTTCATAGAAGTTGCTTTAATATCAAATAATGCTTCATCCTAGAAATACTCCCAGTACTGAGACAGGCGGGGAGCAGAGACAGGAACAATTGCTTAATAGAGATGGGTTAACTTGAAGCAAGTGTCCCATCTCTTGACTTAGGTTTAAAATTCCAAAAGCAAACCAATTGCAAAAGCCACCTAATGAAGAAGGTGAACACAAAAGTATTCATTAAATTTAAGTAATGTATGAAGTTTGGGTTGGGTTGCCCTTTTTACAGTTTTGAAGGTGTACATAGAACCAACAATATAAGACTTTCAGAGGTTTGGTTGAAGTTCAAAACAAAGTTAGGCATGTTAGACCCATACCAGCTGTCTGGCATGGGTGCCTGGCTACTGGGAACCTCCAAGAGATTTAACTGCACTTACAGGCATGCATTGTGCACAACCTGCAAAGAGTTCTAAACAAAGATGAAATAAAAATTCCTGTCAAATGACTGGTAAAGGGCACCACCTTGGCAACTGTGTTAAAATAAATTATCAGGGTCAAAACAGTCAGATCCAATTTCCTAAAGACTTCTTTGAAGATTACGTTTTGAGTTTGCAATGGCAGACTACCCACAGCTCGTTTCGAGTGCAGTCAGCGTGGGAGCAATATATCAACTGACAGAGGGAACTGTTTTTTCCTTTAGACATTCAATTTGTAATATCAATCTGTACATTAGTGATACCATTGTTATGAACCTTAACAGCTGCGTTACCTGTTACCACAAACTGAAGAAACTGACAGACTGAATTTGGGAACTTCAACTATTTAAAGTTAAATTCAACTCCAGAGAAAGTGCTTCACACGCCATACACACATTCCTGCTAGCTGGACAAGTCTACTTTGGAGCCTAACAGAGTTCAGACTGCACAGAGTGCCTCTGAAGCAGATAGACTTGTACAATGTGGTTTAATATTTTGTTTACCACCTCAGGTTCAAAGGTTTCACTTTCGTGTATGTGCTTAGTGAGCTGATGAATAAACCAGAGAGGACACTTTCTTGGACCTCCCGAGCCACCAGATTTTCAGTATTCCTCCAAACCCAGAACTCTGAACTGCCAGCTGCCAACCCTAATATCCATACTCAGTTAAAAAACTGAAGAGTGGTACCTAACAAAAATACTTAGAGGTTGGTGATTGCAGTATTGTGACAAACCTGCATGACTGATAAATGTAGCAAATACTGCATCCAAGAAAAGTTTGTAGTAAACTTAAGAAGCCGGAGCACTTTAGCACACACCTAAGGACTATTACACATTGCAGGGGGGTGGGGAGTAGGGGGGTGGATATCATACTTCACACTGTAAAAGAATGTATGCTTTTTTGAAAGCAACCAGAACTGGACCCACCAGTTACCCAGACTTGAAATTCAATCCAGATTTCAGTTGCAGTCCAAAGGGACTCTCTTTCTTGACAAACAGACACATCTGGCATTTATGAAGTGCTGTTCAGAAAAGATCGTCTACATGAACAAACCAAAAAAGCTCTCCCATCTATGTCTCAGCAGAAATACTGAGAAATATTCTCAACAGAAACAAGCCAACAATACCTTTAACAATAGATGTTTAAAGAGACAGGAAGACTGGAACACCCCTAAAACTGCACCTTAAATGATAGCTCAATAAATAAGCTCCAGTGTAAAAGTTAGTGAATTGATGGGTTCAAGAAATTAAACCATATGTTGACCTTTCATTTTTTAACTCACCATAAGGTACAGCTAGAGATGCATAAAAAGGAAATGCTAAGTCACTAGAGAAGCTCAGCAAGGAGGAAGCTCACTTAGATGTTTGAGGGCCAGAGTTCAAGTCTTGCCCAAGGCTGAAGAATATGAAGAACTGCTAACTCTTCCTTTCAGGCTTAGTAAGTGATTGTTGTACACAAAAGGGAGGGAAGACAACCACAACATATGTTAGAATTTACTAGTTAGGCTGGGCATCTCTAACATAGAACCACAGATTAAAATTTCTAGAGACTGAAAGCATAGGAAAACTCAGGCATCTAGTACCCAGAAAGACTTCTTCCAGGGAAAAGGTGCCTCAAAATCTGCTTAAAAGGCAACATGGCAGTGTGCAAGCAATTCAGCAGCTTTCTTTTATGACACTGCTGTTGGACAGGCCTAGCAGGAAAAATGTTCTCTGCTCATGTGCTACTCGGAAGCAAAAGGTGAACTGGTTGGACATATCAGAAACAGCCTTGCAGCTGCAGTAATCATGAGGTACTGGAATTTCAGGGACAACTGCCTCAGAGCATAAAGACCGTATCTTCTTGTAGAAGGAAACAAGTAGGAAAAACAAGATGCCATCCTGAATTCAGTGAGCAGCATCTGACTGCATTTACATAAAATAAAATAAAAAAAAGTAATGAGTGATAGAAACAGACTGCCTACCAAGGACAAGTACTAAGGCATCACCCAAGCGTGCAGAGGAGGAATTAGGAAGGCCAAGGCTGGAGTTAGAGAGAGATACAAAGGGCAACCTGAAGGTGTTAAACTGGTGGGTCAGCAGCAATACAAAGACAAGGATAACATGGCCCCCCAAACAGGATGAGCTATCCTGTGACAAAGGTAATAGAAAAGGTAAAGGTACTCAGTCTTTTTTGCCTCAGGTTCTGAAGTATTTTCCAACAAGACCTTTTCAGACTCCCAGGCCTTTACATCTACAGCTGGAAAGTTTGAGGGGCAGAGGCACTATCTAGTCAAGGAAGATCTAACCGTGATTTGTAAAACTGGATTTGCAAGTCCATGGCTTGTATCCAGTGGTACTGAGAAGGCAGATCATGCCATGACATGGTTATTAAAGTGTTTTAACACTTTGTCCAGTGACATTTTAGAAAGTTTTTTTAAAAATAGTTTTCACAATCATCTTCAGGAAAGAATCATCCTGAAATGGTTTGCAACAGTTGTGTTTCACATTCCTTACAAAGTACTCATTACAAACTTTTTTTCCTATGTAGTTACTGCAGGAGGTTATTCTAAAACCAGAAAATCTAAGGATGTATGTTTTAAAGATTTGAAGTTCTAGCGAGGCATCATTTGTAACTGGAACTATTGTCCCTCTGAAATTACTCAGCAGACACTAAGTAATCATGATGCATAGTTTATGCTACAACAATTATTCTCAACATTTTGTGGATAAAATGTAAGTTTAAATAGTATCAGAGCCAATATACCTGACCTTTACACAAGGCTTTAATGTACAGTTTGTGCTGCCAAGTTTATAATATGATATAAATATGAGTGACAGCACAATCCTAAATTAAGTTCTAAAAATACTGTAAGCTGTATATAGCACCTGCTACATTGTTTAAGAATTAAAAAAGACTCTCATTCAAACGTTCTTTCAATTGCATACAACCCTAGTACCAGAAGCTTGGTTTGTTGGGGTTCTTTATTGTTCTTTTTGGAAGTTTTTTTTTCAGTTTGGGGTGGTTTTTCTTGGGGGGTTGGGTTTTTTGTTCTTAGTTTTACCTGTTTGTAGAAACAATGTTATAAAATTGAAGAGAAAAGCCTATTACCATAGCTAAGTTCCCATCCTCCTCAAAAAAGCATATTGACAGCCGGTTTAAGCAAGCCAAATTTACTGTCTTTGAGATTGGATTTTACAAACAGCAAGAAATAACCATTCTTTGCTTAAAATTACACTCCAAGTTTACAGACACAGCTAAGACTGTTCTTTTCCAGGTTCAGGCTGGCCTGGTTAAGTGTGACTCCTAGATTCCAGATCCTGCTATCTAGGGGTTATTAATGCTTGCCTCCACAAATACATTTAAGATAAAATTACCAACTCCTGACTACTATAATGAGTTAAGAGCAACCAGTTAATATTGCCACAGAGTATTTTAGTACAGTCTAATGATACAGTTAGAAGGGACCCCATCACCATCTTGAAGTACAGTACATTTAACTGTAACTTAACAAATTGCTTTAAGAATTTCCTTTTTTCCCCTAATAGAAGCCTAAAATTTTTTTCCAGGTCAATCAAGAACTAAGATACACTAAACAAAGGCTTTTTTGAGAGTACTAAAGACTTATCCCACAATTCACACCCTAAATGAATATAGGAGCATTTCATTTTCTACTTTGTTACCCTACTTGACATTCAAGCTTCACTGTTTACAAACTTAACAACCAGCAACTACAGCAAAGTACACTCACCAGAGGCACAGTAAAATATAAATTCACAGCTCCTGTTACTGAATAGCCGTGGTTTGTATTAACTCTTTCAGATGCAAGACAGCTAGCAAACACGATGCATGAATGGCCATCAGATGCAGGAATTTGCTGCGGATTGGATAGACTGCACAGGTTTGTGAAGTATGCCTTAGCTACCAATAAGGAACGGAGAGGTCACCTGTCCTTGCAGTTTCCCCTCTAAATACTCCGCTTTGAGGAATTTGGGTATCTTGCCAACCAACTCAAAGTCAGACAAACGTAAGCAGTAGCAAGACCAAAAAAAGAGAGAGAAGAATCAAAGAATGGGAGTTTCAAAAGCCAAAGAGATCAGAAATTTATAATAGAGACCATTCACTCACATCTACACTCAGTTATAGCTTTGCACAACTACCTATTTTACTGAGTCCTACTTTGTTGATTTGAAAAAGGAAAGAACCACTTTGTATGTTATTATCTATACAGGTGCTAAAGAAAGCACCTTAAAGCAATCCAGCAGCATTAAAGCACACACTGGTATACTAAAAATCATGTGCTAATTACTAGCACCAGTGACAGGAGGACCCCTTGGCTTTGATCTCCCTTCATTCATAGACACTAAAGTAACTTGCGACTGTATATCAAGCTTTCTTTCCTAAAACACTAAAACAAGCCAGTCACCCACTAAAGAAACTACATGATACCAAGTTCTGTACCCTTCTGCCACATGCAACTACACTTTAAAAATATTTATCTTAAAGCACATAACACAGTTGATAAGGAGAACTTTGTTATTTTGAAACTCAAAAGAAAAGTCACCTTTGCAGGTCAGTCACCTTTACTGAATTACTATGCTTAATGTTTATTTAAATGGAATATTACGAAGCCCTACACACAACCAGTTGGCATCAAACCTAGCTACATCTTCATAAAACCCTGAGAATGCAGTTCTGTACAACTCACTCACCCTCAGAAAACTGACATGAAGTGGCTCATACTTAAGCTTCTGTGTCTAGCTTAAACAAAATTCCAAAGACTGAGTGAAAAAGGGTTGTTTTATAAAGAGATAAAAGTACAGTTTCTAAGAGTAATACTTAACTTTAATAGCAATTTTTAATACGACTAGGTGATTTCCATGCATTTTAGATATCTGCAAGTGCAACGTATTTTCCAGCAATATATGCTAACTCTTACAGGCATCTTTCAACACATACAAATTTACTAAGCCTACAACTGTGATTGTGATCCTCAGCATAGTTTAACACCAGTAGTACTGAAAGTGCCAACGCGTAATAAGAGTTGTCAAGGAGAACCTAAGCTATTCAAAACTAAAAAGGACTGTTTTCATCATGATACAGCGCAAACAAGATACTTAAGTTACCAAGAATTAATTTATCAAGCTCAGGTTAGGAAGTAAAACCTTACTGAAACCAACCAAAACCCACAGGCACTTTTTCAATTTAGACAACGAAGATTAAGTTTGTTGGTTTATATTCATGATACAGCATATATGTACTTCAGCATGTGTTTTAATACTACCATTACTGACAAACTATAAAGACTGATGATTACCTTTCCCCCGTGTCTTCATGTTATAAACACAGTAGACATATAAAGAGTTGTGAACATCAGATTTGCATAAAACAGTACCGGAACAAAACAGGAAACAACAATGCTTGTCAATAACACTCTAAGCCACCAACTATAACTTACGAGGTTCCAGAAACATAGGTGGTTTTCTATGTTTTATTCTTCTAGAAGTTTGTTCTAATGGTTTTTTGAACTCACACAAACTCATACAACCCAGCAGTGCAAAGAGTTCAACAGCTCACTCCGACTTCTTAATCTTCACTGAGGAAAGTAATCAAAATTGACTTAAGATATTTTTGCTTTCCAGTTTTACCATTAGGGGGAAATGGGACTGTTTGTTCATTACCCAACTTCTGTACCACTTAAAAGTTTTCTTTAGAAACTTCTATCTTACATCCATCTCTTCAATACACACACCCACTCAATTTCAGACTAGGAGCTCTGATCTACTCAGGGATGCTGTGTATCAAAACTATTTTATGCTTTTGTTCCAGAACTACTTGATACTTTTAAGTATAAGATGAGAAAGAATAAGAAGGGATGAGAAAACAAAACAGGAAAGTACAATATGCATAGCGGAAGCACACAATGGATTTTTTACACTGGAAGCATTGTTTCCTCCTATGAATTAAGAAATAAACAAGTATTACATTTGTCTTCTTGACTGCATAGCTGAGCACAATTCTCTAAAAATATTCAAAACTATTCAAAAGTTTTAATGCTACATGGGAATAACAGGCTCTATTCAGAACACACGATTCTGTAAGCAACATTGACTCTCCTGTCTTGATTTTTTCTTGGTATTTCTACCAGCACATTTATTTTATGCAAATGATGGTAGATGGTGGTAAGTTTGCTGCCAATAATTTTGTCCAGAAATTTACCTCTGGGCTACAGTTTGAGAGCATACTGACCTCCTCCAACTCACTGCAAATCAAATTCCCTTACTCACTGTAATCAAATTCCCTCCTCTTAGTGGCTTATTAAGTACCAGGTATGTAGGCACATGACCCAAGAGCATTGAAACTACCCTGTCAGATGTGGGGCCCAATTTCCATAAGAAACCCAGAATGATTTACTGGGTCACTGCACCCATGACATCCACCTGTAGAGGACAATGCTCCACTTTAATCAACCCTTCTTTGACCACTAACTCACTTTTTGTTTACAGCTTCCTGCACATGGAAAAGCCTCAGCTGAGAGTGGAAGCACCACAGGTGAGCTCACACTGAAGTCATCACTTCAAGGCAAATTTTAATCAAAAAGGAGATGCCTCTTACATCACCTTTTAGGGAGCAACATGGACAACAGGAAAAAGGGAACAAAACAATAGCTGGGAATACAAACCTAACAGTTCATCAGTTAAAAGACAACAGACAAGCTTGCATCCAATATGTCATCCTTGACATTTCAAAGCACTAGTTATACAGGGAAGAAAAAAAAATCAAATGAGCACAGAGGACAGTGAGAAAAAGCCTACACATGTATTTAAAAACCACACATATGTGATTTAAGTTCTACCTAAGAGGGTGTATAGGTATTCTGGAAAAAGAATGGTAAGGAGTTTCTCGAAAGCTAAGTGTGAGGGAGCTCAAGGAACTCTAACACCAGAAATTATTCTGAACATGCTTCAACATTTCTAATAGCATTCAAACACTGTTGTTTATAACAGTGAAAAAATTCCAGTGTGTCAGATGCTTAATTTTTGTTTCCCTGTTACCTTGCTGCAACTGAACTGGCAGATAAGTATTTAAAGTAATGAAATGCCTAATAATGAGGCAACTGAGTAGAGGGATTCTCCTAACAGTGCTGTGTATTTCTAGATAGATACATCCAGTTTTTATTTGCTTTCATTGTAGGTTTGAACTGCTTTCTTTGCTGTTCCACATCTAATTTTGAAGGTTGATTTCAAATTCTTCTCTTCATTGCGATGCACAGACATTTTAGAAAATTAAACAGAAGCCAATCCAAACTGAACATCATCCACATTTTGCAAAAAAGCAGAAATGAATACACAAGAACTTATGCATTCTTCTGGACATTACTAAAACAAGTTTCCACAAATTAGAAAAAAATCCCAGTGTCTAGACAGGGCTCAAAGTTTGAAATTCATTATAAGAAATTTATTCTAGAATTCACAAAAAAAAAGTAGTGGCAATACTAACCTCATCATCCCAAGGCAAGAAACAGTTTTTATAACCAAGAATACAGAGTTAGACTCACCTTCCTTCATTGATTTTTGCTTTATCCCCTTGACAAGAGAAGTTCTCAATGTAACCTAGACTGCAGTTGATCCGTGTCCAGTCGGGCTGGCACACAGCAAGGAAGTGAGGACGCAGTCTGCCTATGGAGTACTTGGCAATGTCTGTCAACGACTGGCTAGCAGCTGCTCCAAAAATGAAGGTCCCAATGGCTTTGTAAATAGTGGCTATGTAGTTATTTCTGACAAATGAATTCGAGTGCAAATGATTATAAAAGACAGAGAGAGTCTCTCCTAGGATTATCTGAAAGAGAAATAAGGAAAACAGTTAAAGATCATCTCTTTAAAAGAAAGATGTTACTCTGTTAATACTTAGGCATGTAGTATCAGAAATTAATTTTTTATAACATTAAGCTGAATATTTAAATTTTTCAAGAATTAGCAGTAACCATGCCTAAACTTCACACTTTTACATAGAAGAAAAAACTCTTTTGCCTTCCCCTGCTTCCTATTGAACTTACCAATTTTCAGAATTTCTATTAAAACAAAGGTCTCTCAGAGTAACATCCATCCATGTTACTCAGCATGGCCCTAAATAGAAACATTTTGTCCCATATTACATTTTATTTTACAGTGAGATTTCTTCAGCTAAACTTCTGCTGAGCTAAATTTTTCTATTTCCTTGCAAAGGTTTTCTTTTTGTGGAGCCAGAGACTATCCTGAGGGGTCTACACTTCATTTCCAGATGTGTTCAAATAACTAGCCTTTTAAAGAAAATTTCTATTCTTCAGGAAAATTAAATCTTTAGGGGTGAAAAGAAAACTAAGATTAGAGAAAGACTGGCATTACTTAGGTCTTTCCAAGGAATTTTTACACTGTGTGTCCAAGGCATGTACATCACGGGTACACCAACTGTTTGAGAGGAAAGCAGACTTAGTTTTGTTTTCCTGCAATTTTAGTTTTCACAGAAAGCAAGTTTTTCCTTAAAGCGAGTAGGAAGTCCTCACTCCAGAAGGTTGGATATTGAACCAGACAGTCCAATTTTGTACATAATGGCTTGACTCATACAGATGATCAGACAGGTGGGGAGCCTATGTGCATATATGTAAAGTCATATTTAAAAATCCTGCAAAGTTTAAGTGATGGCTCCATTTGTCACTTGAGAGTGACAAGTCCAGGATCCCAGCAACAAATCAAAGCTCTGGTGAATGAAGCTGATATTAGCCACTGGCACCTGGGCAGACAAAGTAGCTGTCAGCAGCTTTGAACATTAAGGCAAACAAGACAGTCCCATCAGATGCATGACACTGAAGTTTTACACTCTGCACCTATCAAAACATGGACTGAAGCAGAGAAGAGTCAGAACATGGACTAAAGCTGAGAAAGTTTTCAGTAAAGTACGTATTATTCAGAATCTGTCTATCCCAGACAGTAACCTCTTAATGAAGAGTTCATTAACAATATCACCAACATGTCTGATAAATAATGAAACCCTTTGTCATGGTTTGGGTAGTCCTCAAACCAGGACACTTCTTAAGAACACCAACTGCAAACCGTGCAACATCATCATTAAATTATGTCAATACAGCCAGTTCACTGGACACAGATATCAAAGATTATTTATCTTCAACAATCTGACTGAGCATTGAGTAAAGGACATCAATGTTTGCTTTTACCATCTGACTTTAAAACAATCTTGACAGAAAAGCCCGATTTCACAACTAAAAGACAGTCCCTGATGTTACAAAGATAACTTTGTTAGCTAAATGTTCATACAGACTTGTATGGAGACTGGATAAATTCAAAGGAAATACATCTATTAAAAATCACCATTTTTACTTAAGATTTTTCTAAGTCGGGAAGTCCCTACATTGAAATTATTGGTAGCAAAGTACTGAGGACAAAATATTAACCTTTGCTTACTCTATTCTTCTGTTCTTCCTCACTCATCTATTTCAATCACTCCCAGAAATTTCATAAGCTAGATGGACTTCAGCTGTGACCAAGTACTGCTGCTCTTCCGTAATACTGAGTATCAATGATAGTAACAGGATGAAAAAAAGCAGTCCTACCTTAAAAGGCAGGACCTTTTAGAATAAACCACCTGCCAGTTAAAACTTTCTTGGCTTTTGTCTGTTCTATTATCTGCTACGGAAGTATTTCTCCAAGTTTTTGAAGCAGCTTTTCCAAGAAAAGGAAAATTAAGTAAGTCACAGCTTTAATTCCCAGTCCCACATTTCTACATTCATGAAAAATTTCCATCCAAGAGTAAACACAAGCTGCCAGTTGGCCTTTATGTTGAAACCTAAATAAAAACCCATGCAGTCCCTATGCAAGAAAGTTAGGTTGCCATAATATCCCTCCTGATTTTAACCCATTGGCCCAGAGAAACAGCTGGCTCATACTGATGTTCACATGTAGCTGCTCCTTTTCCAGTTTTGATACCTAAAATATACTTGGATAAATATTTATACATCTAAAAATCTTATTTGGCATACAAGAGTTTCAACTCCGCACAAAGTGTAGCTCTGATGAGTTTGGATGTCACCCAACAGAGAGTCATGAGTGGAGCCTGAAGCTTTTTAGCACATCCAGACAGGGCTTTTGAAGCCCTTGTTATAAGTCCATTGTTGGAGCCACCATGCAGTTCCATGAGACACAGAACACAAAATGGCTAACTGATGAGGTCCAGCTCTCCCCTCTATGTCCAAGGATGTGCCCTCACTGCTGTCTGCCCAAGCATTAATGCACTCTTAGAGAAGCCATTTCACTCAACATAGCTCAAAGAAAGTTGCGGTTTTCTGCCAGCTTAGTGAATTTTTACTAGCTTATTCTGGTTCAGATGAGCCACCATGGACGGCAGAAGACAGGACAAGAGTGGGACCTCACCTTTTGTCCATAGTAAGCTATTAGGTTTGCTCAGCTGATAGCATGTAATTAAATCTTAAGGATACAGAATCACTATAAGCTCAAGACAGTTCAACTGAGCTAGGAGTTGTGATGAAGGGGCAAGATCCCAAACCAGGAGTTGCAGAGCCAGTCCCTCCAGCCCACTGATCTGGTGTAAACGAGGGAAGGAAAACAGTACCCCGTTTTCAACGAGGTTAGGTGCAGCATGAAAGAGAGCTCCAGCACTAACTCAAATGGGCCAAGTATTTTATCCTGACCTTCAGGGAAATATCCAAGATAAACCTCCCCGACTACTCATTCTTTTTATTCTACTTATGCTTTTGGTAAGTTCTAGTTGGAAGCCATAATACTTTTCTACTGAAGAAACTGGTATCTGTTGTTACATTTCCATACACAGAAGTATTACCAATGACTCCGTGGCACAAAAAAACCCACTCAATTGATAGATCGTGTAAACTCATATTCTGAAAGCAGTATCTCCCAAAATAGAAAAGCTTGAGACAGTTATTTAAAATACATCACTGTTACTCTTAACTGACAGGGCAAGAGAGGAAGCTTTTATTTCTCAGACTATAGAATTAAGCCATCACAGTTCTAAGGAATTCTTTTTTTGTTCTATAATTCTAGTTGTTTGACCTCAGTTTAAGAAAACCTTTTAGTCTTTCTTACCAGAACACCATTTCTACTGCTTGAGCACCTGGTCCAAGGGCATTATTTTAAAGTCAAGAAACCCTACAGAATACAGTTTTAGAAGTCTGTATTGCCCCTCCTCCCTCTTCCCAACCCCCATTGAAATCAAACGCAATGAAGAAAAGTTTAACTTACAACAATTATACTGAAAGGAATAATTATTCCTGCTAACAACTTATAAGAAATGGTGTCCTCTTTGTATGGATACCGGATGGATTCATCACTACAGAAAACTCCTCTCTGGAAGGGGATACGTCTTGAATTGAGAATTGCAAAAGGCAAGCCAGCTAGCAAAAAGGAATAAAAAATACATTACAAAAGCAACACAAACTCTAGCAATGACTATACCCCCGCATTTCCAAAGAGAAGTGCATAAAGAGGAATGGGCATGCAGCAAGGTAGAAGGTCATGCACTTCCTTTGGCCAATGGCTACTGGCCTTGTTCTTGCAGCTCCCAGGAAGGACTGTTGAATGAAGGAGAGCAGGACAGGATTCCTCTGACCTTAGTATTTGTGGCACGTCAAGTATGGAAGCTTGCCAAAGCTATAACTGAGGAAACAGTTCAGTGACAAATACTGAGTTACTCAATTGCAGCAAGCAACAGTTGCCCCTTTATACCTTCTCTGGACAGCTTTGCAAGTCAGAAGAGCATAAGTTGCATTTTAAGAAAGCAGAAAAGGGGTGCTTCTCAGGGAGCGCAAGTGCAGAGGGAGTTTTCAGGAATAGATATGGGAAGAAGAAAAAGTTATACACACACGCAATTCCCTCACTTCCACACACACCGGAGATTTCCTTGGAACAATACAGTCACTACATAAGCCCCACAGCCTTTGGGCATGGAGACTTTACTCATGTCTCCCACAAAAGAGGAAGCCTTTGGCTCATCCTAAACTCAATGGAACACAAGACTAAGGCTCACAATATTTTGCACTATTGCACCTGTAGGAGCCCCCTAACGCCAGCCAAAACTAGTCACTTGAACACCAAAGTCTTTAAAAAATAAAGCTCAAAGTACAAACTAAAAGAATCACATTTCTAAACCCTGATCTGCCATCTTTGACACATGTACAGCATCTCCACAAACTGTTTGGATTAATAACCTCAGAAAGAAATGGCTGTATGGAGGAAAAAAAAGTGAGGTAGTATCAAGAATGTTGAACAAAATAAATAATCTTCCTTAACTTAAGGACGTACTGCTCAGGGGCTTTAAATTGCTTACATACCCTTGATTTTGTACTAAAAATTCCGCAGTACTGCCCACAAAATGCATACCAGCTTTGAGTCAGACAACAACAAATCATCTGGGGAAAGACAGTAGGTCTTAATCTGCCAGATCTACCAGTAAAGGATCAGAAGAATAAAAACCAGCTTCCTTCGTTCCTGCCAGAAAAAGATGTTGCTATAGTCCCATTTCTTCCTTCAAGACTTCTTTATCAAGGCATAGTCTACCTCTTCCTTTCCATATACACAGCTATCCCCAAATAAGTCAGACAAAAGAAAAAGGGAGGGGAAATGGGAGAAAGGAAAAAACTCAAGATGCCAACCAAATAATAGGAGAACTGTTAGGGAAGGAAACAGAATAGAAACACCAAGTTACATGGTCAGCTTTCTTCCTCCATTAATCTCCATCCATGAAGTCCTCTTTACAAAGCCAGGCTCGTGGGCTCATTATGAATGAGGTATACATTTGCTATAAATTTTGTTCTTCAGATTATAAAGCAAGTGCTTAAAAGAATGTTTAAGTCTGATAACAGACACAGAACAACAAATAAACTAATCGCTCATAAGGTGAAAATTTCCTTGAAGTGACCTCTGATGAAGGACACACATCTTTGTTAAACACAACTGAGCAGCTATGGGCTTATCATAGTGCCCACATATTCCAGCTAAGACTATCACAAAAAATGAAGTATCTTCTGTACTGCTAGTCATAAAATCAAAAGCATGCAAGACCTCCCCTCTCTGAAAGTAACATAAAAAAAATGCTGTAGTTGTGAAGAGGGGTCGTTTCCAGTTCCACACCAGCAGGACTATAACTGACCTAGCTCTGGAAGCTGTCCAATCACATCAACAAAGCAAAAGGACAGCAGGAAGGGCTAAGATCCAAGCCAGAGCCTCACCAAAACACTGAACTATGCAAACATCAGCCAGCACAGAGTTTTGGAGCTTGACTCTGCAGTGCAGTGCAAAAATACAGCCTTTCCTACCAGGAAAATCCCTCTCCATTTCTCCTAGCAGTAAGAACAGCAGGGCTTTAAAAAAAAAGTTGCATCCCAGACCTCCTTTCTGCTCTCCCCTAGTGTTGGTACTGTGCCAGCATGTCATCATCAGTTGCTTAGTATTTAGCTAACTTGTGCAGGGGAGGAGGCACCAGCAGTGTGCAGTCACAGCAAGGCTGACTTGGTAACGTAATGCCATAGTGTTTCCAATACCATCTATACTATAAGATATGTATGGAATGAAAACTTCATCTTAACATCAAGATTCAAAACTATGTATTTGAGAAAACTATACTTTCTAGATCTCCAGGACTGGGGAATGAGGAATACGCAAATAAAAGTCTCTTGACTATTTACAGATTTACTTCCTTAGAGTAGGTAATTTTAATCATCACAGTAAAGCAGTTGCTCAAAAAAATTCAGTCACTGACAAAGTCCAGCCTAGGAAAACCTTTGCTTCAGCACACTGCCACAAATACTTGTGATCTCAGTTAGGTGGTGTCACTTACATCACCCCCAGCTCTGTATCATCCCTCCTAAAAGACCTGCTCTATGAATAATGGTGTTGTGGTGGCTTACTCCTCATTTCCTCCTACCCACACCTAAATGTTTCAGCTTCTCAAGGTGGAGAAGATGGGGTTACTCAGATATTTGGAGGGGCGGGGGGTGGGCTAGAGGGGAGATGGGCTTTTTTGTTGTTGTGTAACTGCCCACTGTTAAATCAGAAACGGAAAGCAATGGTACACGCATCATGGGAATGAAGTCCCTCATACAGTGACAACATGTACTTTTCCAGGCAAAGAGAATCTGCTTGAAATCCATGCTCACCCTTCAGCAATACTGAGATTATGATGTAATTAGTAATTAGACTGTAACTGCTTGCAGCACTATCCTATATCAAGATAATGCAAACAAAATACCAAACAACTCAGTTTATTTTTCTTCTACTTTTTAAACAAGAACTAACTAAAAACAAGTTATTAAAATGCCTTCTCTCTCAATTTCTTTCTGCCTCTTTTACTCTACATGAAACCAATACCACTTTTCTAATTAAGAAAGTATTCTCCTAATTTTGTCAGGTTCCTGATGCGATAACCAGCAAAATTTAGGTAAAACTGTATGAGTCTTAAAATTCTATGTATATACCTGGTTTGAAGTATTGGAGGAGCTATGCTAAAAAAATCTTATGTAGTAAACATGAAGTGTTTACTTTCCCCAACTGTACAACAGATTTAAGAGGTAATTTCACCAGTGATTTGTCTTGCTGCTGTTCTCAGCACATTTCAGTGATGAAAGGAGATGTGTTCCATGAAAGCTTGAGATAAGTCCTAATTTCTAAAAACCAGATTGGAGTAAAATTGATCAGATTGTTTTAACACTGTTAAACTTAAAACTAAAGTTACCGAACATTTGTAATTTACCTTTTGCTCAGTCAAAGGCAGTTATCCAGTACTGGATTTTGATGTCTTTTCGGTGAAAGTACACTCCACTGTCAATACCTACTCTCTCAGATAAAGCAGGTAAACACAAAGATTGGCTTCACTATTTAGCTGGTGGGAGGGTAGCAGAAAGTAGAAGTCAGGCTCAGGGGACAGCAACACTTACCACTTCTGGCAAGAGAAGCCACTAAGAAAAACTTCTTACAATGGTTAGGGGTTTGGTATTCTTAAATGAATCAACAAAAAGCTTGTTTCATGGGATTAAAAATTTGTTTTAAGAAAAAAAACAAACACAAATTACTGAAGTCAAATCCAAGTTATTTCAAATACATAGTCTGAGGAACAGAGACTTGCAGAAGCACTTAAAGACAAATGCAGAGACAAGGGAAAAAAAAACAGCTTTGCTTTTCCATTAGTACAATTCGGATAAACAGGCAGAAAAACTGGCATAAGTGATGAAAGACACAAAAGCTTTTATTCTGCTAAGTACAGTGGTGGGGTTTTCCCTAGATGTCTGATAGACATGTTACTTTTTCACCCCAATACCACAATTTTAGAAGAAAGGAATAAGTTTTTGCATCACAGAGGTATTTCCCAAGTATGAAACTGGCTGGCACAGAGGGACTGAATATGACTGAAAATAACAAATTATATTTGTCTTCGTAATGGTACAACTATCACTAGTGTCAGTATCTTTAACTTCCCAGATACAATTGAAGAACAAATTTTAATAAAAGTATAGGAGGTGATTTACTTTCTTACTGGAAGATACCCACATAAAAGCCTAGAGTAGTTTCTCAAGGAAAAGTAACAAAGATTCAACACAGATCACTGGGAGGGGAGGGGGGGGCTGCGGGGTGTGTGCAGAGAGCTAGGGAGACGACCACCACTCCAAGAACTATCCAGCGTAGTCATGTGTTGCCACATTAAGTTAAAAGAATGGCTTTGATTTTTCTACACATATCCATCTCTTCCCTCAACAGGTAACAGTTTTTAAGGGCAAAGTTCAGCACATTAAAAAAGGAAAATTGTCAAAAAATTAGTCAGACTCAGTTTCACATTAAAGTAGAAGAAATTGAGGAGGTTGCTTCCTGGTTTCTTAAGTATCCCTTTTAAGTAAAGAGCAGAGATGGCACAGGGCCATTAAATGCTTTCTACTGAATACTTTATGATTTTTGTCATATGGGAAGTATCCTTGATATGTGCTTTATTTTCCAAGTCAGTAGTGAAGAAATTGCCTACAGGGAAGATGACAACAGGTATGTTAAGAGGCATTATGAGGCTGGGAAGAGTTTACCAGAAGGGTGATCTCAAGGATAAAGGCTACAAGCAGTGTTAGGTAGTGCATCATTAATGAATTAGCTAGTAGATGTACTGCTGACAGAGCCAGCAATTCTCTGTTTGATACAGTGGAAGATCAAGGTCAACCAGATCTGCCTGCAAAACAACTCCTAAAGACTGAAGCAAGAAAACAGATGGAGATTTGTGCAGTAATGAGTTTAGAGTCAAGCACCTGGAAGTCAAACAACTCCAATGAGTTAATATCTTGTCAGTTCAAAATATGAGGGGAAAATAATGTCTGTGCTTCTTATGGTCATTAAACATCAGCATACCAGGTGGGCCATTGGGCAATTCTTTCAAAAGGCATTAACACTTTTAGCCACCCAACAAAAATTTCTTCTGAAACCACTCTCAGCCAGAACTTGGAAAAGTGTTTGGGTTTAATTCATCAGTCTTAAATACAGATGGAAGGACTGCTAACGTACATTACTCTATCTCAAAAACTAAAAAAGTTGAGCTTTTCAGTTTAGCAGAACATAAGGGTTGTTAATCAGCTAATTGCGTAGCCAGCAGATATCAGAAAGAGCAATACTGATCCAATGACAGCCAAAAATAAAATAGCCATTTTTACTGTTACCAAGCATGAAGCTGATCTCTCCACAGAGTTAAAATCTTCACTCCATTAAAGAGAGAGAACATCTCATTGTATGCCACTCTCAAATTGTCCTTCGCTCTCTTCTCACGAAGGACATCACTTGACATTTATCCATGCTGTATTTCACCAGTCATGTTGTTGCCATCTTTTGTATTTACCGTTTTGAGCGCCCTACTTTGCTACCTCACTGCACACACTCTTCTCCAGGGTATTTATGACAACACTGAACATGGCAGGCTCCTGGAGAGCTCTACTTGGCACCCTCCTCCCCCGTGAAAGCCAGAAGAGTGCTTACTTTTACTGTTCAATTTCTGCATTTCAAGGAATTATTTTTATATTTAAAGATTCATCATCTAATCCCATGACTACTTAGTTTCTTAAGATTTTGGTTAAGTAATAATTTGAATGTACAGATCTAAATAATGAGTTGGTTTGTGGGTTTTTTTAAATGCTGCCTTTAGCCTGGGGTCTCCATCCTCCTGATGTATTAAAGGGATTAGGAAGAGAATAGATGAGATTGAGACAAGGAAGTAGTAGGTATGTTTCATACAAAATAGCTTTAAATATCCATGCTTAAGCAGTGGGTAGCAATGTGTTTCTAAACATAGGAGAGAAAGAGGGAAGAGGAGCCCATGAAAG
>VXBW01004764.1:4775-56751 GCA_013400375.1 Thinocorus orbignyianus
CCTGCTGGAAAGCACTTCTGAGGAGAAGGATTTCGGGGTCCTGGTAGACAGTAAACTATTCATGAGCCAGCGATGTGTCCTTGTTGCCAAGAGGGCCAATGGAATCCTGGGCTGCATAGGGAAGAGTGTGGCCAGTAGGTCAAGGGAGCTCATTCTTCCCCTCTACTCTGCACTGGCGAGACCACAACTGGAATAACACATATATTGAGATTGCTATACCTGCAAAACTGGTATCTTCATGTTTTGTCCTTCTTTAACACACACTTTCAAAAAGCTCAGCTGATTACACTTCTCATCTCACATCCCTGGAAGTCCCTATTTGTGTTTTTTCCTTCAGACATTACAATACCATTGACTCAATGAAATCCTGGTGAAAATTCCTCACTCAACCTCACATAATTTTCTAGTTAAAGTTCTGTGTTTTTACACAGAGACTTTCAGATTAGAAATTATTTCTCATCTTTCTGAAGTATCTTTTACTATGAGGAAGAAATGTTACAAGATTATTTGCAAGGAGGAAATACAAATTCACTGACTACACTGCTTATAACAGCCAAGAACACGTCCTTATATCCTGAAAAGCACAGGATAAAGGGTCTTAATGCAGCATTGAATCCTGATACCTGTTCAGCATGCCACATGATCTCATTCACAGGTGGATTAAGAACTGTCACTCATTTTAGTAGTATATTTTCCCATCACTGTTCCTATTGGAAAGTTGTTCTATAGCACCACTGATAGTTAGATATATTTAGTGATAGATACTGATGATTTATATCAACTTGCTTTTGTATCATTAGCATCATTTGCCTTAATAGCCTTCTCATTTGGAAGAATTCTGACAAAACAATAAACCCTGTCTTTTATTTTCTTGTGAAACACTTTCTGTTGAATTATCACCTTATCCCTTATTACCTATTTCACTTTAGTTCTCTTATCACTTATTTTGTTTCCTTACAGGTGTGATCTCACTCTGTATATCAGAAAAGCGAAAGTATTATTGACCTCTGCCGGGAAAAACTTCAAGCTTTACTCAGTAAACTTGGGCTAGCATCTGCTGTAGTCACAACAGTATCCCCTCACATTCCTATGATTAATAATCCAGTGAGCCTTATGCCTTTTATTTCTGCTTCCAAAAGGTTAACCTCCAGTTTAGAAAAGAAAACTCGTTTTATAGTTCACAAACATGAAGCATGTGACTCATATTCGCACAAAAAATCAGGTTAGATTTTCACTCTGTGTTAAAGATCTTCGTCTGAGCCCTGCTATACCACGGGGGAGGGCTTTGCAGAATTCTGCAGTGAAGATTATGAAGTTCCTCTGATTTAGGGGCAGTAAATTAATGAAGTGCTGTTTCCATCTTTAACATAGTAATTTTTAGTGCCATAGTCTCATATATCTAGCCATCCTGCCTTAGCCCGTGAATTCAACTTTAGCACCATTCTGGAAAGGTAAAATGCAAATTTAATTTTGGCATGTGCCTTTATTGTCCTCCTTTTCAATGCCATCTTCACTGCATAGCGTCACCACTTTCTTTCTCTTTCTGTTCACATGACTAAAGAAGCTGGGTTCAAACTTCTGTGCAAGATCTTCCGATTCTGCTTTTGGCTTCATACAAAGATGTAAATTCTGGGACTATGGTGCACATGAAATTATTTTATTTGTCCAGAAGCAAATAGCCTTGATAAGGGGTTGTGTGTGAATACTCCTTTATAATTATATTTCTTGTATTGTATTAAGATGTTTGAAATGTTGCCAGTTATTCTACTTACATGGAGAGGCACGGTGCAAAAAACTGACTATTTTCCTGACGGGTAAATACTTTCTTTAATGCATGTGAAAGCTGGTATATCAGGTTGCTCCGTCCACAAACAGTATTCTTTACTATTACTATTCATTATGCAATCGCATGAAAGAGCCAAACGTTCTGCTTCATGATGACCCAGAGTTGACGGTGAGCTGAGTGACTAAACCTGAACACAATCCTGTCACTATTCTGAAACGGACAGGAAAAAAATCAGCTCTACTGTAGAAAACATGGTTCAAATGTGCTAGGCAAATTGTCCCTCTTTTCTTTCCCCCCAACAATTGGTGAAAGTCATCTTGTGCCATTAGTGCTCACTACTGGAGTCCTCTTAACAGCAGCCAATGGCATGACATTAAAACAGAAACAGCTGCTGACATAGTCAGTTACAAGTCATTTTCACAGTGAGGATGAGACTACATACATAAAAAACATCCAAAACTTGTCCTAGGAGAAGGGCTGGATATAAAATTCAGACAAATTTGTGAATAATAGCTAAAGTGAAAGAAAGATCTTGTTTGTGATCTTCAGTAATAGAAATATTAATTTTAACAGTTATTTTTAAGCAAAGAGTGAAGAGTGTGGGAGTGAAAAGCAGCCACAAGACAGATGACTCTAGAGATGGTAGAGATAGAAATCTGAACCCTGAGGTTACTGTAGCTTGCTTCTTGGAGAACTGATAGTTATGGTACCTATGGCCATTTCATATCTCAGTAAAACATGAAATGAAATTCACTGACTAATTCTACCAATACAGAAAAGCTTACTGCTCGNTAGCAGTACAATTAATTGTATGTATTAAATTTTACAAAATTTATTCAGGGAATTTTATGTACAAGACGGGCAATTTTAATTAATTTGCCAGCATTTTCTAGTTCTCATGCAGACATTTTGGATGAAAAGAATTCTGTTCAATTCTAACTGCTTGATGATTCCTACATAGTATTCTTCATCATAAAACCGTAACTTTAATTGGTATGCAATCAGCACAATTGATCCTAAATAAATAGCTTCCCACCTTTTTCTGATATGTGTTGTTTATTCACGGGCTCTTTTTCTGGTTTGTAAAATTATTTCTATTCTGACGTACATATGATTAAAAGACCTTTAGCCCATTCCCTCTAGAGACTCAGTCTGGAGACAAAACCCACCAGCAGGATGTGACTGCCTTCTGGGAGAACAAAACCAGCAGACTTCCTGGTATTTTCCTTAACAGTCATTCTTTTAACATTGATAGCAATTTAGATCAACCAAGAATCACAATATTTGACCCAATATATCTTGCTAGTTTTCTTTTTCTTTTTCTTTTTTTCTTTTTTTTCTTTTTTTTTTCTTTTTTTTTTTTTTTTTTTTTTAAATTGGAAACAGAGAGTGAGACAGGTAGCTGAGCACTTGCACCTCCTGCATACACTGAACTTCCCTATGAGGACAGGATTTTCAGGGAATATCAGTGGGTGCCTTACACTGTCCAAGAAAGCTACTCCCTGCTCCCTTGGCCAGTATTGGGACAAAAGTAAGTGTTCAAATAGCTGGGAGAAGCTAGCAATAGGGATGATCTAATAGACGAGTTCATTGTGGAAGCTCAGGCAGTCATTTTCTAAACCAACACCCTTTTTCAGTTTGGACACAAACAGTAATGGATATCTTCTAAGTTAACTGTGAGCATCTAAAGCTGTGTGGGCTAAAGTACAGCTCACAAGGTTTGTCAAAGCCAAGGTCAGCAGACGCTCCCAAAAATACTAAATGAAATTTTGGGTTTGGGTCCCAATAGATTTACAAGGTTAGAAAGTTTTTTTGTGTTGCTTTTTTTTTTCCTTAGAAGCTAATGATCTCTTCAAAGACAAAAATCTGTTTATTCCCATTGGCAACTAATAACCCAATGAAATAGATACGTGTTTTCCATTGGGGTTTATACCATTTGCTCTAGCATTTACATTACTGGCTTGTACAAAGGAAAGAAATAGTAGCTTGAGCTCATAATACGTTGGGCAAAATATCAAGAAGATTAGGCCACATGGTAGAGCAAAGTCTGATGGAAAACATACATTTACTGCAGAGAAATAGTTCTGCCAGAATCAAAGAAATTCTACTGCAAAACAGTGTCTGCCTTGTATTGTGGTCTCTTCCTCTCTCTCCTTCTGTAAGATTTTCTTAGCAGGAAGCTGGGCTTTCGCAAGAAGGATCTGAATAGCAGATTACATTAAAAAGCATCAAGGCATTTAGTGTAGAAAGAGAGAAATGGAAAGATGATAACAGAGAAAACCTAGACCAATTTTGTTAGCAAAATTTTTTATCTTTTTCTATTCTGTAAGGGGATGGCTGACACAAATACTAAGCAAACTGCAGATGTTGAAGGAGCCCATCAAACATACTTTGCAATGTTTATGATATTTATTATGATGACCTCATTTGAGATTGAGTCTAATAGTAATTATGCTCTGCAGGTGCTAGTCCACTGAGACACCTCCTTCACTACCAAGGGGAGTAAGAAAAATGCTCCCACTACATCACATCCGTGAAATACAAGCTACATGTTAGACAAACTGTTCTTTCACACATTACAAAGTTGCAGACTTCCTCTTCCCTGCTCAGATTAGTCATAACCCAAAACATACCTGCTGTCTGCAAGGCTGAGCAGCCCATCGTCTACCACTTTCACCTTAGACAGAACTGTAGTGATAATGCCCCTTTTTTCACACAATCATCACCCTGGGGAGCAAGCTGCAAGGGAGGATGAGCTCGCAGCAAGGGTAACTGTGCAGGACACAGCCTTTAGTTTCAATATTTGCTAATCCAGCTTCAGCACCTGCAGGCTGCAGAACCCTCCCTCACAAGCACTGTTTCACCTCATACACCATCTTCCTCTTAAATACATATTGGCACACTGGGTAGTATCCTATGGTTTCCCACTGGCACAGAAATGCCCCGAGGGTGGTTAAGTCCATCCTAAAGCCTTACAGGTTTGAGTATTTGCTTTAGGTCTTGGCTTATTCAAAGCTTGCAGCTCTAATAGTAGCAGTTAGCTATGGTTCTTCCACTGACTTGCCCCCTCTGTTTTTGTAGTAACAAGATATAGACAGAAATGCAATTTTTTGCCCTAAAATTAAGAAAGATCATGAGTCATTCTGCCTTTTAGACTGCATCAGGATTTAACTAGTAGCAGGGCTGCCTCACTGCTGCTGCTACCTCCTGAACTCATTCTCCAGTTGTAGCAAAGATACTTCATAAAAAGGATCATTTGCTGCATAGTTACTTTGGTGAAATATTCACTGATCTTTGGAAATGCTACAAGTACTATCCTTGTTGAACATCTTTGTCTTTCTTTCTTAATCTTTGGGTTCTTCTTACCATAGTCTCAACAAAACACAAGCATCTTCCAGACTGGTTAAGATGCAGCCAACAACTGAAATGTTAACTTTTTAAGAACTGCCTGAACAGATGTCAACACTCTCTTGTGAGCTTTTGAGTTCTTCCAACTTCCTTCTGG
The DNA here is from genome assembly GCA_013400375.1 of Thinocorus orbignyianus. NCBI lineage: Eukaryota > Metazoa > Chordata > Aves > Ciconiiformes > Thinocoridae > Thinocorus > Thinocorus orbignyianus. The sequence continues at coordinate 10,067 of VXBW01004764.1, forward strand.
CTCTTACCATCACAACAACCTTTATCCTTCTCCCTGCCATTGCCCTGCAGGTTTGGTTTATCTCCCACAGCTTCTTTTGAGTAAGAAATCATTCCCTCACAGCTGTTTTCTCCACCCAGTTCAAGTTCTGTCACTGGTCCTGTCCTTACCCCTATGTTGTCCTCAGCTCTGTTGTTCTTACTATCATACTCAGCTGTAAGGGGATCAGAACAAGAAGGAAGACTTTTTTATGTATGGCACTGGAAAAGTGAAACTGTGATGAAGAGGTAACATGAATAGTGATATATATATGATATGTATAATGAGAAGGTCCTTACAGGTACAGATATTTCTATGAAGCTGTTCAACAAGTTTGTGCCGCCTTTCATATTTGCCAAAAAAACAGATGTTCACCATTCTTAGCAATGAAGAAGACCACAAGAACACGAAGAGATGTTAAAAATCAAACCAAAACAAAACAAAAAAGAAAAAAAAAAAGAAAAAAAAGGTCAAAAAGAAAAGCCCTGCTGCAAAACAACTTTTTGGCTTTTTTCTCCATTTGGAAATTCAAAAAAACACATAAAGCAGGCTGCCATGAAACCAAAACTCGACATGCAATGTTAATTTCAAGCACATATAAACTTTTTACAAGATGTGTGTATAACATGGAAATGATTAATGACAGTCATTGTGTAGCTTTATTGTTAAGATTTACCAGACAGGCTAATCTAATTTATAGGACATGAACAAAATAAATACTAGCATAGCATAATACATCCTTTTGAGCATTTACTGTATGCTAAACATTTCATTTCTGCTTTACTCAAAATGAAATAAAATTATCACTTACAATGCTAGATACCATGCTAAACCACAAACCATTTTCCTTCTTAATAACTTTTCACTTTTTGCTTATGCTTCTTATAGAAAATTCACAGAGTTAAATCCTGGTCTATCTGCTGATTTCATTGTGCTGAATCACACCATGTCATAAGTAAGAACAGGATTTGGCATATGCTTGGGGTAAAGAATCTGTAAACCCTTTAATTGTTTAGAGCAGCAACAAAGCAAAAAGCACTTGCAGCCCTGAGGAGAAAGACTTGGGAGTGCTCATGGGTGAGAAACTCAGCATGAGCCGGCAGTGCCCGCTGGCAGCCCAGAAAGCCAACCACATCCTGGGCTGCATCAAAAGAAGTGTGAGCAGCAGGTCACAGGAGGTGATTCTCCCCCTCTACTCTGTGCTTTTGAGACCCCACCTTGAGTACTGTGTCCAGTTCTGGAGTCCTCAACATAGAAAGGACATTGAATTGTTGGAACAGGTCCAGCGCAGGGCCACCAAGATGATTAGAGGGATGGAGCACCTCTCCTACGAGGACAGGCTNGAAATGTAAAGAGTAAACAGCTCCGTAATAAGCCCCAAGATTTTCAAACCCATGCGAGCAAGTAGGTATCTGTCAGGACAAAATTCAAAAAGGGCCAGCTTGCAACAGAAGCAAATCAATTTATTTATGGGACCAGTCCCAAGCGCAGTGAAGGCAACAGGAATCTTTTAATTTACTTGTACTCTGTCTTCATGATAATTTTATTGCTTTGTATGTTTTCAATTCTTAATTCAATGATTAAGCTTCACCTTATCTGCAGGAGGTGCATTGCTCCCATAAGAAAGTCTCTTTCAGAAGTATCAGATTGAAGCTGTTTGCATTTACAATACACTGAATTTGGGGATTCAGGTCCCAGAGTACCCCCAAAATCCCAGAGCTCCCAGCCCAACCACCTTACAGTCCCATTTCCCTTTCAAGCAGTATGAACCCAAGCCAAATCAAGCTACTAAAAATCTTTGTGAAAGGTGACTTCAATGAGACCTTCCCAGAAGAACAGCAAACCTTACTTATCTGCTAGCTGTTTGCCTTAGAGTGCCACCACAAGAAGGAAATGGAGGATGCTGAGCCCCATCCCTGTGCTCCCCCACCACTGGGGTAGATGAGGAACACAGCACATGGTCCTTCACATGGCCTTCTCCATCTTTGTGCCTCTCTCATCATCTTCTCTGGTCTTTCTGTGTATTGGCCTGCCTCAGAATGCTATGTAATGCTCCAATTAACAGTTCCTTTTTCAGAGACATATAAAAATTCTGACCCAGTTTCAATGGCTAGGAACTCTTACCCTCTTCATGTTTTAGGTACAAAACCAGGTCTGGGACTTTCTGGGAGATGTGTAGATTTAAAAACAGATTAGTGCTTCTGGTTCTTTACTTCAGCTCTATGTGAGGCATAGCCTGTTGTTTAGCAGCATGAACATGCATCAGGATGCTATTACCAAACAGCCCTCAGTGGATACTGACAAAACCCAAATGTTAAGCAGACAGCAGTGTGAGCCTGCCATGGAGGAGACAGCACATGTAACTTTTCAGTGTCAATAGATGTGGGCTGTATGGACGTGACATACATGGATCAGTAAATTCAAAGCATTTGGTTTATTTAAAATGGCATGGGTTGCTCATTCAGGAAAGAGAGAGACTTTCCACAATCCCTGGCAGGAAAACAATTCAATAAACCAGAAAAGGGGTGGCCATATTGTTTTTGAGTTGGGTGATACATACATGTTTCCCTTTTTGCAAGTCTGGCTAGAGACAATATCTTCAAATTAGATGTGACAGCAGCTGCATTTTATTTTTAGATACGATGGCTTAGGTAAAGCCTGCACAATTCTGGATAATAGCCAGAATTGATTATTTGTTCCCTCTTTTTAAAATTCCTGAATTTTATTTTCCTAAGAAATTCAACCCCTTGACAGGTCTTCAATTTTGTTTCCCCAAATTGCAAGATTGATGTTCACCCAGCTTCAGAGCAGCAGTGAGATCAAGTGACACATGAAAAGCAAGAACACCCAAAAGTTAAAGCTCATGTTCTCAGCTATTCATTTACTCCTGAGGAAATGAAGTAAACCTCCTTCACAAATTTAAACATAATCTGAAAAAGGGACAGTACATTCAGTATATTCCAAAAATCTTTGTGTTTGTAGATCTAATAAACACCTTATATGAAAATACATTCATTTTTTATGTTAAGCCCGCAAAAGTTTCCTTTTTCGTTAACAGTAATCTATTTATCCCCTAAGGATTTTGTGAAGTTTGGGGATATTTTTTTTAGTAAAAGTTTCCACAGTATTGTAGAGGGGAATATACAGCATAGATGCTTGTCATGAATGCAATAAGTGAAACATCATTACTGGTATGTTTATAAGCTTGTTGCATTTCATAAAAGAGCCCTACAGAATGGAAACAACTGAGAAGACAACAGGTAACTGGGAAGCAAGACAAGATACCTTAACAAAGAAGCTCTCATTCTGAGAATAGCAATATCTCATGAGGAAAAGATGTGATCACATATTGTAGCTCCCTAGCTGTCAGCGAAGATGAGTGCAGAAGCAGAACAAACCAATTCAGTCCAGACAGTCCAAGAAAGAGCAATACTGAACCCAGTGGCAGCACAATTGAATTTTTTAAGTCAGATTTTTATGGGAAACAATATTACTGATGCTTGTTGGGTTACTCTGATGTGCAGCGCTTGCCAACATTTTATGCGGATTATTACAGACACAGCTCCATTAGTGATACTGTGCTAACATAGCAGACTTTCAGACTATACATAAACAAATATAATGTGGCATGTTATTTGTAGTTAATCACAGAATTGTCATGGCTAGAAAGGACCTCTAAGATCACCGAGTTCAACCACACACATGCTAAAACCCCCTGCAATCTCATCCACTAGAACATGCCCTGAAGTGCCACATCCACACGTTTCTTAAATACCTCCAGGGATGGTGGCTCAACCAGCTCCCTGTGCAGGTTTTGCCAGTGCCTGACCACTCTTTCAGTGAAGTGATTCTTCCTAGTATCTAATCTGAACCTCCTCAGCCGCAACTTCAGACCGTTTCCTCTGGTCCTCTTATTATTCACTTGGTAGAAGGGATCAACACCCACTTGTCTACAACCCCCTTTCAGGTAGTTGTAAAGGGCAATAAAGTCTCCCTTCAGCCTCCTCCAAACTAAACATGCCCAGTTCCCTCAGGCTCTCCTCATATGACTTGTTCTCTAGACCCAGATAATGTGTTTGAATGCAGAGCAATGCATAAAGCATATCAGATACCGTTGATTTATCTTTTGATGTATCTCAGTGGCTTGGATCTGTGTAGTCCCCCTCAGGCACAGACACTACTTTTGCTACACATCTTTAAGAGATCTCTTTGCTTTGCTAGAGGCGTTAGTCCTAACCTACTAACACTGTTAGTTGAGATGTTCTTGCACAAATTGGCAGGTTTTCTTGCCCCTTCTCTTCAGTTTTTGCAGGATGTTGGGATGGTAGGACCTACACAATCATAGAATTGTAGGGGTTGGAAGGGACCTTCATAGATCGTCCAGTCCAACCCCCCTGCCAAAGAAGATTCACCCAGTACAGTCTGGACTGGAACCCATCCAGGTGGGTTTTCAGTAGTTCAATTTTTGAACCTCTACTCACTTTCTGTCTGCCAAATTTTGGGAACCCCACTACAAACTATGGGAAAGGCAGTCAGATATTGTACTGTATTGACTATTCTCTTCGGCCTTTTTTGTTTCTTTGTACTTCTGCAGTTCTTCATTTCCTTTGGCATCAGTTTTAATATTACAGACCCACTGCACCTAGTTTTCTATTACATATGACAGCTGTACTTGGTCAATGCCAAAATACAATTTGATAGTTCAAAGTATGAATGACTCCACATTATTTTTCTAAAGGTACTTCACCACTCTGAGATAATTAAAACAATTGCAGATCCCGACTTTTTTGCATGTCTGAACTAATATTTACGTCCTTTGCTGGTGTGTGCACAATTATTAATTTCTGTTGCAAACTCTCCACTCTCGCTGTGTGTGTATCTTTCCAATTGCAATTGTCCTTGGAGCTTCTCACTGTTACTGCCTCTTTGATTGGCTTCTCTGGATGTCCAAGCTGAAATGATCCAAGGAAACCAACCTGTTTAACACTGCACTGAAGGAATTCACATAAAATTTATTGTTTCATGGTAGGGGGAAAGCCTACAGACATAGCTCAGCAACTACTAAAGCAATAGTCAATAAACTTCATTAAGCTAATTGTTCTTGAGCCTTCCCCAGAGTTGTACTGTCATCACATTCACAAGTCTGTTCCTTTCTGTTAATTAATTTTCCAATTTATCTTTTTTTCCCCTCTGTTTTCATTATTTTAAAAATTGCCTTTTTTCCATGTTTGAATATGTTTCTTCACATCACATGGCTTTATCTAGAAAATTGGTAGTTTTATACTGAAAGAGAGGGAAAAATAGTAAGTTTCTAAATCAGGAAACACTGGCATGTTTCCATTTTGGTAGTTCTAAAATTATGAAGTTGAAGTGATGATTACGGGTTAAATTCACCTGCATTCACACCACCTTATTTAAATCCTTTCTAAATCTGACAGAAGATGTGCTTAAATAGTGCAAAATGTGATTATGCAAGCCCCTGCACTGACATTTATCTTAAATGCATGCAGTGCAATCTCTGGAGAAATCACACAATTCTATTCTAAATAATTTTTACTTTTGTTGAGATACTTTGTGTCCAATTACGATATCATACAATCATGCAATAGCCAAAGTGGAAGGGACCTCTAGAGATGATCTAGTCCAACTCCCCTGCTAAAGCAAGGTTCCCTAGACCACATTATTCAGGACAGCATCCAGGTGGGTCTCGAAGTTTTCCAGAGAAGGGGACTCCACGACCTCCCTGGGTAGCCTCTTCCAGTGCTCTGTAACCCTCGTCATAAAGAAGTTTTTTCTCACATTCAAAAGGAACTTCCTATGTACCAGCTTGTGTCCATTGCCCCTCATCCTGTCACTGGGAATCACTAATTTTCTGCTTTCTAGTCAGAAGAGATTAAATTACAAAAGAAATGGTAAACAGCCAACTTCTTTCAGTGTGCCACACTGCAATTTGACCACAAGAAGTTGTGGTGACCTTGCCGTTATATGAAAAGAACACACAGTTATTTAAACTGTCAACCTAGCTGTAGTTGAAGGGTGTCCACCAGATACTCAGGACTCATATTCTAATTATAAAATAAGTTTCCAGGAAACTATTCCTTCATGCTTCTGTCACACTCATCTGTCATTTGCTGAGTCTCTGAAATATTCCAGACTTGACCTTGTCCCTGTTTTCTGTGTCTGTTTCTATTACTTTTCTACTGGCAGCTTTCATATACCAAGTGGTATTTTGTACCTCATTGAAAAGTCAGGGTGTTTCATAAGTAAAGTTTCCTGGACTGTAGCATCCTTATTATTTTAAATTAGACCTTACAGAGCAGGTCTTCAAGTTAAATCATACAGTAATTCATAACCCAAGTTTTAAAAAAAAAATCCTTCAGTTAACCTGGTTAAAGGGAAGGATTCTCCTGTAAAACTATGTGCAACCAGGGCAGTAAAACTGCGGAAAGTGCCTGCAGTTTGAAAGTCAACATTTTACAAAATGAAAGAAAAAGACCTCACACATTATAAATTAGTTTAGAATTAGGTTAGAATTCATAAAAAAAATCTATACTATAATTTTTGTATTTTTTTTTTATATAGTACTCAAAATATAGCCAGTAAAAAGAATGAAATAAAATCATTCAAAGGACGATTGAATGCAGGGATATCCCTTTTCATTTATTAGAAAGGTAGTTTCTCAGTGTAAATTTGCCTAAAAGTGGGTGCTGAGATAGATGTAAGGCTTGCCATCAGTATGAGGTGGTTTTCAGACTGTCAGTTCTTTCAAGTTGAATTAAAATGTCACATTCTCATAGCCTTAAAAAGTTTTGTTGATTTTATGAACAGAAAATGGGTCATTTATTCATCTGGGAGGGGAATTAGTCACAGGAACCCTCTGTAGCAGGAAAAGCTCGTGTGGGGCTAAGAGTGTCTAATGTCATTCTTTGATTTTGTTTCACCTTCTATAAAGTGTTTCTCACAGCTTTTATCATTCTTGATACTAGAGAATTTTTGTGAAACATGTTTCATGTCTTGAGCTAAGGATTTTTAAACATTCTTGCAAAAATTAAAAAAGTAATTATTGCTTGCTCCCATCTTCTCCTATTTCTGTGCCTGGGGCTCAGAAAATAAATGCAGTAAATACTTTTAAAATGCAATGGTTTATAAAATTGAAAACCTTCAAATTCCTCATGCTGCTACAGATTATATGTTTTTATGTATGTATTTTTTACGAATGCTACCTTCTCAATTTTGATGACTAAAAAGAACAAATATTATGGACCATTTTCGGGGAGACTCATAAACAAAAGCTATACTGAAATCTCCTATGTGAGCTTAAGTCAGCCAGTATGAATGGGTGTAACTACACTGGATTTCTCTGAAATCATAGAAAACTGACAGAAATTATTTTAAAATGCTGAAATGCTATATTTTTTCAGGTCTGATGGATATATATATTTTACACTGACCCAGACAATCCATACAGCAAAAGTCCCCAAACAAATAATATAATAAAACTCGTTTAATCTTATTTAAACAACTGTTTTACTGTAAGGTTATCCTGTTTTTTTGGTAAAATTATAGGACTCTAGAGGCAAAAATATCCAGCTGCAGGCACATAACATTAGGAAAAGGTAAAAATTATACAATGACATCTACATTCAGGAAGTTAACAAACAAGCAAGCCCAAGTGATTTAGAAAAGAAAAAACACATTGTCTAAATAGGTGAAATAAGTAGTTATACAAATCTACAATCTGATATACATCAATATAGTTGCCAGACAGTTTATCTGGATTTTTTTAATAGATACTTATAGTAGCTAGTACTCAAAATATTCATACCTGCGTACCTCAATTAGTTTATCTTTGATAGTGGTGGGAGTAATTTTTGAATAAACTGCAATTTTAAGTATCTTGGTCTACAGGCAAACTGAAAATATGTGCTAGCATGTATAAATGCCTGTGTACAGTCATATACTACAGTATGCAGGATCAGGTTCTTGGGTTCTAAGTTCTTTTATAGTGGAAAACTTTTCCTGTGCATGCTGGCCAGCATCTTACCTATGACTCCATTAATAACAAAAGAAATGGAGATGGTTTATTTTATCTTCCCTATGCAGTTTTCAACATTTTGCTCTTTCATCTACCACATGGCATTTCATTATCATTATCATGAGCGTTATCATGAACATTGTCCAAGAGTAATGAGATTTCTGGAGCAGTGCACTTCTCTGAAAAGAAAGATGCAGATTCATCAGTTCTGCTGGAGGGAGCCCATGCAAGCCATGCTGCCTTGGGTGCGGGTGAGCTGACAGAATTTCTTGAATGTGGCCCTTTAAAGAAGAATCTTGAGCACCCAGAGATGTGTGTAGTAGTGTATCAAATCCTAAGTCTTCTGTTTTATTTTCAGCTCACTATTTCTTTTCTTTTTACTTAGTGATATAATCATGAGGTAAAAAAGAAACACCATCTAAAATGTAAGTTGCTGGTAACTTGTAACTACTGCTGGTATAATTCTATCCAACCCTTTTTGAAATCACCTTTGAAACAACAATATTAACCCAGTGTAGTCGCTGTGTAAATTACCATATGGACTCTGACATCATGTGGTTTATTTTAACTTGGTTATTTTAACTGGCCCTATTATTCAACCTTTGTGTTCAATGAAATAAAATTCACCTTTGACACTAAAACCTAATTATATAAAGTAGTATATATTTCATATTTTAAAACAAGAGGAAAAATCCTAAAGATGCCATATTACATGAAACCCTTTGTTTAGTGCCACATTAGGATCTTGCTCTTCTATCAGCTGAATTGACTGGTTAGAGTGGGTTATACTCCAGAAACCTCAGTTCAAGGCATGATGTCCTACCACACTGTAGTGAAAGACAGGAGTAAGTGCAGTATCTAGTAGCTTCTATGCAACGATTATGCCAATAGTAGGAACAAATCAGATCCTTATCATTGTACATCAACCAGGAAGACCTCATAACAAATGTTCCCTTGCCCTCCACCTCAGCATTCAGCTCCAGGATAACTCTCAATGGGCTGTGAGTAAAGGCTACAGCAAGAGGTGTTTTCGGCATCCTTGGCAGTCCCCAGTCAATTAAGGAGACAGAACCTCTGACTTTGGCTACACATTGAAGAAGCTACTGCATGATCCTGGACTGATACAAGTATGACTTTACTCCCTAGTAAATTCAGTGGAGCTATTCAGCACTCAGGTCCTTGCAGAATGACCCTGCATCTGTTTAAAACAACTTTGTTCCAACACTAGATGACAACTTGTAGAAACATTTGATGACAACTGTCCAAAGAATTTTTAGTTCAAAAGTCTGACTGACTACCTGAAGCAGAAGTTGCCACAGCAAAATATATAACATTTTAGTTACATAAACATTAGGGGGAACTGCTAATTTAAAAAAAAAAAAAAATAAAAAAATAAAAATTCCTGTAAAGCTCCCTCACTCCTCTCCTTTCTACCATCCTTTCAGTGCCACTGTCATCAACCTACTGTTTGCCCAGCTATTTTACATGCCACGTGATAACTAAGATAATAACTTTGATACCTACCCAGTCCTTCTTGGCTCATGATTATAGTAAACCTCCACGAAGAGCAGAAAAAATTAATCCCAAAGACTAGCATTACCACTTTACTGACAGTCCAGGCAAAACCATGAGCCAGGAACCACAGGCCAGTGAAAGACATAGCAAAGTGAAAACTGGGGTGATTTTCTTCTGTGTCATTTTAGGTAAATAGTCATTTCCTCTGACATGGTCACAGAGCTACAGTTTTGTTTAACATAAGGTTCTTTGAAGCGCTCCTTGCTACTCTTTCTATTTGTTTAATCTTAGTTCAGTTTCAGATTTGTTCATTAAAAAAGCATCAGTGAACTATTGTGTTTGAATTTTGACTTACACAGGTCACTTGCAGGTATTGCAATGTAAAGTCAGCAGAGTGAACAACATAAAAAAGGCAGACATAATCTCATTCACAGCCTAACTTGGCAGAAGGACACCTGGAATATAGATGTGTCTGGATAGGACTGGGATTTTTGTCATTAATTACCAGCTGTTGTCCGTAGGGGATAGAACTATGCCGTGACACCAGGAGAAATTGTTTCATGTGGCCTCCATTGCTCACCTACAGATGTACTGGGGCAGGAAGGAGGACAGTGAAACTCACAAGAAGAAACAGATCTTTTCACAGGAAAAAAGAGCCCAGTATTGATACAACATTTATTTCCTCCATTGTCATTGCTCTTGGGATACCTTATTGTGTCTTTTCAGTACTTCCAGAGGGCCTACAGGACAGATGGAGAGGGACTCTTTATCAAGGAGTACAGTGATAGGACAAGGGATAATGGTTTCAAACTGAAAGAGGGGAGATTTAGGTTAGACATTAGGATGAAATTCTTTCCCTTGGGGGTGGTGAGGCACTGGAACAGGTTGCCCAGAGAAGTTGTGGATGCCCCATCCCTGGAAGTGTTTAAGGTGAGGCTGGATGGGGCTTTGAGCAACCTGCTCTAGTGGGAGGTGTTCCTGCTCATGGGGGTGGAACTACCTGAACATTAAGGTCCTTCGGTCAGGAAAGCTGCCTGTGCTTTGAGTTCTGCTGTTCTGTTGCAGGTTGGCCTGGCTCTGGAGCTGCTCCCCTCTCATCTTCTTATGTCTTCTCTTCCATAAACATGTAAACTTATAGTTAAAATTACCTTGTCCCTTTTTATCCCCCTAGGAAAGTTACTCCAAAATCTCATTCCCTGAATTCTGAGAAATCCAGTCTGTGTTTACTAATAAGAAGTTTGCACTCATCTGGTTTTCCTGCCATATCCTTTCCCCTTCTCAGTTGTCCTGATATACTGATAGAGGTCAATAGCTGGGGTTTTTTACTTGCATTGGATGTATGAAAGATAGTTTAGAAACATCATTAGAATTACGTTTAAGTTTAGAGAGATGTTTAAATGCCAGGTTTTACAGTTATGGAAGTTCTGAAAACTACTTTAGTTTCAGCTTTATGATACTTACCCAATTACAATCGATAGCAGTTTTTAGGGCAGAAAGTACAGGTAAATAAAGACAAGATTTCTGTGCTGAATCACAGAGTAGATCATTCTATTTAATCCTGTTAATCTAAAAATTTCAAAAGGACAAGTTTTTCCAATGTTTTCAATGAGATATCATTTTTTTTTTAATTTATCAGTTATTGCTAGATTCTGTGAGTAAATTTGTCTTTGTTGATTTACTTCTTTACCAACCTATTTTCTAGCAATATGTGTGTTTTCTGGATTTGGCTCTTTTTTCTGTCCACACATCTAGAATTCCTGCCACAGCAGCTTTTCTCTTTTCATTTCATTGTGAAACTTAATTTGTACTCTGAAACTAGGAATACATTAGAATATTAATTTTCTCTTTTTGCAAAATTATAGTTTTATCCTATACCAACTTAAAAATATGAAGACTTTTTTTTGTTTCAGTCTGTGGTTGGCTGAAGGAATAACTTCCAACAAGTCACTAGGGAAAAATTCCAGCTCTACAGAAAATCTCAGAATGGATTGCCTGCCTGTTTCTATGTCCTGGGAGCACACGTATACAGATAATTTGCGTTCTGTTTTGTTTTGTTTTGATTTGTTTTTCGTTTTTTTTTTTTTTTTTTTTTTTTTTCCCTTTTTCATATAAAAAGCTTCCCCCACTCCCAAATGTACCCATCTATTCTGTCAGTAATACATATTATGGTCATGCCACACCAATTCTATAACACTCTATATGTGAAATGGAAGTTCTTCAAGAATCACCACAATCACTTGTGCATCTCACAGTGTCACAAAGACTGAGGGAAAAGAAGCAGACCAAGCTGTTCAGAGCAAATTTATCTCTTCATCACAGAACTTTAAAAAATATTTGCAAAAGTAGTCTTTTCACTTACCAGTTTCACTGATTCCCATTAATATTGTCAGACAGTAGAGGGTGAAAAAAAATGTTACAAAAATACTGCTTGTTCAGGTCATCAGTTTGAAGGAAAACGTGAATCTGTGTCCTGCTTCAGTGGAAACTAAATAAGGCACTTTACAAGAAAGGAAAATAATCAGCCATTCCCTTCTCCATCTGCAGAACTTTAAAATTGGTACATCTTTTTTCTAATAATTTTTGACTGAAATACTTTGCATGAAGAGAACTGACAATTAAGAGGCATGTGGAACATCAGGCAAGCTATACTGAAATGATTTTCTAGACATTTTAGAGTCACAGCTAGCAGATTTCAGATTTTAGATTTCAGCAGAAAGTGGATTATCTGACTGAAGGTATGCAAAGTTCGTGAGCCAGATAACTGGACAGGCTTGACATATTGGCAGTTTTGGAAATAATTGTACTGAGCAGTTTATAGTTATGATAATGTGCAAATATTTTAGGGCTCTTTTTAAGCAGGAGTAAAGCTGGGACCTGTACTGTAAGTCTCTGTATTCTGAAGCTGTAGACAGCAGAGTGGCCTTGTGTTTGACAAGTGTAATAGCCATAAAATTATTACACATAAGTACAGCGCTTCAGGGGAAGCTTGGTCACGGCTTGTCTTGTCTCTGCAGTCAAGAAAACTCTTTAACAGGAAAGCAGAAATGGATTTTGAAAGCCAGTTTCATATATGTATCTGGTGGATTCTTTTAGGTTTTAGTTTTTGGTGGTTTGGTGTGCTTTTAAAAATTGTTTTATTTAGTTCATGCAGATCTTTTGCCTTTCAAGGGTTAAAACAGATACCACACAGGCTTTTATTGGTTAAGGAGTCTCTCCCACCCTGCTTCCATTAGAAGCCTTTGAACTTGATTCATGTCTGCAATCCTCCTTCCATTACAAAGTAATGTCAAGATCTCTGCAAAGACTGTAGCCTGTTTAATGTCTTACTTGTCACCTAGTTAAATCCTACTGTTTGACATTTAGAATTATCTGTAATAGCTTTACCACTTTCCTAGGATCTTCGTTCCCATTCTGCATAACTTTTGTATAATCCTTGCTAAAATACTATGCCTAAAAACAAATAACATGTATGTTACATAGATTTTAAAATTGTAAAAGGTTATATAAACATCAAGTCCATGGAGACTCAATTATGTAATTTGAACTGTAAAGAAAAGAAAACAGACGTTATACACTAAATTCAAACTACCTTATAAATAGAAGAGATTAAAAAAATGGATGAACTAGTTGTTACTGTTAGTTTTACTACAATCACCTTCAAGATCACTTCTCTCAGTTTTCCTCTTTTAAAATGGAATTTGAAAAAGAGTTGGGCAGATTACTTCTACGGAAGAATTTATACAGTTACTTTTCTTAATATATGCATTCCTTAGTGAAAATGCTTTCCCCTAAGATTTCATTATCAATATGAATTAAGTGAATATTTCTCACTACAATGGAGTCTTGATTGTAGGGTACTTGTGTTAAACAAGATAGTCAGACTAAACTTCTATCCATGAGATTAGTAATTTAAATTACACGGTGCTTTGCTGTGAAGTCTAGATAATTACGTTTCTTAGGCCCAAATGTCACTATTCAGATGGATAGTCAACATTTTTTGAGAATTTATTTTTCACTATTTTTCAGAAGCCTTTGGAGCACAAACCCATGACTATTTTTCTCAGGGAGCAAAGCAGAATGAATATGTACCTTTCCCCTCCCACAGACTACAGTTTCTGTATTGAATTTGTAACTTCCAGTACTTTAATTACTATGAAACCAGCTCCAATGGGCTCAAACTCTGATAGCTATTAAAAAGCTTGAGTGACTTTCACTGTACTTTCCATCCAGAAAAACCACAACTATAAGATCTCATTTCTCAGGAACTTGGTGTTGGGCTTTTAGCACTGATGTTTCAAGGGTGAAAGACAGCTATCATTTTTCATCCCCTATTTCTAGATTGACAGGAATATAAGTACAATTCCCAGCAGCACAAGGGCAAATATATTGCTTATTGTGAATGACAAATCAGTTATTTCTGCTGCTGAGTTCTGTATGGGAAGGATGGCATACAGAGGAGATGTACAAATTGCAACTAATAAAATTATCATTTTTTTGAAAGGAAAGATGATTAAATTAAAAAAAAAATAAACCCAAACAACCACCAACACCACCAACAAAACAGAAAGCATTTTAACCGCTTTGGGAGAACAACAATTTTGAAGGTGATTTCATCTGGAGTTTGCACGTTAACCAAAGGAAAAAAAAATAGAATTAACAAAAACTTATTTGTTTCCTGTTGCAAGCATCCCAAATGAGATTAATTAGCAGTTGGAATATGGGTGAGGAAGGAAAGGCATCCAGGTAAATTAGTAGTCCACTGGGAATTGCAGATTATCACATAGATAATTAAAGGGAGGTTGAGGCTGGAAAGGACCTGTGGAGATGAACTATTCTAGTTCCCCTGCTCAAAGCAGGGGCAGCTGGAGCAGGTTGCTCAGGGCTGTGTCCAGTCAGGCTTTGGACACCTCCAAGAAGATATTTGAGATACTACTGAACACCTTAATAGACACACATTTATATCACAGAACTACCCTTGAGGCATGCAAGCAGTAGACACTTACTCTTTCATTTCACTTACACATTCACCTGAGTCAAGAGCCAGTAGACTGACATTATAAGACTGACTTTTTCACCTACATCTTTTTATCCACAGCTAGCTGCATCACCGGGACTCCTGTTATTGAATACCTGGTTTCCACCCGAACAGAGAGCTCCCACTCTTTGTCATCCATAACAGCTTTATTAATCTTTACTTAGGAAAACTCAGGTTATTATGAGTATAGTACAAAGCACTTCTAACTTTGACTAAGCAGTCATTTGCAACCTCCAGACAGAGTTCTGAATGCAACAACTAGGGATGGCAAGAGTCATGCATACCTTTGAGGGTGGGAAATTGTTTCCTGTTGGTGGCAACAATCTTCCAAAAAAGCCCCCAGTTATTCCAAAGAAATCCAACTACCTTGCAAGCACACTGAAAGTTTATGGAGGCTTCCCTTGCCATACAGTGCAGTAGGCAAAGTATTTTAGCTAAATTATCTGTAGGCATTAGCTAAATTTCCACTTGGCAACTTCAAGGATGAAATAATCAAATGAGACAGTAAAGTGTTGGACAGAGCTCCCAGTGTCTCTTGAGGGACCTTTGCTAAAAGGCTATGGAGCAACCTCCCCCCACAGATATACTCAGATAATCTGTGCCAGAGTTAACGTATCCACAGGACATTGACTAACACTTCAGAGAAAATTTTCTCATTTTGGAAAAGTAAAGACTATAGCAGGTGGGAAATATTTTTTGCCAGTATTCACAGTGAGTATACCACAGGAAATTCAAGATGACTTTTAGCTGTTCCCCTTCATCCTGACCTCCTTGTTTGGAGTCAGAAGATTTGTGACATATGTACATCTCTTTTTTCCTGGGCTACAAGGGGGAAATGGAAATGTTGCATCCTTTCAAACGAAGCACACATCACCCACCCAGGGAATTGCTCTTCTGACTCATATGGAGAAGAAAGCAAGATCATGATCTTTGCTCCCATCTGCTTCGCCCGCGTGTTTTGTGTAGGCTGGTGTGCTGTTGTCAGAAGGTTGATATTTCTCCCATCTTCTACCCTGAGAGCTTTTCCCGAGCTCGTTAAGCCCAGAATAGGAAAAGAAAAATAGACATCCAGAAAGACAAGTTTTCTCCCCAAAATAAGAAGTGGCAGTAGGAGTTCATCATATTAACTTTTTGGAGAAAAAGGCAACTTTAGGAAAAACTCTTAATCTTTTTTCTTTCTTTTATATCTGAATACCTTGTAGTAGTGAAAATTAAATTTTCTTGACAGTTTAAAAACGATTGTTCAGTGGTCATTAGATGGTATTTTTTTTATTTCTATATTTTCCTCTATTTTTGTTGTTGATGTTCATTTATTTGACAAAAACTTTTGGAAAAGTACAGGGAAAAAGGAAGGTTTGTAAAAATCTACAACTTCAAATTAATAAAGTATGGTAAATTTTAGACTATCTTGTTCTCATGTGTATTAATTTCGAAGATAATGGAATTCTCTTTTGAGGAATAGAAATAGTTTTTAAAAATGGGCCTTCAAATTTGTGTGGAAAATTAACCGAGTACATATTTACTCCACAAACTGTTTTCACTTCACCTGCTAATAGCACCTGATTGTAACTGGATGTATAAAAGATTTTGCAATTTTCTACCAGTTTGTGGGGGACACAGATGATTCTGAATATCTGAATCAAAGTTGTTTGTAATTCTTGGTCTTAATTATCTAGGTGATCAAAATGCACCTGCAATTTACAGAAGAAAACCGTGCTAGTAATGGTTCTGAATTGAGGGCCATGTCACCACTCTTCAAATACCTGTAAATTACATGCAGTCTATAAAACAGTCAGAGTAAACTGAGGTTAGTAACCTTTCCCATTCCTCACTTAAAGAGCCACTCAGTAATGTATTCATTTAGAAAATAAATAATCAGATTATTTTTAAGTATTTACTACAATAAATACATAATTCACAATTTGCTGTTGTGGAATTCTCATCCTGTTCTTTGCATAAGTACAGGTGTACAACGAAAATATCTGGTCATCCACAGTGGACGTGAAGCTTACCTGTAAAGAGCTATAACTGTCATTGTTTCCCAGTCTGCACTGAAGAGTACAAACCAGGAACAGTCTCAGTAACTTACATAAAAACCCTATACCACAGGTAAACTTCATTATTTTTCATGGGATTTTGCACATCTCGTTACAAAGGAAGGAACTACCATGACACAAGTGATAGAAAATGATGGCATGGGTAACAGGTGATACAAAGGTGAAGACACCACAGTTATGTAGTCCCTCTGAGTTGTTCTTTTAATTTACCAAAACTTGATTTTTTTTTTTATTTAAAAGTTCTTAATTTTGAAGATGGTGAGTGTTTCAGCATTGATTTCACTGAAAGAAATTTATAATACTTCTTGAAAGAAGGGAAGAGCAGAGGTTGAGAAGAAAGTCAAGGTCTGGCAGATGGCACAAATAAGAACTTTTAGGCAGAGCTCAACTACAAATGTCAATGTTAAAAAGAAAAGAAAAAATGTTTCAATATTTCATGCTGAGAAATCAAATTATAAAGAATGAATAATTGTCCCCAGTATCAAAGTTCCAAGATCATAAAGTGAAGTCCCAGATTACAGATCATACTTTTTGGATTCTTTTCAGTATTATTTTAATTACTTGAAAACACTGAAACATTTAGTCCAAGTAAGCTAATTTTCTCTTTTCTGTGTGGATTTTATCTGAGCACTACAAAATTAAACCCTGCTAACTGCTCCTAGATTTCTGTACTTTCATTCTAATTCTGCAGTTGACTTTCTCATTCTGTATCGGAAGTGATAAAATACCAGATGATATTGTTATTAATTATCATCATCATCATCATTATTATTTTGTCCTCAGTATTTATTAAGCATCATCACGTTTCTTATTTGATGCTTTATTTAATACTTATTAGACTTTACATTTGCTGTTCCAAACCCGTTGAGTAGTGTTATTAATTTCAATAGTTATTGTCCTAATTTTGAAGTATTAGTTTTATTTACCTCAGCAATAGATACAGCAATGGCTGAAAAAGATAATTCTTCGTTTTGGCGAAACAATAAGGCTTCTAAAGTTTTGGGACAGGTGAAGGCTACAAAAAGCATGTTGTGTAAGAATAAAACAACGTATCTGAGAAATAAAAATTGTCTAAACCCCATAATATCTTCGGAGGTAAAAGTTCATCTAGGCAAAAATTTTTCTAACATAGGTGTTTTTTTTTTTTTCATAAACCTGACCTTATTTTGTTTCATGACAAAATGAAAAAGAATCAAAATAGAACCTCAGAGATAAAAACCCATTGAATTAGACCAGAACATTTCAAACATTCACAGTATAGACTGTGCCCTAATGAAGAATGTTCACAGGACTCAGAATGTATAATGATGTCTTAGTACTATTAATATTTTTCAATTATCTCCCCCTCCCCCCCCCTTCACAAAACTGCATGAGGCAGCCTCTACTTATTCCGGGTTAGGTGCCTGGTAGTGAAATGCACGCATACAAGAGCCTAGAGTACCGAAGTCTGGCTAAAAGCAGTTTAAAGAAAATTGTTTTCATGGTGGAAAAAATCTTCAAATTATACAGATTTATTACTGATGTTTAATACATGGGTAACTGGCTTACATAGAAATGTCCAGTTCATCCATTTCTGAAACTCACTATAATAATCTCCTCCACCCCCACTTCTATGATTTAGCTAAGTAGTAAGAGTTTGTCAGACCTGAATTTTTATTTATCCCAGTCACAAGCAAACCTGAAACCAATGAAAGCAGGTTTGAGTTGTCTGCCTGGCAAATCCAGGGATATTCATGTTCTGTGAGTATTGGGAAAGATTTTGTTCTGTTGGTTTGATTAAAACCTGTGAACTAAAAACTTTTATACTTATAGCCTAGATTTTCATTATGCCTGTTACAAAACATTTAGGAAATCAACCAGAAGTATAAACCCAATTACAAGGAACACAGGGTGCTAAAAGTCTGCTGGTTTTGACTAAAGAATAAGGCCTTCATAAGTCCACTGGGTTAACACCTCTAGCTAAACAAATCCTTAAACAAATATGTCTGTGGTACAAAGTAGAAAGGATTGGGAGAACAGATGGGAAAGAATGAACAAAAATATGAAAGCTAAGTAATGAGATACATTCAAATATGCAGATTTTTTCCTTTCAAGTTCATAAAACCTAAATATGGTTCAAATATTCATTTAAAAATCAAACTTGTCTTGAATGCCTATACAAATGACCAAAATTGCTTTTGCATGGTAAAATACCCATTACTTAATTAAAATATTAATAAAAATTTATGTTGTTGAACTGGTGTTTTGTGTACCAGTTTTAAGAAAAATCCATTTTCCATGGATAGAAGCCCTGAAAACAATGATTTACCATGGAAATAATGACACAATGCAGAACACAATAGGACCAGTTCTGCTTTTAGACATAAATGATTCATACTGCAATGAGTCACTGTTCTACATAGGGGACTTGATTTCCTGGCTCCATCACTGCTCAGTTTATATCCTAAAACATTACACTTGAATGTTTGCTCTAATATTAACTTGCATAACTACAATTATTAATAAAAACTACCAAATTATCTACATGATTTATTCTCCTCTGCCACAGATGTAGATAGCAATGCCATGTTTCATCAAAAGATTCTCATTCTTGTACTTTTGAAGATTAGGTCAGGATGCCATATGGTTAACCTCATGTTCCCTCAAGGAAAACACTTCTTTATAGTCAATATATCTAGAAAGCTGTAATTACTTGGCCTTAATTCTTTGGAATTATTTCAATTGAGCTCTGTTGTGCTTATTTGTTATTTCTTATGGTTTATTGAGAGATGGTTGTTTGCCTGATGTTGTACAGACATAAAGAAGTAGACTGAATAATGCACTTCTTTATTTCTAATTTTTTTTTTTTTTTAGTACAGGAGTATTGCTATTTTGAGGTTTCACGTAGACACTTGTAACTCAAACTGAACTGGGAATTTATATACATTTTTCCAGGGTGACTGCATGCAGATAGATAAGCAAAAGAAGTTTATTTCAAGTAAACAAAGAGCTTGCACTTTCACAATCTGAAAAATATATAACAAAAATACAGAGCACTTAAATTCCATAATCCCGTGTTGTCCTGCTGCTACAAAAACAGCTTGTAACAAAACCCCACTTCCAAGCTAGAAGCATTTGAAAATTTAGATTCACATTTTGAGTCTACAGCCCATTTCTACCAGAGTTACAAAAATCCTTCCAAATTTAAGTCAAAAGTGAACAGAATTAAATGGAGGAGGGATCTGGTCAAACAATTTGTGATGTAAAATGATTTCTACTGCCTTATAAAACCATTTTGGACCAACCTATATGCTAACCAGCTAGTGCTTTATATGGTTCTATCTATTTCCTTGCTGATGTACCACTGTCTTCACTTCAAGGCTTTCTAGGTGCAACAGCAAGAAGTTAGCATTTCTGCAAACTAACTGGGGCATCTCACTGGATGAGGAAAATCACAGTGCAAACACATGATGGAAATACACCCATGCCTCTCCCAATAATAAGAAGCATGGCAGTCATAGCTTTTCAGTTGTTCCTGCGCAGCATTACAACAGTAGGAAAAAGCTGATGAGGAGAAATGTTGCCACGTGGTGGATTATCTGTTCCTTGAAATCCAGAAATAAATGAATTACACTTTTCTTAGCAGTTAGACCTTTCCTTAAGAAAAAAAAAGAAGAAAAAAAAAAAGGTATCAGACACAGCCAAATGCGTCAGGCAGATGTGGCTGGAGAACCTACCTGAGGTGCCAGCTGGATTTGTACTAGCATTCTTGGAGAGACTGAAGACACAAATGGCTGCTTTGAATTTAATATATGTTATTTCCTGCCTGCTGGCGTTACTTATGGGACATTTGCTGTCGACTCTGCTGTGCCCCCGAATGCTTTTTTTTCCCTTCAATTTTTAGTTAATTTCAAATATGGAATTTTCATGAAATGAAACAAAAATATTAAACTGTTGCCTTAAACATTTGGCTCAAATCACTTAGATCTTAACCAAAGACAGACAGCAGTTCATGGTAATGAGTAAAGGCAAATGGTTAACACATTTTAAGATAGATTTTTGACAATGAAGGAAATTTGTGAAATAGTTTCTGACTTATTTTCTGAAACAAAGCTGCTTACTAGAACTACTAGAATGTTTCTGTGACATTGTTGCCCTTGCAGAGCTTGTTTGCAGCTCACATTGTAATTATGTAGTATGAGCCCTGCTGATGACAAACAACATAATTTATCCAAAAATCTTATTTATAGAAATCAAATCAGGAAGCTTAAGAGTAAAATTGGTGGGCTTGACCCTAATCTTAGTGGTCAAATACTCTGCTCCACCATCTAGGAATACATTAACAAATGAGTGTCCTGTTGCCAAAACACACTGAAAATAATGAGAGTACAGAATTTGAAGTTCTTTTATATAGAGTATGTATGGGATTACGAAGGCTCATTAATATGTGAGCATGCATATATATGTATACACACACACATGCTCACAGGTGTTTTTCATGTGCATGTCTGCTCCTGTAACTGTTAGATACTGTTTGCTTCCTGAGAGATGTATTCCGCATATAGTCTTGAGAACCATTATTTGTCTGGTAGCAAACTGGGTCCTGTGTTTTGTTTCATCGTTTAAGTAGTTTTGTGGCAAAAGACAAATAAATCAAAATAAATCAATAGAGGTTTTTATCTTGTTTTTTAGGTGTGGTTTTGTTTTTTTTTTTTNTTTTTTTTTTTTTTTTTTTTTATAGAGTGGTTGAATCCCAGTGCCCTGCAGTTCTATGCAGCCATATAATTACTCCTGCATGAGCCTGCCCACAACCCTCCAGGTCCCTTATCTATCTTTTCTTGGCCTGACAACCCAGCAAGAAATAGCATGTGCTGTGGCTCTGTGAAAATTGCAGCCATGCTGACTGACTGTCAGTTCTCTGTGAGCTGACTGCCTGGCTGGTTGCTGTTTCTTTGCTGCTGGGTGAGCCTAAACAGAACAACTCAACTTTGATGGATCAAACAAACAGATCTGGAGCCCAAATGAGGCCCCTGGGCAATATTCTGTTCAGGCCAGTTGAAAGAGCTTAATATCTTTGAAAACTCCATGTCTTTGTCAAATTTTACTGAAACTGTCCAAGGGACTCCAGTATACTAGAGAGAGACAGACAGATACACAGACAGCATGACTGCCTAAGCCTTGTTTCCTCAGGAAACCAGGCTAAAAATGTGCCTAGAGATATTTTTAACGTCCCAAACTATTCAGCAGCCCTCAAGATGAGGAAAAGAAATACCTACACTACATATTCTTTGAAGGAAGAGTTCAATGCACAAAATGGGAAAAGTAAAAATCAATTCAACACTGTCTAAATCAATGATTTTGCATTAAAAAGGAGTGCCAGTGCTTTTCACAACCTACGCTTGAATGAAATCAGCCCAAATAAATACAGCAATTAGAAATTGTTATTAATTATAAATTCATATAAACCAGCTCATGGCAATAGCATGTCTCATGTTGAAGAGAGGTTATTCTTATCAGACCAACTCAGAGTGTCGTCTCTTAGAAACTCTCTGTCATATGTTATGTTTTCATTCTCTTCCAGAAATACTTAGATGCCTCACATTTCTGCAAAAGCATTTGTAAAGTAACCACTCCATAGTTTGTCTGATAATTTGTTGGTTTTGTTCAACTTCCAGATCACATACTTTGTTTTTAGTTGAAGAGAAGGCTAATGTATCTTGAATAGGAAATAAAAATTAGCAATATGAGAGTGACTATCTAGACAGACAGTCTCAAGAAACGTTCATGCAAATATGTACCTGTTATCAAAGTATGACTTAAACCTGCCTAAAGGTGGTGAGGGGGTAGAATTTAAGCATATACTGTGCATATTGCTTTATACCTTTGTATCACTTAAAAAATGTGAACAGTCCCATTAACATTAATGAAATCACCTACAAATTCAAAGTTACAGCCCTGCTAAGGGAATAGAAATGAGACCTGTTTGATCAGCCTTACATAGGAAACCATTCCTACCATGACCTAGTAACGAGATGAGTCAATCTGCTGTACCACTGAAAAAGAATTTATTCTCTTCCATTAAATATTTGCACTTCAGCAGGCACAAATGACTTCTTTTCCTAACGAGATGATAATCCAGAATAAGGTCCAAACAGAACTATGGTGACTCATTGCAAGTGAGAAATAAATAGGCAGGTCCCGCCTTTTCCAGGAGGTCTCGATTTCAGTAGGGGCCAGCCTTGAGTGAGTCCTGTAGCAGGATCTTCCAAGCCTATAAGGACCCCCAAGGCAAAAAGATGGGTCTGTGTGCCAATTTAAAAATAGAGTGAATTCTCTCCCTTGCCAGTCTGCTCTGCTGTATTGTTAGGATGCTCCCTGGCACTGTTTTGTTTGAGGCCATCTTCTGCTTTTTTTACCACATTTGGGGGATATCAAACTTTAGCAACTATTTCAATTAAGAAGATTCCAGTGTGACTGTCCTGTATTAGAAGATCTGGCTGTGTACAGGAAAAGGAAAGTTTAGGTGTGCAGACTCAACCCAGGCTTTGCCACTTCACTTTGGAGCCAGAATAGTGCTTGATCTATTTTCTTTAGCAATACAGAGAAAGCCTCAGTGTCTACACTTAGGCACTTAATAGCGCATGATAGTGCTCAAGCCAGCTGTGGTCAAGCTGGCAGAGCAAAAACCAGTTTTTCTTTGGAGAAAGACAATGTCAAATATAAAGGCAATCAGGACACGTAAAAACACAATCATGTGTCTCAGAAAAATTTACAGGGGCAGATAAGAGCTTGCAGAACCACGCAGCAGTTCTCATAGCAACTATAAATGTCCTGCCCTGGTCCTCAGGCTTCATGAGTAATCCAGAAAAGCAAATGTGCTGCAGGCACTGAGTCTGTTGATTCAACCTGCAGGGTAAAAACTGCTCATCTTATTTTGGAGCTAGAAGCTGTGTCTTTGGCTGTTTTAGAACTCTGCTTGAGCATAGCAGGCATGAGTTCACTCAAATTTGCAGGGAAAACTGTGTTACATTGAATTACAAGGAAAGGTGATAGAATTCTTTGGAAATTGTGTTCCACTCCAAGTAGCAAGTGAGGAAATGAATGGAAATTTTTATTTATTATGTTACAATATTCACACTTGATGATAAGATTCACTTTCATGAGTCATTTCATTTTACTGTGAAATGCATTTACTTTGATACACATTCTTTGATAATAACTTTCACGCATATGCAGGAGAATGCATGAGGATAGAGGTGATAATACCTTAAATTATTTAGTTAACTGGTCTGTTAATATAGACCAGTTAATCATGGATTTCTCTGAGACTCCACTGTGCCATTTGTGGGTACAAATGAGGTACATTTAAGCTGTCTCCTCTGTTTTTTTAATCTATCATTTTATACTAGATCTCCATAGTCTGATTCTCATGTGATTTGAACGTACACATTGCCTCTAGATTACTGGGAGACAAGATTGATAATGCACCATTTCAACATTTCTTTTCTATGCATTCTACGTGACAAAACAAAACATTCAGACTTGTTTTTTTTACAATAGTGTCGATTTTCACACAGCTAAAATCCCAATAATTTGAAAATCCATGTGTGCAAAAATATGCTGTTAAAAGGAATTCAGAAAACACCAGCAAGCAAGAGTTTCCTACTGTGAGCAACTGATTTATATTTTTAGCTGCAGATTTTGAAAATCACAACTGAAAATGAAGAATAAGAAATAATGAATAGTTTTCAGAGAAAATGTCTATCAACTGCCTACTGTGAATTTTATCTTGTAGAAAGCACTGTTGAAAGTTCTAGTTGTGTTTGGCTGCATAGATTGACTGTATTTGACATCCAAATTCAGAAGTTTAAGATATGTTTTAACTATTAACACTTTCAGAGAATACGCTTGTGATTATCGGTCCTTTGTAATAGAAGTCTGCCTATCAATCAAATCAAGTCATTTGCACATTCAGTACTTCTCAAGTGATAATATTCAGACCTCCCTTATGTGTAAAACAAGAATAAATGAAACTAGCTGAACAGCATTTTTTTCCAGTCATTTTTATAACCTGAGAAATTAAGTAATATAAGCTTATTTAAGAAAATAAGAATATAGCTGCTCACGGGCTTCTGTCACTTCTTGTGTATTTTTTTTTATTTTCCCCATTCTTGTTGCTGGGACCGTCATCTCTTTCTCGCCCCTGCTGGTGTGGAGTGCAATAATAAGTTGAACGGCCCTATGAGCCCCTGTCCCAGCTCTTCGGGTAGGGGATGTCCAACAGGAACATTGGAGCTAGTTGAAGGCAAGACACATTTGATTGAGTTTACCACCTTGTGCTAGCGTTACTGGGAACAGCTGCTGCCTTACCTACCTGTAAAGCTTCATGATGTTTGGATCTTCAGGCAGAAAATACTACTACATCTCATTTAAGGTAAGCTATTGTTATGCTACATTTCAAATGATCTTCAAGTTTTAGCCAAACTTAGAATCATTAATAAGTGCTTGTTAAATGCATTTTAAAACCAAATTAATTGACATTAATGCTTTTTTCATTTAAAACCCAAAATCTAGGGTAATGAAGACAGGTCGTACTTCTCCATTTTGTTGATTGCTTGTTTTTTTCTCTTTCCAGTTATAGTTGACAGTACCTTTAATATATAAGCAAATACAAGGAGCAAATTTATATTACTGTTTTGGATGTTTGTGGGGTCATATGTTATAGAAGAAAAGCATCGCTCCAAACTTATGTTTTGGCAGATAAAAAAGTTGTTTACAATGTTTTGTGTCTTGCTTTAGTTGCACTGTGAAGACATGGTTATTAGAAACATATTTTTCTTTCCATCTGTTTGTTATTACTAGCAGTAAAGGGCTTACCTAGTTATTTACAAACTCATATTTCTTTCATAAAGAAATATTACTGAAGACAGTTAATTTCATGTAATTTGCATATGTATTAAAGATATGCCATAATTTGCGGTTCCTTTCAGAACAAAAGGAAAATTTTTCTACTATAAGCTACAAGATACTAGCAGTACTAGCCAGCTAGCAAACAAGTGCATTTACATTTAAAACTTATAATTAGTAAGAAATCATTTGATTCCACATACTAATAGCTCAGGGTTCTAACATAAAAAATATTATTAATAGCCATTAATAGTAATAGTAATGTTCCTAAGGACATTCTCTAAGATTGGTACTGAGTACTTACTGAGTACTCTTTGCTGTATTTCACTGATGCTGGAAATTATTCAAGTTGCAATGAATCTGGTCAAAAGATTTAAGAAATGTTAGGTATAAATCTGCAATACTATATAATGTAATCCACTGAATCAAAGATGGAAGCAGCAATGTTCCTTTGAAATCCCTTATTATTATGAGTACAACGTCTTTGATAGCATAACATCTTTTTAGCACCATCCCATTTTTGCAGATCTGTTAAATGACTGATTTAAAAATTACTGTTTGATTGATGAATAGTTTGAGGTTGATGAGATGCATTATAAAAGAAACAGTGAAAATAGCTTATTTGCTTTTTCTTCTGTCCATTTTATGTGAGCCTACCAACCAGCAAGTAGAATTATAAAGTATGATCATTTTTTCAGCATTACATTTCAGTATTACAAAATTTAAAAATGTGCACATATACTATTGCATCACTAAGAACATAATTTTCAATTCAGAGTCAATGTTGTATGTGACTTGGACTTTCCAGAGTACACAGACATCTGACAATATAGTGGGAGACCTCTTGACTGTAAAGCCAAAATATAATATATAAACACATATATAATGCATAATATCTCATTTTAGAATATAGTGGTGTTTCATAAACAGTAGGAGGAGACATTAAGTCACTTCTCTTTCCAAAAGAAACCAGTAAAACAATCTCAAGACTTTTGCAGTTCATCAGTCTCAAGAAAAAAAAAAAAAAAATCAGCGAGAGAGACAGAAATTCAGTGCATTTATTCTGGTTCGTTGCTAATCTTTCACTCATGAGTACAAACCAGCATGAGTGAGAAGTTTACAAGAATAAAGACTTTAAGACAGGGACATAAAAGAACTGGAATACTAAGGAATGCTATTAGCACAAGATTGATAAACATGACTGATCTTCTACAATTACACTAAAACTCTTATGTAAACTTGATTAATCATTGTCATGAATGTTAGTATGTACATATTTTTAAAACAGTAAATTTCTCTGCTTTGCCCAGCGAAATATAGTATTTGTGTATTCTTTGAAGAACAGTTTTACTCTAAATATATGTCCTTCAAGTATTTCTGAAGCCATCTGTTACAACACACTCTAATATGTTAAAAAAATATGTACTAGGAATTCCAGATGAAATAGCGTTCAACGAAGAAACTGGTTGTTCCCTCAATTGCCTTATTGAAGGAATACTGAATAATGGATGTAAAAATTTGAAAAATGTAGAGAATGGAAATATAAGATATGTGCATTGCTAAAAACAATCTGTAAATGTTAATCCAAGTTCTGTATTCCTATGTGCTTTGCATCATTGTAGTCACATACTTGGAAACAAAGTCAATCTGGAACAAAAGTTATGCTTGTCCTCATGCAAACTTTGTGTCTCAAGTAGAAAAGTAGATTATTTCCTAAAAAAAGTAGAATAACAATCTGAGAAAAAAGATACTCACACTGTTAAAGCTGGAAGAGAAATTGAGGTTGAACTGTTTAATGAAGTTTTAAAAAAAGAATTAAATCTAACATATCAAAGTGTTACTGTATTCTTGAAAATTGAAGGGCATTAATATTTAGGTCTATTTTAATTTTGCTATATAAAATAGCATATATATTATTTTATTCCCTAGATTTCCAGTAACAATGATAATTAGAAAGAAGTACATCTTGGAAAACTGACTGCTTTTGATATGATAAACCTCATGTCATGGAACTTTTTTATGGGCTTTAAGATAATCTTGCTATAGTATCTAAACATTCATTATAAAATTAGGTCATTACCATGTTAATTCACTCACTAGTATTGAAGCAAATGAGGCAAGTTACTTCAAAATTTAAAATGATGGCACAGATTGAAATTGTACAAATTGATGATGAGTGTCTCAGGCTACAGTTGGGCTGAAATGTATGTGTCTAATACCTTGGGGAGGTATTCCTCATACATGTTTAAATATAAAGTCACCTTTAAAACTCTTTCCAGGACTTACAACTCAACTTGACAAAAATCTAACAGCAACTCAATGTAAAAGAGGTGGAAAAATGCTGCGAATTAGTATGGTAAATTTCAGGCCCTGGTAGGCTGAACGAACAAAGGTCAAGATGACAGAGGTGGTGATCTTGAATTACACGGAGAGAAAAGCCTATTGCATTTCCCAGTCCCTTGGGTTCCTTTAATTCTGTGAAAATGCTAACCAGTTTATAACAGAATTCTTCTCAAAACAACCGGCAGTGAGGTTGATTTAGAAGTGACTGAGTGTCAGAACTCCATTTGTGATTGATGGTGCAGAGTATAGTTGGAGAACTGTAGCTGGTGGTGTTCCCCAGGGTCAATACTGGGTCCAGTCTTCTTCAACATATTCATCAATGGCCTGAGTGAGAGGACAGAGTGTACCCTCAGCAAATTTGCTGATGACACAAAACAGAAGGGGTGACTGACACACCAGAAGGCTGTGCTTCCATTCAGCAAGACCTGAACAGGCTGGACAATTGGGTGGAGAGGAACTTAATGAAGTTCAACAACAGCAACTGTAGGGTCCTGTGCTTGGGAAAGAATAACTGCATGCACTGGTACAGGCTGGGGGTTCACCTGCTGGTAATGAGCTCTGCAGAAAAGGACACAGAAGTCCTGGTGGACAAGCTGACCATGAGGAAGCAATGTGCCCTTGTGACCAAGAAGGCCAATGGAATCCTGGAGTGAGTTAAAAAGAGCATGGCCAGCAGGTGGAGGGAGGCCATCCTCCCCCTCTACTCTGCCCTGGTGAGGCCATAATTGGACTATGGGACTCCCCAGTTCAAGAAGGGCAAGGAGTCCAGTGCGGGGCTACAGAGATGATCAAGGGAATGGAACACTTCTCCTATGATCAAAGGTGAGACACTCGGGTTTGTTTAGCCTGGAGAAGGGAAGACAGTGACAGGACAAGGGGCAATAGACACAANCACACCAGAAGGCTGTGCTTCCATTCAGCAAGACCTGAACAGGCTGGACAATTGGGTGGAGAGGAACTTAATGAAGTTCAACAACAGCAACTGTAGGGTCCTGTGCTTGGGAAAGAATAACTGCATGCACTGGTACAGGCTGGGGGTTCACCTGCTGGTAATGAGCTCTGCAGAAAAGGACACAGAAGTCCTGGTGGACAAGCTGACCATGAGGAAGCAATGTGCCCTTGTGACCAAGAAGGCCAATGGAATCCTGGAGTGAGTTAAAAAGAGCATGGCCAGCAGGTGGAGGGAGGCCATCCTCCCCCTCTACTCTGCCCTGGTGAGGCCATAATTGGACTATGGGACTCCCCAGTTCAAGAAGGGCAAGGAGTCCAGTGCGGGGCTACAGAGATGATCAAGGGAATGGAACACTTCTCCTATGATCAAAGGTGAGACACTCGGGTTTGTTTAGCCTGGAGAAGGGAAGACAGTGACAGGACAAGGGGCAATAGACACAAGTTGGAACACAGAAAATTCTGTCTCAACATGAGGAAAAACTCATTTACTTTGAGGCTGAGAGAGCACTGGTACAGGATGACCAGAGAGTTTGTAGAGTCTCTTTCTCTGGAGATATTCAAAACCCACCTGGGTGCTGTTCTAGATGAACCTGCTTTGGCATTGGTGTTGGGCTAGATGACTTCTGAAAGTCCCTTCCAACTCTGTGACTCTGTAATTTGTAGACTTACATATACTCATTGAGAGGCTTTCAAAGTGTAACCTTTGTTTTCATGCAAACAACTTCCCCCACATCTTCTGAGTCCCGCTGAACAAAACAATCCTTATTAAATAACTAAGTGTGAAATTCACTCATTTCTCCACTGAATGTATAGGTTCCATGCAGATGAGCACCTTCAGATAACATGTTTTCTTCTGTCTGGAAACAACAAAACTGAACTGCCTCATTCCAGTTCTTCCTGCCCTCCAAAAAATTATGGTAGTACTATCTGCTTCCTAAATAAAACCCCAAAGTATCTCTCATTTGCAAATAGGCTCTAAAAATAATAAAAATAATAATGTTTACTCTGCCCATACAAACAAGCAAAATCACAAGCTTTTGTCAAAGAAATCTGGAAAATAAAATCAATTTTTTGATTACCATTTCCTATTAAAGCTAGATAAATTGCTCACCACGTTACTATTTCTCCAATTTTGAAAGGAACTGAGATCATGTATAGCCATTCACCATACTAGACCTTTTCTGAAGGAATAGAAACACTTAACTTTTTTTTTTTTTTTTTTTTTTTTTTTTGTGAATTTCAGGTAGTTACAGTTCAAATCTTTAAAGATGAACCAAGTATGAAATACGATCAAAGGTGCTTGCCCATATAATCAGTTGATCCCACAGCTTTACTATACCACTCTAATAAATAATTAAAATAAAGCCCTAACTCTAAAACTGTGTTTGATAAGGGAGACAGGTTTTTAAGAGTCCACATGAAAATTAGAACCACAAATGGGCAAAAAAATCTCCGTCTTTAGCGTTACATATAATATTATATATATAATTTCATTGATATTTATGAAATACCTCACCTAAAAACCTCCTGAAATATATATGTAGTGAATAGTTTGTTATTAGCAAATTGGACTGTGTTCTGAAAGATTTTCAGTTCTTTTTATAGACAGGAATAGAGCTTTTAAAATCACACAAAGACTTTTGTTGACCTATGCAAACTCCATGGTGAGCAAATCTCCAGCTGCCACGTAATGAACAAAACAAAATCACATTGATAAACTGACATTAACAGCTGCATAATGTTTGCAAATGTTTTCTATTCTTTTAAGCCAAATTTTTGTGATTTTTATATAAAATTGTAATGTGTGTGAATAAACAACTCTTTAATAATAAATCCCTTTATTGTTATAAATGACAGAACACATATTTCATGCTGATATGACCTGGTGAAAAAAGAGTTTTATCACCATTTGTTTCAGCCACATGTTCATGTTCACATTATTGCTTACAGAACTAAAAAATATTTATTTTATGGATTAGAATATGTTTTATGGTTTATAGTAGATTCCAAAGTGTTACATGATGCTAATGGGGTGAACTAGTAACATAAAATATCATAGCCTCCTTGCTAAATCTTCATTCAACCCTAGAACTAAGATCTTTTTGAAGTACTATTTACTTTAGTTTTCTGATCATATTACTACATTTCTCTGCTTTAGAAAAAGGGACAGACAGAGGGAAAAGAAGACATGCAAAGAAAGGAAGGAAGAAAAAGAAAAGGAAACGGATGTATTCTGTGCCTCACAGCTTTTCACTCTTTTAGTCTTCCCCAACCCTATGCTTAACAAGTATTTTGGGGGAAAACACAAACCTTTATTTTGTTATTTTCCGGATGTTCTGGACCCTGTTGGGTCATTTAAGAAGTGGTAGCTGAGTTCTGTCTTTTTCTAGGTACTGACCTCATTTCACTGGGATTTTTTGGTTATTACTAGGTTACAGACTTGTTAGACACCAGCTGAAGAACTGGAAGGAAATAGTGGACTTCTTTGTTAGCTGCTTTGCTTTGTTTGCTGCTTAGACTTCGGCTAAGTGAAGGAGTTCAGTGTTTGTTCTTAGTTGTAAGGAGGGAAGAGGATTTATCACGATGAACTCTACCAAAATTAAAATAAATTAAAAAAAAAACACCTCCAAACAACAAACCCCCCCTCATCTAATAAACCATAAGATTGAAGGTCTTTATTCTAGTGTGTACTGAAGAGTCATTCCAGGATGCGGCGATTAAGTCAAGTCCTACAGTAATTTAGCATTCGACAATCAAATTCAACCAATCGCTCTGAACTTGGCAAAAGACCTTCATTCCTTCTTCCCTTCCCCAAAGAAAGGATACAGAAGGAAAACCAAGCCGTATGCTTCGCAGTTTTTTACCAATTTAAAGACTTACTATGCAAAGACCAGTTTTACAGTCTGTAAATCCTAGGGATGAGAGAGTGTCTCTGATCTGATAGAGACCCAAAAAGGAAACATGCACAAATTAAAAGAGATTGAATAGAAAATAAAAAATGAGAAGTCATGTCTAATAGAAACATATTCCTTTGAAATATGCACAGTCTAAAACCAAACTCAAGTAAATATATTTCTAAATTGCCAAAGATTAACTTGATGCTCTAGGTTGTACTGCAGCCCCTGAACTTTTTGCAGATTCACTGTCTCTATACTGTTCGGAGTTCAGAAGTTCTACATCTGCAGCTTCAGCACGGAAGAAATTAAGAGACTGATAGGAAAAAATTCCTCTAGAGCATGTGTTTTTAGTGAAACTAGCTATGAGGTGAAACTGTGTGTGGAGTAAAACAATTATGCAAACTCTGAGGATGAAGGAAATACAATTTTTTTCCCAATCTGTATCAAATCAATGCTTATGTCAATTTCAAAGGAATTTATTAAATGTAATAAATTAAATTGAGTAAACTTGTTGAAATTCTCAGCTTTCTCAGATTATAGAAAATGTCACTACAATGGATTGTTGTTCACTTACCCTTGTACCAGTTTTAAAAAGCTGAACTAGTAGCACTAACATACACAATATCATTTGCACCCTTCACTGATTCATATCCTTAAATCTTTCATGGTCTAGTCATCAACTAGATTAACCATACATGTGCAATTTGAACATGATTTTTCAGAGCTCTAATGTATTTAAATTCTAAAACCACTGTGATAGAAAACATTAATGAGAAGAATCTAAAGATATGACCTGTAATATAGTTAATATTTTACTATCAGATAATACATGGATTTGAAAAAAATGCTTTTAAATTTTTACTTTTTTTAAAAAAACCTATAGAGTTTCAAATCTAGGAAAGAATCGTAGGAAACTGGGTAGAAAATATGGAGGGGCAGTGGTAAAATAGGGGTTAGAAATTTGTATTCCAAGTTAAAATTTTCTCAATTACAAGTATCCATTAGTTGGGATTTTTGGAAAAACAAACTAAAAAGCACTACAACATTAACAACAAAAATCATGCAAAGTGCTATCACTGCTGTCTGTTCAAGAGTTATCTTTTAATCTGTTACAGACACAGAGTTTTCACTGCATCTCCTTTAATCCTACATCACAGACTGTGACTGCCATATTCCACTTCCAAGTGGAAGGAGAAATCATCAGCTCTGGCTGCTGTGACTGTGTCGAGTTCCCTCCTTAGAGCCCTGCTCAGCAGTAAGCCAACTAAGAAAGTGTTCACCAGTACTGAAGACAGAAGGAAATAAAAAATATTTTTTTAAAAGAAAACCAGTGCAAAACCAGTAACAATCATTAATCAATTCAACACTTGCAAAGCTCAGATGAAAGACTAGCCCTGTTTTCCACTAGATTAAATTGCCATTCTCTTTTTAATAATAATTTCTGCACTGAGTTTTGAAAATCATTATGTACTTCTGCAGAGAAATACATACTGTGCCAGTTTTGTGATTTAATACTTTTGACTGTGAGTATATTTGCAGTACCAATAAATGGCAGAACGGGTAGGATGAGGAGTATCTTTGTTAATTTATTGAAATATCAGCTGCCAGCTACATATCTGAGTCTCAACCAGCCCTCAGCATAGTGCCATTGTAGTGCATATGCACCACGTGACCATCCATTGCATAGGAAATACCAACATCACACAAAAGGCATAAAATGTATGCAATATATTAAAAAATATATTCATATATACATTATACACACTTTCTTGCAACAACAATACTATACCTTAAGAGTAAGCAAGTTCTCAGCAATTAGTTCATGGGTTTTTTTCAAATGTGTCAGTTATAAAGTTAAAGATAGGCAATATAGAAAGGAAAGGAGGGAGAAAGACGGAAAGGAATTTTGACTAAACTCTGCAACTGCAAAGTATCACCCATTCAGAGGCTGTGACATGCAAAGAGCTTTAACCAATAAAACTGTCTGCATGAATTCTCACAGCTGGGTGATAAAAAGGGGAGGAAGAGAAGAGCTGGAGAACAGCTCAGCCTTTCTCCAGTTGTTTACGCATCTAATGCCACAACTCAGGGATTGATTTGTCCCATACCGCATGGGTGCAGTATATCAGGCTGTTCTCTGTGCGAAGAGTGCTGCATCCCCAACAGCTGGTTTTACTCTCGCATTCATGTGTTTCATTGATGCCATTTCGGTGTCTCTCTCCCTCCCACTGAGCTGAATTTCAGGGCCAGAAGATATGACCACAGCACTTTTGTGAGATAATTAATAAACGAATGTCTGGTTGTCAAACCACAGATGGTCTAACTAGTTCTAAAGTTTATAGTGAAAGGAGAGTGGAGACAAAAAAGCCATTGCCTCATTATTTATGTATTTTGGTAAATATTTTTTCCTATTATTGTTGGAGGTTGATAACATCACTGCTGTTCCCCCACTCATGACCTCAGAAGTCAGGGACATTACAGAAACAGGCAGTATCTGAATTGCTTGTTCTTCCAATACACATGTTAATTTGAAAAGGTAAAGAAACAGGTAGTTAATTTCCTTCGTATTTCGCATGTGATGTTCTGATAGTCTGTCATGATATGACAGACATCAGAATTTCACTGCGTTCCTCCAGATTTTTCCAGAAAAGCTAACACGAAGAATGTAAATCAGCTATTTTTTGGATTATTTTAGCAAGGACAGCACTAAACAGAATGAAACCAAAAGCTTCACCTAAGAAAAATCCTTGCAAGCAATAAATAGATTTAAAAGATATCAATTGCAGACTTGTTTCTTTAGTAAATAAGAAACATCATCTAATCACTTAGTACCAGAGAACTTTCTGATAGCCTTAGACCTCTCCTAATTTGTTCCCTGCCAGGATGTAAAGATGACCTCCATGTGAAAACACTCAGTACACAACATCTCTACACCTCTGCAGATGTATAGTTGTACTCTGTCTAATAGGGAGACAGGAACCTCTCTGCCAAAAGATAAGGGCTTTGCCTTTTCAGAGCAACCATGACAAATGCTGCAAAAGGAATCAAAGAACAGTAAAACAGCCTCCTGTCATAAGGAAGAGAGAAAATAGTGCACAGAAGGACTGTGCATGTATGTGCAACTATGCATACTGAATGCAGCAAGGTCAGACACAGACACAGCAACTCAACAAAAACTTGCCATAGACTCCCTCCTGTGAAAGGAACCTGAGGTTTTCAGGACTCCCAAATCTATCTGCGCAGGCCTAAGAGTGCACTTTCAGGCATTGGGCACCCTTTTGGAAATCTAGACATGTCAATGCAGGAAATTACAGTCCCTCACTGTAGATTCCCCCAGGCAGCACATCCCTTTGGGTCAGGTGACAGAGAAATTCATCTGGTATGCCTTATCCTTATTTTCAGTTAAAATAAGTGGACTCAGGGCACATCCAATATGTAGTCAGTTTACAGTAGCACAGCAGATTTCAACATAAGCAGGTCAAGTAGCTGCTGTACAAGCAACTTAGAGGGCAGTTTTCAGCAAATAGTAAGCACTGGCATGGATGTTCTGATGAACATATTTTCTTTTTTCACAACAGCGGCACAAAAGAAGGTGGATGTGAACCTATCGCTTTGTTATTTCTTCAGGAATAACAGTGGTTTAAAAGTCTTTACAGTTAAAACCCTTTCAATGACAGCAGGACTAACTAAAATTAAATAAATACAACCAAGAAACCAACATCTCCCTGAGATGTCTCCAGAATTTAAGTGGGCAAAAGTTGCGAAACCAGGCTCTGTGATTCTACAGTGACATAAGGAGTAAAAGCTGGAAAGAGAAAAGTCTTAGTCTAATCATAAGCAGCTACAGAAACTCTGTGTCCCAGCTGTGATCCCAGGAGAGCCATATTAGCATAAGGGTGTTGCTAAATGTATGTGTCCCAAATAGTTGAGACCCATGGAGACCAGATTTAGATAATGAGCAAAAGAAGGTTAGCAATCGCTGAATACAAGCAGAAGTAGCGCAGCACTTCGTGTATCTATCCCCATACCACCTATAAAACTTGAAGCGCATTGAACATAACATTTAACTTTGGCTGAACTTGATAAACAACTTGAGCAGGGTAAGAAATGCTAAATAACCTCTCCTGCTCTCTGTGCTAACCCACTAACAATTCAAACGTATTTAGGCAGCTTTAACTGCACGACATCCCCGATAGGTCCTTAACCATTCCAGTGCTAAGTTCTACAGCTCAACTCTAGAACAGTATTTATACACACAAGCCCCACTAGAGTCAGTGCTGTACATCTCTGGGTGTCTAGCTGCCTAGACATTTGTATCAATATTTAGATCCAAATTTCTTTTTACAACACACTTTTGCATGAAAGAAGAACCATATATAATAGAGTGGTAAAATCACAAAAAAACAATACAGTTTGCTTTTGGCTAATGCCTCATGAATCAATATATACAATTTAAAATATTGAAAGGCTATTTCACCTTGGTTTTCAGCTCCTTACTAATTCACATACCATTTTGCCTGGTCCCCCATGTTTGCATGTCTTACCCTAGGAAGTTCATCGTCTTCTTGAAGATGAAAGAGAGGAAGGCAACAACTGGGAGTTTTCTGGTGAGTCAGCAGATCACAGAAGGCAGCAGAAGTCTACATAGAATCATCTCCCAGAACTACATGGACCCATGCGCTACTGAAGTGCTTTCCCAGGAGATCCTGCAAGAGACACATGCTGCAAATTTTCAGTCCAATTTTGCTCATAAATTGCCTTTTCATTGACTTTTTTGCTTGCTACCTACAGCCATTCACAAAACTAGAGTCAGTTTCTAGTCTGAAATAAAAGATAATAAATGATATGCATAAGATAGCCGCTTCTAAAACAGGTTTACAAATCTTTTTAACTTTCAATGGTTTTGTCTCTTTCCGTTCAAGCAGATGAGGTCAAGCAGTTTTAAGATGCTTAGTTTGACTTTATGCTAGAAAGAAGTCGAAGAGGAAGTAAGTTTATTTTACCTGCATGCCTGGTGACCTGTGTGCTAGCTACAAGTGGGCAACATGGAGCTGAAATCAATGTCCAAACTCTGCTACAGCTGATTGAAACAAGTGACCTTGAGTTTTCCCCTGAAGAACCCAAATAAGGACTGCTAAAGTAGACTGATCTGTTA
This sequence comes from Thinocorus orbignyianus, assembly GCA_013400375.1. NCBI lineage: Eukaryota > Metazoa > Chordata > Aves > Ciconiiformes > Thinocoridae > Thinocorus > Thinocorus orbignyianus. The sequence goes on from VXBW01004764.1 coordinate 46,959, forward strand.
TCATGCTCACGGAAGTGAGTGACAATTTTTTCCCTCTTAGACCTGAGAGTTTTTGATGGGGATGTGATAAATGACTATCACTTGTAGACAATTCAATCTGACAATCTATCAGATCTGTCTTGGACAGAGGCCTAAGCTCTGTTTTAGTAAACTGAAAATTGTAGACTGACTTTTATTGCTAGTTAACTTAGTTGCATTGTTTCTTAAAAATGTGATGAAATTTGGCCTCACAAAGTAAGACTGGGTTCTCTCTTAGTTGCAGCAGTTCCTGGAATACAGGTTTACATAAATTCACTGTAGCAGGGGCTTAATGTTTTATGTTACTAATAGCTTTTGCTCTATGGTATTATTGAGAGAAGGGAGGAAAAGTTTAGGAAAAAAAAAAAAAAAGGAACCCATTTTACCTCCATGACCTGAACCTTCATTCTTTTCTCTCATGCCAGACCAAACTCTCTTGCAGCCTTGGAAATGTTTGTTTAAGTGTTTTCCTGCCATTATTTTTCATTGTTGCATACTTCTGCACTTGTGTAAGGAGAACATAGTGACAGATGAAGCAGAAACAACTGTGAAGCTACAGTAAATAAATTGTATGTCAATGTTTTCCAGGGGGAAGAAAAGTGCCAACAAAGGAGGTAAGCTTTAGTGATGAGCAAAAAAAAAATAATTAAAATACAATGATTTTAATACATACAAAATATTTAGGAAACAAAAATATTCTTCTAAGAAAACAATGTTAAATAACCTTGAAATATCTGGCAAACACTTCTGTTCACAGCAGAAACTCTCAACTCCTGAAGATCAAGAGAGATTTCTTCAGCATAATTTCTTAAGAGGGGCAAATCAGTCTTTATGTAATTATTTATAAAACACTGTCATTTTGTTTTTTTCTCAGAATTCCTTAGAAAGGAACACAATCTTTTCTTCTTTCTTAATATCTGAAACTCTTTATCCATTTTACCCATGAAAAAAGGGTGAAGTGGTTAGCTCTATGTTAAAAATTTGAAAGTGAAATTATACCCTTCCTAATATCAGCAATATTTTTTCCCCGTTGATTTTAGGGTCTACTCTAGACGCAGAGGTTTTTTTTTATTTTTCTGAACCCAGTTGTCTGTAACTGAGCACACATTGTAGGATATTTTATGTTACAGAAAATTGATATATGAAAGACATCTATCTCTTACCTTTCTTCCTCAGAAGGAATTCAAAGGAGGCTCAATTATGTAATTAGCAATAAACCATATGTGGATGCAGATAGCGTTCACTGTTGACTATGGCCCTCATTTTTGCAAGTTTATTTGAATACTTCAAGTTTCTCTTCTTTTAGAAATTACTGAGCCCTCATAACTAAAGGTTTCAAGCCTCACTGCAGGTTGGATAATTTATGAACCACTGTGTTGACAGTAGCAGTGAAACAGAAGGATGTACCAATGGTTAAAGGACAGGGTAAAGCTGTGGGAAATGTAAATTCCATTCTTTTTCTGCCCAAAACTTTCACTGTAGTACTTGACATGTCCTTTTAGCAGTTTGTATAAATGTACCCATTTCTGAACTATAATTCTGCCTTTGCAGCCCCTATACGTGTTGTGGCAGTAATGTGACTTACACAAGCAAGCAAAATAAAAAACGAAGCACCTGGTGAAAGAGAAGTTATTTGCGGACCATCTGTAAAGCCATGCATAAATGACATAATTTTTGGACCCCAGTCCATAACTACACCCATATGAGCAAACCTGTGAGCTTTTATGGAGTCTTATTGTCTTTATTTGTTTTTTGTTATTTATCTTGAAAGCAGCTACTTAGAAACTTGGGGCTCCACTCATACTGTTTCAGGCTCAGAATTGGGACCACCAGCATACCTTCTTTTCTTACAATAGCAAGGGAAACAAACAGCTAAATCATGGATTAAATTACATGAACTCAGAAAATAATTTTTGGTAGTGTAACAGTGAAGAGTAATGCAGAAGGCCAGCCAAAAACACAATTAACAGCAAGACAGGACCAAAAAAAATTATGCTAGTGATGAAAAGAAGATAGTAGCGGTGAAAAGCTTTACATTAGATAAGAGGACAGGGTGAAGTGTAGTGCAGTAAGATGAATGCAGAAACACTAGCGAGTTTGATGGAATAAAACAAATGAGAACACTTATTGTCTATGCTCTGGTTGACTGGGTAAATGCAGATTGCCTAGTGGACGTTCTCTCAAGATGAACGCTTTCCTGAAATGACAGTAAGAGAGCTAAATCCTATCATTTTCCCTCTCAGTGAAACCTGTATGTAAAGATGGAAAAAATAGCGGCTTAAGAAAAAGTTCACTTTACTTTATAATAAAGCATATACACACATACACGCATACAGCTCTACACTTTATGTAGACATAATTACTGTGTTTGTATCTTGTTCCAACGTGCAGGCCATTTGCTGAAATGAAACACCTAGGAGAAATACTGTAATCCATTTCACTGCTTAACTTTTGTTATATTTTGGTGGGTTGGCAGCCGCCCTCCTATCTGAGGCTGGAGCTCACAGAGCAGACTGAAGAGATACTTAACCTCTTAAATCATGTCTCTTATTTTCTGCTATCTTACAATTCTACAATTTCTTGGCAAAAGAATTAGGAGGTTAACAAGAAAAGTTCTTGTTTGTAAATTGTGCTTGTGTTTATTGTGGCCAAAATAACAGTCTTTAAATGCAGGTTCACAAATAAGATTTCAATCTGCCTAAGCATATTAAGTCTCGTTCAGTCAATTCCAAGCTCTTTCAACACATTGCACAATTTGTACACTTCATATTCAGTTCTCAGTGTTGTTCATTAAATGCTGTGTCTTAAGGAATTCCGAAGCTCAGAAGCTCCTTATATTTTACTTAAAATTAAACTTTCTAGTTTCTCATTAAGATGTCTATTTTAGACAGTGGGATTTACCCCCAGTTTCATTTTCTGTTCTTAGATCTATATACAGATTCAGGTTATGTTGTCAAGAATTTTCACACATGTAAAAGAAATAGCTGAAGGAGTAGAAATGTTTTCCCATTGAAAATATGATCCCTCAAAATTATTGTAAAAATGATAAAGTTGCCTTGAAGAACGTCATTCCAATGTAGTTTGGAGAATATCTAGAAAAACAAAAAAAAAACCCCAAAACAAACCAAAAATACCCCAGAAACTGGAAAAATGTTCCTACCTTTTTAGTATACACAGACCTGAGACAATTCTCTAAAATATATTTATTTCCCCTAAAAGCTGAATTTGCCAAAATTTTCACTTACACTTGCCTGGATTTAAATCAGTATCAGAATAGAAGACTGAAGTAATATTAACTCTACAACTGACCTGAAATTGTATTTCCTTCTGGAAAGCTAGCAATTTTAAGACAGATAATATGTTTATCTCTAGTAAAAGGTAATGGATTTGCTTGAACTGGCTCTTAAGTTCGCTCTCAAAACTTACCAGTCATTCTAATTTTTCGGGGTCTACACAGTAAAGGTTATTATGTACCTCAGAATCAATAGATAAGGGAAACTTTTCTTACATCTTCAGAAAGAGTAACTGATGGAATTCAAAGTGTTTTGCTTCATTATCTAAAGATTAATTATTTTTTTTTCACAGTGCACGTAATAACTGTGAAACCAAACAGCTGGAAGCCATGCTACGTGTGTATGTTACACTCCATACATATTACTACCATTTCTGTTAACAAAATACATTTTTAGCTAAATCCTTCTTCTCAAAGTGGTATTTCTTTAAGTCTTTGACACAATGTGATCAATGTTCTGCCACCAAAGTTTATAATGAAATCAGTTTTCAACATTTTGGGAGACGGTGGCTGAAGGGTGAGTTTTTTCATAATGTTGATCCAAATTAGTTATCATTTTATCTACATACTCAAAAGCCTCACAGCAATTTTTCATTGATAATACAGTAATGTACTATATATCTAAAATTGCCCTGCAGAGTACCTCAGGAAATAAATTATATACAATGTTTCCTTTAATTTTCTAATTACATCATTGTAGAGGGGATGAATATACATGCTTTTTCAACTATTTGTGCACTAACTTCTACTACTTTTAGGTGGAGGAAACAACACTAAACTCCAGTAAGAATATGACACATAAACAGTTTAGGAATAGATGCGTAATGCTTCAGTGGTCATATAATTTAGCTTGAAAGCTCCATCAGGATTTCAGAAGAATGGTGAGAGACGGAAAATGCGCTGAGATAATAACCACCTACTCATTCTCCACAACCTGTTTTCCATGAATTCTCTTGTTTTCCTCTCTGCTGCCTTTCAAAGACAGTGCTCCAGAGTGCCTCAAGCAGGCAACACTGCAAAGAACGACTACATGGAGGGGAGCCACCAGGCATCACTCAAAGAATGAGCAGAGAGGAGAGAGGAGCTGCTTCAAAGAGTGGAGGGGATCAAAGGCTTGGAAGCATACAATGGAGGAGGATCTAACTTAACTTTGCAGGGAAAGAGATACCTGAACTACTAGGGAAAATAGTTAGATTATAGACAGTGGAAAAAAATATATTTTGCATTTATGAAATTATGTCTTATTATTAATTTCTTTTTAGTGACTTGTTTTCCTTCCTCAAAAGTTGACAACGCCTCAGTAAAGCCCTTAAAAAAGTAGGTCCACAAGAAGAGGCCTGGAGGTGTTTCCAGTGCCTTGATCCTTTTATTTAATTTCAGCTTGCATTATTTACTATTTTTACATATGTCTGTTTCAACACATGCTGCTAAATTTTCTGGCCTTGTTGGTCACTGTCAATCTTTTTCTACTAAATGAGTAAATTCTGACCTAGTGACCTAAATCTCCAGCCACAGAAAGTTTGCTTGAAAACTGCCAGTCTGGTATGACCACAACTCATTAAAAGACTACCATATTAATGTTTTCTTCCTCATTTCCTCAGTAAAAGAATAGCACAGAACAGTTCGTTAAATAAAGATGAAGAAAAAATCGACTCCTTGTATCATGGTCTAAGGCTTACACTGTTTTACATGATTCACATTCAGCTAAACTACAAACTAAATTCTGAAAGCAGCAAATGCAAAAATAGCAGCTGTTGTCATGCTGTTTGCCTACAGCTATCTGTTGGAAGAATGCAAATAATGGCAGTGGGGTGAAACTTTATTTAGAGGATACAAATAATTGCAANCTTTCAGGCTAGCTCTCCTAGCTCTCCCAGGACTGTGCCTGTGCTTAAGGATTTCTGCATAAAACTGTGAGGTGAGCACTGTTCATTTAGTGACTCAATCATCATGTAAAAAGTTCATATACTTTTGCTAGTTTGGCACATTCTTACTTTAGTTCAGTTACAGAATTACTCTATGCGTTTTCACCTCACTGTACAATCAAGAACATTGCATGGAATGTCTGTGCATGGGATTGGTATGGTTATATTAAAAAAGTACTTAATTCAACATTGACAACTTCACTACATGAGGTCAAGAAGTGCTGACATAATATCCCCACAGGGCTTTTGGAAATAAAAAAGGCGAAGACAAGAGAATGGAAACAGTATATAAGACAGATAGAATGAACAAAAAGAAGAAGAGACTGTTTTGTAGAAGTGATTTCCAGGGTTTGAAAAATTAATGCACGTCTAACTAAAATCCAATTGTTCTCATCCGTGATCTTTAATGCATTTCTACTTCTCACAAAAAGTTACACAGAATATTTTTGTTTTCTGTTTTATAATCCATTAAATGAAAAACACATGAATGAGGTTTATGCAATGACATATGGAAGTCATTAATGCAGCTTTAGTTCTCAACTAAGTACCCAATCCTGTACTTCTTAAGTAAGAAAAACTCTTACTGAAGTCACTGTGAGTTTTTCTTGCATAAAAGGAAAAAAAGCCCTGAACACTAAATGCAATGATCTGTAGGCTACTAAAATTGCCCAGTGACCCCTATGTCAGTCCGTTTTAATGACAGACAGTCTTTTTTGGAGGAAATAAATTCTTGCTATACAGTGAGTGATTGCTTTCTGTTCAATTTGGGATCAATTTGGCTTCCACAAAGTCAAATGCAGAATTCTCACTGACCTCCACAGGAAGCAAGATTAAGATATTTACATAGTTCCATTATAAGAAATCTTCTGTCTCAATAGCCTGTCACCTTCTCAATTAGCTGTAGATAAGAGTGGACTGCTGTATCAGTATCAGTCACACATTTATTGACAAAGAAAGTGTAGAAAATCTTACCTGAACATTGCAAGATGAAAATTGCAAAAATCAGAGACTCTCAACCCCTATATATTGTCTACAGGAAGGTTACTATTAGCCTTTTAAGAAGATAAGCAAACAATAATAATCAGACACTTTTTTTTTTTTTTTCCCCCAACTAATAAATTCTTCAAAGTACTTTTTAGCTTGATCTCAACTCAAGTGGACGAAAATCAATGGCTAAAGAGACCACTCAGCAGTAAATGGGAGTGGATTCAGAAATATTTTTGACTTTGTGAAGTAAAACATGTAGATAAGGAATTTCATTATCATTCTCAAGTAAAGACAGGAAAGTTCTTAAATGAAGTCTCAGAATTCATGTATTCCATATCAAATTCTACTTACGGACTGACATTTTATATTTGCATACTACTCTTCCCTAAATAGGTCACCTTGCTGATTTCTCCTAGCCAATAAATCTTTGGCACTGGAAAATAAGATAGAAACTGAAGACTGGAAATAATTTTCAGTAAAAAAGGGTGAAAGAGAAATATGAGATATCCTGACCTTCATGTATTTCCTGCTCAGTTGAACAACTGCATTTATGTATTTGAGACATAACACTGCATATTTGTGAAAATACATGTGAAAACCACAAATTTATGTAGACTTACATGGTCTTTATATTCCATTAGAGTATTTAAACATGTTCATTTTAAAATATAAAATCTGTGCTTAGAAATTGGGAAGAAGAATTTAGATAACGCTGTGCTGTAGTATAATATTTACTTCTAGTATTTTTCTTGGAACTGACTGACAATTCAAATCTCCATGCGTTCATTATCAGCTTTCTAGTACTTCAGAAATTCATGGCAAGATTTGACAGAAAGCAAGAGAGAATAAAAAAGAGAGGCAGAAAAATTAAGGGGGACAGAAAAAGAGGGGAAGGAGAGGCACAATGAACTATCATTTAAGTGTCTTTTATGATGCATAGCAAGAACTCAACCACGTAACTTACTGCGCATCACTCCCAGCATAAGTGTAGCCAAAAGCAAGCTAGTAAAAAAGAATCAGATTTCTATAGAATTCAGTACATGACCTAGTTGGTAGTGGAAGAAAAGAGTCGAGCATGGGTGTTGGGAGTAGTATTATTGTAAATGGAATGTAATGAACCATCACAAAGGTTTAAATAAACTCACCTATTTCAAATTATTTAAAGGAAAGTGATTTTGGAGATTACTTCATAATATACTGAATAGATTCTTAGGAAATTCACTGCTGGTTTTCAGAATTTCATGGAGAATTACATTTCTATATTCACTAGAAGAGCAGTATACCATAATCATATCAATTCCAAATTTCATTTCCTTTGAAATTTTATTATACTATATTCCTCATAATCATTTGTCCTACAAATTGTTCAATACAGTGCTCTTCTCTGATTTGTCTTTTTTTTGGTGAAAATCACATTATGTCAAGGCAGTATTTTGAAAGGCCCTGAGAACCGGAATGAATTAGCATCCTTAAGGGCCATAAATGCCAGAAATTCTCTTCTTTGCCTCCCTCAGATATTGCTCAACTGTTAAGAAGACATCTTCAGAAATTTTTGTGTTTAGCCTGACTGAAGGTGGTTCTTGACAGTGATATTTCTAGCTCAGGTTGCTCGGTGTAATCTTGAAACTCACAGAGCAGTTATTACCTACAGAAATGTTTTTCTCATACTGAGTTCAACAGTTTTAATTTAGAATATTCTGATAGTAAGGCAGGGGAAAATGTAAGTAGTTTTTTCCAGATCAAACAATGCTGAACAATAAGCACCTTTCATGGAAGAAAAATAGTTTGGTTTATGATATTAACTTCCATATATGTGTGAATGCCACATATAAGCCACAAAGTCAATGACTAATCATATGAAATTCTTTATATTTTTCTGAACAGAAAAGGAAAAAGACAGCTATTTTTTATTTTGTTTCCACTTCTACCTTCACCCAACTTTAACAAGCTTAGGTACATATTAACACACATTTGAAAATTAAAGTGCCAATTAGCTTTATGATAAAACATATTTCTGGTTGCTTTCACAAAGCCACAAAATTATTTACTATTTTACAGTCAGATTTTAACATAATTCTATATTGTTGTGATTACTTATTTACTTAGATGTGGACTACACAGAAATCACTGGATGGAAAAAGGCCAACTAAAACAATTTTCCACCAACCTTTCCAAGTTAAATCAAAGGAAGTGCTCAGGCGACAAAGAGTTCTTTACTTTAGCAACCAATGCTTAACTACCTTAGGGACTACTGACTAATATTCCTGTTTCCTGGTAGGGTTCTTGTAGATTTTGGATAGATGTTTCTGAAAGGTGAGGAGGATGGTCAGTAATTTCCATGTGGCTTTTTCAGAAATGTGGTCATGGAATCTCTGTAGCTCCTACCCTCTTTTGACTGTAATGAAAGGAAAATTTTTTTCATTTTTGTCCCCCAGGGATACAACTAATTATTAAATTAGTTGTCAACTAACTTCAATTATTATTATTAACAATATGTCAGTGTTGTCTAAGAGATAACATCTCATCTGCAACTGAAGTGGTAGAAACCAAAAATGTTCCTGACACACTGCGATAGTTATAGAGCTAATATTTAATCTATTTCAATTTTACTAGGTGGTAGACACATAAGGACACATCCTGCCTCAGTTGCTAAAATGGCAAAACCTCAGCTGATTACACTGGTGCCAGAATTTTACCCAAGAAGTTCAATCATAGGTACAACGATTGCTGGATGTACAGAGCCCTTACAACATTTCATAAGAAAATGCTATTGGACAAAGCTTACTTTTACTTAAAATCTGCTAATGCATTTGAACACTAACCTATGTTGAATGTGAATACGAGGCATAAAAAAAAAATTATTTCCATGCAGTTACTTTGTTTATTTCATACATTTAAAACCACTTCATGAAAAGTGGCTAGGTACAATCATTGAAAGAGAAGGTCTGAAGATCTTGGAATAGACGTTCTGTTGTGCTTAGGAATAGAAATAGACTTACTGATTTTAAGAAAGTGTGAAGTTTGTTACCTGAAAAGTTCCCTTGTATATCTAAAACTGCTGCAGATGAATCTTATTATCACTTTCTGGAAAAAAAATTAAGTCCCATGGTTGTTACCCAGAGGTAGCTGGAGAATCCCTGTCTGACACAACTGGAAGTCAAAACACCTCAGTGGGAGCTGGGTCACTGTTCAAGTCTGTATTTATCTTTATATTTATATACATATAAAATATATGCATATTTGTGTGTATATATTTGCATAAATATACATGTATATATGTACATGTGTGTGAGTGTGCATGCTCCCAGAAGCCCTAAGAAATTAAATTATCTTTTGAATAGTTCAACTATTTTTTCTTGCATTTTCAGGACAAAGTCTCCAATAACATAGTTGTTTTGTGCTCTTTTACAGGCTTGGGAACTGAGATAAGGTTTTCCTCTACCCATTGAGTAAAGGATTAAAACAATCTACTATCCAGATGGTAAATAAAGTTCATCATATCCCAGGTATCATTTCACTTTTTCTAATTTTTTTAATTAGTTTATATCCAGTGTCTTTCCTCTGATTTCTA
>VXBW01004767.1:0-16229 GCA_013400375.1 Thinocorus orbignyianus
TATATGCACTTGCAGGTGAGACTTAATTGGTCTTTTTGGCTTTTCTTAGATTACTTGAGATCAATAGATTTTGTACACCCTGTTGTACAAAATATAAGTCTCTGCAGATTTTTACATTACAGTAGAGCTTTGGTAGCATCAAAAATAGTTCCTAAATATGTAGTCTTTACACAGCAGAGTAAATTTATGTGTAGATTTTGTTAAAAGGTGTAATAAATATAATGGATGATTAATTAAATTTATACTTCTGGGGTCTTCTGCATCTTCTGATGTAATGTGGCAGTTTAAACTGCAATGTTTTAGACTTAGTTGACTGGTCTTATCTGTTATACTTGTAAAATGTGAGAGGTGCTTTAAAATAGACTGTTATGCACTAGTGAGTCATTAAATGAAAATACATAACGAACTTTCCTTTTTTTCTGGAAATGCATTCACAGCTCGAGATGTCTTTTTAATGCTGAAGAAGCCAAACTATAAGAAGTTAGAACTTCAAGTATATGCAACATTTTTTGAGATCTACAGTGGTAAAGTAAGTACCTGATCTTTCTCTAAGGAAGAGGGTATTTCTTTTTCACAGATAAGATTTTGAGCTTGTCACGTAAAACTTTTTTTTTTTACTCTTTGTACTCAAAGCTTTATTTAAAATAATTCTTTGCACTTCCCTTCCAATCATGTTTCTCCATGGAATGCTCTACATATTTTGGTATGGGTTTTGAAAAAAAAGTGTTTTTTAAAGCTCCTCTTTAACTCTTCTGTTTCCCCCCACTAAGGTTTTTGACTTGTTGAACAGGAAGACAAAGTTAAGAGTGTTAGAAGATGGTAAACAGCAAGTCCAGGTGGTGGGATTACAGGAACGGGAAGTCAAATGTGTTGAAGATGTTCTTAAGCTTATTGAAATAGGCAACAGCTGCAGGTATCTCCCATAGTTTGCAACAGTTTTTCATTATACGTTAAAGAATCAGAACAAGATTTTCTGGGGATCCCTTTATAGTGATGGCTTTTTAATATGCAGTGGGTTTTTTGATGATGTTGGTTGCAAGTGAGGAATCTGCCTACTTTTTAAATAAAGATAATTGGAGTTTCTCTGTCTCCTAGAGAGAAGTAACTAATTTTTCTACTGGATGTGAACTGCATGCATTACATAAACCTCTTACTGACTTAAATTTGCATCATTTAAAATCTGGAATACTGCCAGATTCTTCAGCCCTAAGAGGCCTTGATATATAGTGACAGAGGTTAAGCATAATTTTTTAAAATTATTTCTAAGAATGCAGCTTCTTTGTTTTTAAAATTAGCCTTGTGCATAGGCTGCTACCTGATTAGATAAAAATGCCACCATCGTTTTACATGTAAACTCTGTGATAATCTGAAGTCTTTGGAGATCTGATTATTCTTATATTTAAAAGGGAGGTGAAATGTTACTAACCTTCCTGTTCCTGAAGAGATGGAAAAAGGGGTATAATTGTACTATGTACATTCAGTTATTAGGGTTGTATCTCTAGTGTCCTCAAGAATGCTAGGCATGCTGACAGCATATGTAAGAAAATACAGGACTGTGTCCTGAAAAAATGAACATTCTGAGGTTAGTGTGTTTAACGTGTATGGTCCTTCACCTGCTCATATGTCCTTTCCTTTTCTCCTTTTGTTTAAAGGACATCTGGCCAGACATCTGCAAATGCACACTCATCTCGAAGCCATGCAGTGTTTCAGATTATCCTCAGAAGGAAAGGGAAATTGCATGGTAAATTTTCTCTGATTGATTTGGCTGGCAATGAAAGAGGAGCAGATACTTCCAGTGCAGATAGGCAGACGCGACTGGAAGGTGCGGAAATTAACAAGAGCCTTTTAGCACTCAAGGTAACTGAAATGTTTCCATTGCCTTTGAGTAGGAGGAAGCCTTCTACATATAATAGCAATGACTACTAAAATGAGTGTTTTTGCAGGCTTTGCTTGTCTACATTGTCTGATGATGTGACAGGTAAAATAATGTATTGAGTTTTCCTCTAAATGCCTGAAGGAACACTTGGTAATTACCAAGTAGAAACATTGCAGGAACGTTATGCTATCAACTTGATTATCGTTTAAAAAGAAAACCCCAAAGACTCAACAAAAATTTTCCAGTGGTTGAATTTGAATACTTTTCTGATATATATCTAAAATGGGAGGGCAGATAACTTACCTTAGTGCTCAAGGTCTGAAATGCTAACTGGAAATATTCTTACTGATGCAAGCATTTGTTTCTTTTTAATAAAAAATGAAGTTACAACGTAATTATTTACTGCTGTTCATGCACTCACTAAAGCTATACAACAGCAACATATTCAGAAAGAACTAACAGATGGATTGAAATAACCATTGAAAGTTGGGATCCATTTTTGACTGCTCTTCTTTAGACCAAACTGTCTGATAGAGTCACATTACAGATTTTCATACATTAATCCAGGACACATCAAGAGAGCTAAGAAATATTATTTAAATACTCATATGCCTTTTTGTTGGGTGTTTGTTTTTTTTTTTTTAATTTAATTGCTCAGAAGAGTTTCAGTTTAAATAGGGAACATAGTTATTTGGTCTCAACTCGGGTAACAGTAGCTTGGAATGTGTCAGCACTTAATGTCTGTTGTTAGTTAGTTTTGCTTAGGTTTGCTACTACTCTCAGCACCAGCGCTGTGGGTTTATATGGAGAATCTGAACCTCAAAATCACTGTGCTAATTTTTTTATCCCCAGTTTAAGCTTGAGAGAAGACTTGTATCTGACTCTAAGCGGATTTCATAAAAGACAACAAAATTGTAGAGTATAATGTGTCATTCTGAAATTGTAGACTGTGTTGAAAAATTGGAGGCAGCAGTTCCAAAACTGTGGCCTTTTTTGATTTAGCATCAAAGTAAATAATGCAAGCAATATTGTGTTGACATTATCACTTGTTTCCAAATGTGACTGAATAAAGCTAGTTTGGTTTTGTTTTTTTTTTTCAGTTTACTTGTTGATTTTGTACTGGCTAGTGCCTTCAGTGCAGTACTCTTACAACATACGTAGCTCATTTTCATACAACTTGCCTTTGCAATTACAGCGAAGGTTCTGCTGCTGCTGTACTAGTGGTTGCGATTTAAAGTATATGGGGATGGGGAAATAAGAATAATTTGAGATCTTGCAGAGGTCTAAATGGTGGTGCAAGAAGATGCAAGTTTCTCAGTGATGCTAGTTTTCCATTTTTTGTCTGTTCCAAAAACATCACACAGCTTTTCCCATTTGTATTCAAGACCCTTGAAGTTATTGTGAAGTTCAAGTTAAGATAGTGTGTTCTGAGGAGTGGTCTTTTGTGCTAGTCCAAGATTTGCTATTTCCATCTGGATATCAGTCCTGTTTTAACCTGTTCAGATTTTTGATACAGGAAGTTATTTCTGTAATGTCTCTACATGGAAGTAGTGTTTTTATTTTGTTATCTGTTTTTCTGAGCTATTATGAAAAGCAAATGTAGTTAAAAATTCCACTAATTTAGAGGCTGGCAGCATCCTCTTATAATCCTTTTACTAGTAAGGAAATAATCCAATTCTAATTTTTCAGAAGTAAAGAAACTAAAAATCATTGTAGTAAATTCAGATATCTTAATTAAAGTTGTTTGTTGCTGTATGAGTAATTCAGCTTACACATTTGTTACTGGTTTAGTTTGTAATGTCACTTAGAATCATAGAATGGTCAGAGTTGGGAGGGACCATAAAGATCATCGAGTTCCAACCCCCCTGCTGTGGGCAGGGACACCTCCCACTAGAACAGGTTGCTCAAAGCCCCATCCAGCCTGGCCTTGAACACCTCCAGGGATGGTGCATCCAAAAACTTCTATGGGCAATCACTTCCAGCGTCTCACCACCTTTACAGTAAAGAATTTTTCTAGTATCTAAAATAATAACTTGTTGAAAATCTGCTGCCCCTCATCCTGTCTAATCTGCTTTTCTCCTTTTGTAAGTACAGCAGTAATGTACAAATTAAAAAAATTAAAGGAATGCACTGCCTTGCTCACCTTTAATTATTGAGTCCTCTTTAGCATTTGCATGTGAAATTCCAATTCATCAAGCTTCAGTCTTTCTGTTTATCTGAGCTTTGTCCATTCTGTAAAATTCAGCTGGTGAGTTTTTAAAATAATCACCTTAGTTGGAGCTGACTTGCCCTTGTGTTAGTTCTGTTCTGTATCATGGAAGTTTTATTCTCAGCCCATTTTCCATTCTGTTCTATGCTGTTTTCGCAGATGCAATGCTATCTTAGTTTACCATCCCACAGTTTCTGGCCTGACTTTTGGAAGAAGCTGTTTCTAGGAAATTTCAAAATGCCACAAGGATATGACTGCGGTTGGTGGATTAGCTGAACTACTGTAGAGCTATTCACGTTAACACAAAAGCCAATCCATCTGTTAGTGCTGCTAAAAGCAAAGCTCTAATTTGAAAACCTTTTGAAGTATGGCTGTTTGAAGAAGTTCTGTGTGCAGAAGTGTTAAAAATGTACCAAGGAGGTTATGCATCTGAAAAGTGTCTGTACACAAAGGCAAAGAAAGAAACTGGAATTAATGATCAAAATATGACAATGACAACACCACCACAGACATTTAAATTTAAACTATCTTTGCATAAGAAGTAATGTATCAGCTGATGCTAGAGCTCTGAGTGGGCAGAAGGGATGTTTAGATTAGCATGATCTTGGTTTGCATTGTTGTAGTTTGTTGCTGCTGTAACTTCTATAGTAATTTCATAATATTTATGTCTGTGAAGTATTCCTTACTGGAACTCTCCAGCCAATTGCAAATCTTGGTTTAGCCCCATACCCTTATGAGTGAAAGAGGAGACCTTATCCCTGTTTTTTCACAAGATAAATATTTTAAAACAAGGAAGGCTTATATTTTCGAGTTCTTTTCCAATATTGAGCACATCAATAGAGAACCATGCTTAATTGGTTTGTGACCTGTGGAAATTTTCAGAAATTTTACTTTCTTCTGAGCTGTAAAGGAAGTCAGTAGTAGAGATAGAATCAAAGCTTTTAATTGGCAGAATTCATGCTGATTCAGTGTGCAGAGGTTGTAGATCATTCAGGCCTTTGCAGCTGGTAATCAGAAATAATTGTTAGTCTGGACATTTAACATCAACATTGATTTTTTGTTTTGTTTTGTTTTTGATTTGTTTTGATTCAAAAAGTTTTTAGACTCCTAAGTACTTTTTACAGTCCCTACCTATCTCTTGAACTTAATGAGAAGTAAAAGCCCAGCATTTCTTGAATCCAAGCTTTAATGGTAAATTTTAATGTTACTTTAGAGGACAACAACCTAACTAAGGCATGTATTTCCTGATTTTGAAATGCATTTGTATTATATTTATTCAACACATGTTAAGTAAAAGAGCATAAACCTGTTTGTTCTTTCAGGAGTGCATTAGAGCCTTAGGCCGAAATAAACCTCATACACCCTTCAGAGCAAGTAAACTTACTCAGGTGCTAAGAGATTCATTCATAGGCGAAAACTCACGTACCTGTATGGTAAGTTGACTTGGTTAACTGTTCGTTCTAACAATTACAAAGACAAGAGATGCTGGGAATTTAGGCTTTTGTGTTTAAAATTGGTCACTTGCTACTGGCAATGAGTTGGATTTTAAGTTTATCCACTGGCACTATATGTGGAGTGAAACTTCCTTGCTCCCTCTTCACTTTATATTGGCCTTTCTAATTGCTCGTTCTAATTTTCTGACTAGGCATCTAGCTAGAAACACTTCTGGCTTGGGAAGGCTTTTTGTTTGTTTATTCTTAATAATGTCTTAATTATATGAGAGTATTGCTTGTTGACTCAGAACTTTGGAAAAGGTTGTGTAGGGTGGAAGTACAGTGGTGAGTTAAGATCTTGAAAAGACAAAGACAAATTTAAAGTTGGTATCAGAGGCTTCAGAATATGTGTTAGGCATTTCAGGGGGTAGTAGGTGGGGTAGATGGAATGAATAGTTGTATAAATGTATATGCATTGAATGAGTATGTATGGAATGAATATATTGTATAAATGTGTATTTGCATCAGTCTGAAAAGCAGTGTTTGTTTACACATGATTTTTATCAAAAATTTAATCAGCAAAATTTTTTCTTAAGGTACTGATGCGGGAATAAGAACACCTGAGTGGCTGTGGCTTAATTGGAAGGAAGTAGGGAGAGAAAAGAAAACTGCAGAGCATCTTTACATTTGTTTGAATTGAGCTGTCACATTTGTGGCACTTGTTCCTACAATAATTAAGTGGATGCAGGGTAAAGCTACCTGCCCAAAGATCTGACAGGTTTCTGAACAATACATATTGAATCGAGGGAGGTCTCGGGGACGCCTTAGCCTGGAATTACCTCCAGTCCTCTTCAGTGGCCAAGAGGCAGGAATAGCGAGTAATCATCAGTAGCTTCACCTCTTTTTTGAGTCTTCCTTTGCCTCTTTTATCAAGACGATTTATTCAGCTTTCCAACTGGCTTCTTAGCAAGGTGTGCCTGGTTTGTGAGTGTGTCCGTCTCTAGGTTTTGTATCATACACTGGCAAGATTTTACTGATGAAATTTATAGGGAAAGAAAAAGGCGAGTCATTACGGGTGATGAAAGCTAAAATTGGACGATATTTTATTAAATTAAAAGAGTACTCACCCTGCAGGTGTGCTGACTGCTATTTTGCAGCAGAACCACGTAATTAACTGTGGTGCTTCAAACTTCTGAAAGTCTCTATTCAAGAGGCTGGTTTTGCTTGTCAGTGAAGAGGCATTATTTTAAGAGACTCCTCAAGAAGACAAAGATTTGATCCAGTGTTCTAATGTGTTGTTAGACAGTAAAACATTTTGCAAATATGTGGTGCTTTTGGAATGCATATGAAATGATGGGAGTAAAAATTGTGACTTTAACTTTCTAAGAGATTCTTGAAATACTCTGGTATAAAATATCTGATGGGTCTTTTCCACTTGGTTTCTGACATACTAATCTGTAAGTGGGATATTCGAGTCAAATTTATTTGACAGTCATAGGAATATAATTTCTACACTTCATTTTTATTTGATATTTCCTTTTATCATTTATGGAATTCCCATTGTAATTTTAAAAGGTACATCTTTAGGAACAGAGCATTCGTTTCTTTGTATAAGGTTAAAGTATGATTTGTTAACATTTTTTTTTTTTTCAAATTTCAAAAAATATTTTGAAAATAGCTTCATAATGTGGACTGTTATGACTAGGATCTGTTTCATGCTAAAGAAATCCAGAGGCATACAGTCAGTGTAAATAGGTGATTTTGAACTTTATTAATCATTGCAGTTTTACTGAAGTTTTTGTCCTTAAATAGTTTCAAAAACCATTAAAGTTGATTTTGAAGAGTTAGATAGTAGGACAGTGTATCATCATTTGAAATTAGAAAGGTGGCTGCATAGAATAGTCTCATATTTTAACCAGTGCTGCATCCTTGACCTACTGCAGTCACAGCTGAAGTGCCAGACCACTCAGACCTCCAGGGTTGGGAGTAGGAACCTGAAGACTTCAGTATCCCAAAAGGCCATTGATCCCACTGTGGCTTATAAGCAATGTATACATGTTCGAACTGAGAAGAATGGTAATTATGTGACTTAGAAATATTCCTGTCCCTGTATAGCGCAGCTTTTTCTATCCTTATTTGGAATTATGTATGAGGAAACAAGCAACAGAGGTCAGAGCCCCTCCTATCCTGCCTGGACCAGGCTTGGAGTGTGAGGACATGCCATGGAGTGGATGTTTGTGTTCAACAGTCTTGTGCATGGGTTCTTGTGCCCTGGCTGGGGCATCCACACAGCTGACAGCACCTACAGTGGCACTTCCCTGTAGTGGCTGTACCTTACACACTCCAAAACGCTGGAGGAGTCCCCTGCTAATGCGGCACTTACTGTGTGTGATGTGCTCTGAACACGGAGCTGATGGAAGAAATGCACTCATCTTTGATGTTGAATGTGTTTGGAAGGATTTTAGGAGCTTGTAGAGTAGTTTTCACTACCACCCAGAACACTTCTATAAAGACACATGCAATTGTATGATTTTTTTAAGTCTACACTTGTTGCTTTCATTAGTAATTGGTGTGTAATCAGTATTAGGTGTTTAAATTTATGTCTGTATGGTAGCAGACTCTTTTGACTTTGCTGCTCCCACTGCATATTCTTCCTTACCCCCTAGTAGGAGAAACTCCTCTCGGGATGACTGCCTGTGCTTTTGTACAGTATTGTCAGCAGCAGGATAAAAGAGAAGATCAGGATTATCTAATTTTCATCAGTTTCAGTCTCCAGATGCTGTGCTGCCACGAAGGCATGATAGAATGTGGGATTATAGAGGTGTTTCTCCTGGCTGATGCCTTTGTGGCTCTCCTGAAAGGAGTCCAATAACAAAATTGGACTTGTAAGAGAAGCTGGGACAAACAACAATGCCACTGTTACCTGATCACAGTTAATATTTTTGCTGAATGCTGAAAAGAAGGTGTGATCTTCAGGGTATTTCAGGTGAAAAAGGAAAGACCTATAGGTTGCAGATATGTCTGACAAGTTAACCATCAGGTGTTGTTTACAGGTAACTTGAGAGAAAAAAAATATCTTCACTTAGTAAAGTAGTTAAACATGAGTTAAACACATGCTTATCTTTATTAAGTACAGTTTTGGTCTGTGGCCAAAATAGATGTCTCAAATCAGTATGCAGTCTGTTTGAATGGAGAACAGCCTACATATATATGTAAAAAAAAAATATAAAAAATCTTGTAATTGCAGGATATATTAGACTTACTTTCTACTGAGTTACGCATTTCTCTTTTTGAGGAGTCTGTTTTTTCAGTTAGAGTTTTGCATTTACATGTGTTACCAAGACAGACAGATGAGGGAAATTTACTGAATTTCTATGAATTCTTAATGTTCCAAGTATGGTTGAAAAAATGAGTTTGAAGCTTTGTCTTGACATCTGTCTCCTTGAAATGACATTGTGTAAGGACAGTTGTACATAGTAGACAGTTTTTGTAGATGATATGAAGTTGGAGATTAAAAATAAAATAAAATTTCATCCATACAAAGTGATTTATTAACTTGTGGCTTGTTTTCTCCAGATTGCTACAATTTCTCCAGGGATGGCATCATGTGAAAACAGTCTAAATACATTAAGATATGCAAATAGGTATGGAAAATGTTATTGCTTATAGCTATACTAGCTGTTGATCACTGACATTTGAATAGTGCTGTTCCATGAAGTATATTTTAGCTACTTGAATAATTTTATCATACTTGCATTTCTTAATAAGATTAAAACCAAATTACTGATCCAGGCTCACATTCAATTTAAATTGTCACTTTTTAGAACTGTTATAAAAGAATCAATAGAAACTGCATTTAAGCCATTATCCAGAGATGGATAATGAGTATTGTGAGGTATGTGGGAGATGCCACTTAGTTTTACCCCTGCTCTGGAGACACCATCTCTTACGCTAGGGGTAGTTGGTGTTTATGATGCTTCCCTGGGGTGTTAACTGATACATCTTTCTGCCAGGTGACTTTTTTTTTTTAAATCCCCCTGATAGAATTAAGGCAGATATCTGAGATCCCCAAGCATAGAGACTTCATAATCAGCATAGAGAAATTAGCATCTCCAGAGGCTGATGCAGCACCTCTGAGACCTGTACACCTCTCTGAAAGTGTTCACCCTCAGTGAGTGTGAAAGGAACCTTTCCCTGCTGCAGTTCTCCTTGTAACGTCTGTAGAGATGTGGTGATCAGGTCCTGGGTGTCCCTGCAGTCAGATCTGTGACCCAAGAACCCCACCACACTTGGCTACCAAGAACAAAGGAGACAAACAAGCCTCTGGGCCATCAGGAGCCCTGGTTTTGGCAGAAGAGGCTATCATCTAGTGGCCTGCTTGCCCAGGTGAAAAAGCGGGGAGAACCAGATCTGCAGTTGTGTGGCTGGCCAGCCGAGGCAGTGGCCAGTTGGGCACAAAGAGCTGCTAAGAAACCTTGCTGCCCACACCTCTCATTATCCCAGTGTCTCTGTTTGTGGATCAAGGGAGCTGGGAGCAAATCTGCCTGGCTGGGACCAGTCTGTGTGGTTTTGTTCCTGGTGAGAAGGAGCTCTCTCCTCCCCTGCTTACAGAAATGTGACTAATGAGGACTTTGCACATTCATCAAGACTCATTGGATCTTTTAGCCTGTATAGAATATGCATTGCTGAAGCGACTCCAAAGAAAGATGCTGCAAAACTAATTGAAAGCCTACTTACAGGCATTCTATTATACTAAATAGTTGTGCTGCAACTGTTTCTTCCTCTTGGTATTAAATTTGTGTGTTGTTACGGAGTAAATGCCTGTCACTGTAAAGCTGTTTGATATGTTTTGTGTACTATTTTAGTTTTTCCTAGCAACACATCATTTTCATAGTACAATTAGTTCTCAGGTGCTGGACACCCATGTGTGTGCAGCATAAGACAGGGGAGCAGAACAGAATTTAAAGTTTTTTTGCTGTAATGGTTAGATATTTTAGAAGGAGCCATTTAGGGGAATATTTAATGTAGAGTAAATTTTGTTAACTGCTCTAACTGGAATCTTGAATTACTCTTCTGAAAACACTGCTTTTATAGTCCCCTCCAGAGTAGCAGCACAGGTTTTGTACAGTTTTGCTAGTGGTTTATAGCACTGTAGGTTTAAATACATACATTGGTACACTTGTGTTTTAATATGAGCATAATTTTGTAGTTAAACTGTTAGAGAAGTATGTTAAACAAAGAGTTGTCATTTTAACTGTGTTTATGAGAACATTTTCTTTTAATTTGCTGCTATATTTTGCTGCTGCAGAGTAAAGGAATTTGGAATTAGTCCTTCGGACATTCCCTTCTCACAGGGTAGTGGCAGTCGCTCTGATCTCTCTCCTTCCTATGAGTATGACGACTTTTCTCCTTCAATCACCAGGTCTACTTCATTCTATACATGGAATCTTTAAGTTTTCTTTTTGGCTATGTAATTTTACAGACCAAACTTTCATTAGTCCCCTGACCTTGAGTCACACATACTTTGTTTTTATTTTGTTTGGCAGGTGATGGTTCTGCATGATCTGCAATCATCTTCCCAGTATTTTGTTCACCCTCCTTAAACATCCACACTCCGTATCCAGGCTTGCTAGTTTCCTTCATCCCCTTTTTTTTTTTTTAAAATGGTGATGTCAGCTTTATACATTTAGTGGACCAAATCTGACAAGCCTATGTTTAGGGTAATTTGAATATCTCTATTTAAAAAAGAAAACAATTTTAATACATATGTATTTTCTAAAACTTCTCATCACTCTGAATGTGAGTTTCCACTGTAGTAAGTGCTAGTTGAAAAGAATTGTGTTTGTATTTTTAGAAAACGAAGAGTGTGTTCTAAAACTTGCTATACTTGCAGACTTTGTATTTGTTTCATACAGTAGCTTTTAAATGGGCTTTTTCTTGACAGAATCAATATCAATCTTTTAAACTATTTTTATGTGTCAAGAGCCTAACATTTTCGAAAGAAATTGTCACCTTTGGAATTATTTTAGTTAAAGTACCCATTAATTCTCCGAGATACTTGCTTGCACATTGTTATTTTCTTTAGAATTTGTGGTGGATTTCCTTAGACGATCTAGTGGCGTACTGGTTGACTGACTATTTTAGAGCAGAATTGTTAGCACAGAAAAAGAAAAATACTCAGGTTTAGGAGGTGCTGAATGAACTTTTCTTTCAAATACACCTCATTGTTAAGGACTTAATATTGAGGGTTTGGAGATTTTTGCCCTCTTAAGTGTTAACAGGTAGTAAGATTTCAGTCAGAAAATGCCTCTTGCTAGAAGATGGACAGTAATCCACCTGCAACTAATTGAAATTCAGTGGTCCGTGCTTTTTAGGAGTTGGACTAACATCCTTTTATCACTGAAAGTTCATTAAATTTGTGAAGCTGACATCACCATCATCCTTATTAAATTAATGAATTGCGCATAAACCCATAGAGCTTTGTTTTTGATTGTGACTCTCTCTCACAGGGAGTTACTAATTTACAAATGAAACGTTTTCTGCTCGTAGGGTGAAGGAGCTGACGGTGGATCCTAGCGCCGCGGGAGATGTCCGTCCCATTATACACCACACTCCCAATCAGATTGACGACTTGGAGACACAGTGGGGTGTGGGGAGCTCTCCTCAGAGAGATGATCTCAAACTGCTTTGTGAACAAAACGTGAGTTGTTCACAGCATTACACAGAAAGAGAGGATGATAAATACAGTGGAAGAAGAAAATCCAGAGTAGTGTGTATTTAAAGCCTGTTAGCGAGATGATTAAGTAAATGCAGCATGCCTCTTCACCTTTTCACTTTATGGTATTGTGATCATTCCCATACAGAAAAAAAAACCACCTCAAAACATTTCTTGAAGGCTGGGAGGACAACGTTTTACTGTTCTTTATCTTCCTTGCTAATTAGGACTTTTAATTTCTACATGGGGCCTAATCTAGGCTCTGGCATTCTTTAGTGTGTGTTTTTTCCAGTATAACTTCATCTTTTTTTTAAGCGGTTAGAAGTATCCTTGCCTGTTTTGTTTTAACACTCTTGGGTTTTTGAGAATTATTTTCCCTGCATGCAACAAACATTTCCAGTGAGTTTGACTTTCTCTACATTTAGAAATCTGGCCACCCATCATTCCTCTTCCTGTCATCTGATTTTCATGGGGTGAAACCCCAGTGTACTGTTTCGGACAGAGTCACATCATATTCCCGTCATGTCTCCCTGGGCTGCAGGAGTGGGGAGCTGAGGCAACTTCTGAAGGGCATTTTCCCCATGTTGCTGTTTATTGGCTCTAGTCCTGGTTTCCTTAAATGTTCAGTGGGGATTGATGATTGATTTGTGAAAATGCTGATGAAAGAGAGACAAGAAAAATCCTTGCTGTCCTAACTTATTTTTTGCAAGACTCTCTGCGTTCTCAGACACCACTTCATGAGTCTGCTATATTGCTCATTTTAGTAACCGGTTCTTCTTCCAGAATTCTGTTTTGTAAGAACATGCCAGTGATTCCTAGAGCTTCCCACTGGACAGTCCTTGCAGCCAGATAACTATTCATATCATACTTTTTCCTTGTTCACATGGAATTAAACTGGGCTTTACAATGTATTTTAAAAAAGGATTTGAAGGCATCATAGAAAGAACTATACTGTCTTGCTAAAACATTAATTACAGCCTACCTAGCACTGTCCCCTTGATTGTTAACTGTTCATTTATAAAGAAGCCTTGTTTACCCGACTTTGTAAATCCATTCTTCTAATGTATGCATTTTCTCACATTTATTCTGCTTCTTTTCCAAAGGATTAATTTAATTTTGATTTTCTGACATGTATTGAGTGTAACTGCTATTCTCTCTTTTTTTTTAAAAAAAATAATCATCTGTCTATTGTAATATGCACATCAAAAAGTCATGATGCAAAACCAGAGTTTTCTGTAGGCATTAAAAACTACAAGAAATTAACATTCTTCCTTTGCAACCTCCTCTTCCCACTATTTTAAAATGTTTTTTCAATATGGAATATTCTTTTTATGGTATACACTTAGATTATTGGTTGGAAATTTTTAGTGAATATGAATTTTATTTAACACTGTAAACATTTTGAATTTATTGCCCTCTCTACTAGTTTCTGGAGATTTTCTTGTTAGAAGTATTAAATCCTATTTTTGATGCCTTCTGCATGTTTCTTCTCATGTTCTGCCATTAAATGGATCACATTCAATGTATTTCCTATAGCCAGTGTTCTTTCCAGACTAACAAGCTTAACTATTTTTTTTAGGAAGAGGAAGTTTCTCCACAATTGTTTAGTTTTCATGAAGCTGTGTCCCAGATGGTGGAAATGGAAGAACAAGTAGTAGAAGACCACAGGGCTGTCTTCCAGGTAAAAGATGGAGCTCTACTTTGTTTTACCCTAATCCAGGAATTTGGGTTTTCCCAATGAAAACGCGTACGCTTGAAGGTGTAGGATATCATCTGGTCATTCTCTTGCTGTCAGACATTTCTTAATTGTTTTACTATGCTAAGACCGTTGTAGCAACAAATGGAGACAGATCCCATAACCACTAATCTTTGTCTTCAGTGCGAAAAAGAAGCGTTTTTATATATAATCCCAGAAAATTGGTAAAATTTTTTTTCTTCTCAACAAACGTTCCTAGACTGTTTTCATTGTAAGAAAAGTTGCTGGTTTATTTTTACTATTCTCTATATTTTCTGTTGTAATTCTTTTCCAGCATTAGTGACTGTGTGGTGTTGAGGGATTTTTTTGGTGGTTTTTGTTTTTTTGTTTTTTTTTTCTAGTTGCAGGGAGTTTACCCAGATTGGTCTTGAAATCTTCAATTTCACTGTCTGATCTATGCCAAAATCCTATGCCAGAGCTGGCAATTAACGATGATGTCTCTATCAGCACCAATTCTGGTGCTCTCTCTCTAAAATAGTACAGTGGTCCCTCCAAATACTTCTTCTGAGTGTGCTTTTGTGACATCTCCTACTGAGATCTGGAAGAGCCATGCATATATGAGCAGGCAGGGTGCACTTGCAGCCCAGAGGCCAATCACATCTTGGGCTGCATCAAGAGATGTGTTGCCACCAGATCCAGAGGGGGGATTCTGCCACTTTGCTCTGGTGAGACCCCACCCTGGAGCACTGTGTGCAGGGCTGGAGCCCTTGATGTAGGGAGGACATGGACCTGATGGAGTGGGTCCAGAGGAGGGACACGAAGGTGATCAGGGGGCTGGAGCACCTCTGCTACAAAGGCAGGCTGAGGGAGCTGGGGTTGTTCAGCCTGGAGAAGAGGAGGCTCTGGGGAGACCTAATAGCAGCCTTCTAGTACCTGAAGGGGGCCTGCAGGAGAGCTGCGGAGAGTGTGTTTCTGAAGGCCTGCAGTGATAGGACAAGGGGCAATGGCTTTAAGTTGGAGAAGAGCAGATTTAGATTGGATATTAGGAAGAAGTTATTTACTCTGTGGTGGTGGAACACTGGAACAGGTTGCCCAGGGAGGTGGTTGAGGCTCCTTCCCTGGAGATATTCCAGGTGAGGCTTGATGAGGCCCTGGGCAACCTGGTCTAGTTGAGGGTGTCCCTGCAACTGCAGGGAGGTGGGACGAGATGACCTTTGGAGGTCCCTTCCAGCCTGGACCATTCTAAGATTCTATGATTTCTGACTTCCTGTTTGCTTCCCTCTTACAGATAGTAATGTTTTCACGTGCTGTTCGGTTAGTCTCTTTGGAAGGAATACTGCCCATGTGTACAGCCTTTTACATTTACAAAATAAATTGCAGTACTAAGTATGAGATACTATTTTTCAGAAGGAAATGTGAGTTTCTTCTGTTTGTGACCATGGAGTCTTTTCAGCAGACTATCCACTTGGCGTGTCTGCTGCCAGGGAACAGCAGAGCACTAGACCTGTAGGGAATACAGGCATTGCCTCAATTTAGGTGTCTAACTTAGTGGAACATTGATGTGTGTTCATAATACAGCAGGATGCTAAATAACACATCTTGCAACAGATGTAGAGATTTAGTTGCTATGAAACATTAGCCCTGAAGTAAGACATGCAGAAGTGTGAAGTCATACGCCATATGCCGCAGTTAGTGCTTGTGGCTTCTGGAGGGACAAGCTGCACGAGTTTAAGATGTTAGTGTCTCTATGTGTCCATCTGGCTGTCTGCTGGAGATTCCAGTGGCTGCTGGGAGGAGCAGTAAGGAAATGTACCTGAGCCTCAGCCCCCTTTTTTTGCAGCATGGCTTGTTAGTTTACGTCATGGGTGGAGATAGGCTGCACCAATATGAAGTCTACCAGCTGAACGAGGAGGAAGTTGTCCTCTTTCAGCTTTCTCCTGGAAGTTGCTGATACAAAAAAAGTCCTTCCCTTGCTTTCCTTTTTAAAATCAAAGCATTTCCAGTGTTATACAAAGCTGTAACCAGGAGAACTGATGGTTCCGTAAACTGTAAGGTCCTGGCTGCATTCTTCTTTGCTGCAAGATTTTCCCCCCCTCTTTTTTGTAATATTCAGAATGCAAAGGTACCGAAGAGCTGCTTTAACCAACCTCTGCTGTACCACAATTGGTCTGGGGAGTTAGCTCATGCGATAGTGGGCTTAAAATAACTCTTCTTTTCTACAGCTTCTCTCAAAACTGGTTTTGATTATGGTCAGAATTATCTTGGCTCCTTGACTGTAGTTATGATACTGTGATTATAGT